>SSNS01000724.1:35793-109743 GCA_006937985.1 Aphyosemion australe | reverse complement strand
GATGTCTCGCCCGGGGAGTAATTACATGTAGAACCGCCACTGCTAAATGTGACAAAAACGTCTATCCTGGAAAGGTTACTGTACTGTAGGCTACCTATAGTATTTCTGCAAAAATCTACAGTAAAATGATAACATTTGTTCTGGATATTGTATGGAAAAGTAGTAGGTAAGTCCTAAATAAACATTTTTGATGTTTGACCTCTCACGTTCATTTCATTTCATTATTTTCACTTGAGAGGGCGCCTTAATACTCCTTAATATTACCGTAATGCACCATGTATGCGCGAACTGCTAATCTTTAGACGAGCCCCAGCGTCGACTGGCTTGACCGCGGTCATACACCGGCCTAGAAAAGTACCAAAACATGCTGAAACTTTAAATTAAAAAACACACAAAAAGGTGCTTGGGTGATTTGTTTTTGAAATAAATTATTATTATTATTATTATTATTATTATTATTATTATTATTATTATTATTATTATTATTATTATATTTTTTTAAATTATTATTATTATTATTACAAATTGTTTAATTAAAAATGTGGTGCAGTCTGCAGAGAAAAATCTAAAGAGCTGAACACATTGTGATTAGTTAACAAATAAATAAATGTGTCAGTGTATTGAGCGCTCAGTATCAATACTAATAAGTGAGAAATTTGAAAGCAGACCTTTAAAAGCGACCGTGATCTCAGAGACTGCGTAAATCCTTTCCTCTAATCGCTTTACCTGTTTTCAGAGACATCAGTCAGCGGAGGGTGAACACACACACACACACACACCCTCAGACGGAGAACACGCGCTGCCATCTTTATCATAACAAAATGGATATACATGTTATTATAGAACAAATGGAGACGGGGGATCAGGACGCTGCGCTTTCTGCACTGCAAAGCTTCAACAGAGAGGTAAATAAAAACAACTCGTCCTGATTTATCCTCCAGGGACGTGTTAAGCTGCACCAGCCTCCAGCTTGCAGTGTCACGATTACGCGTTCGTTTGACTCCTCTACATTTCTAAATGGGATGGTAAAAAAGACAGTTGCCCATAGAGTGCTGAGAATCTCATGATGAAGACATCATCTCCAAACTAGGAGTGGTCCTGGAGAAACCGGGTATAGGCTACCTCCAAGTTCTGGTTAAAAATAAAGCGGGGGGGGGGGGGGGTACCGGGATATTTCCGGTAAAATAACTACTAGGGAAGGAGGGGAACGGGAGTATCCCGGCCAAAACGGGATGACAGATATGATTATTTATGTCAGCTTGATGGAAAAACGACAACTCACTCTATCCTTTAGGAGCCCTTAGGATTTTTTCCTGCATGCACTCTGGCCACTGGCACTGTTACAACAACATTTACATAAAGCTAAACACTTCCTGTAAAATTTCCAAAAGATATAGATTTCCGGAAAGTTTCCTGGAAAATACTACAAACAAAACTAATACTATATTAATACTAATTGAGGGCTGAGAGACGAGGGGTAAAATAGGGGCGTTTCCCAGCCAAAATGGCAGACTTGAAATGTACATAAAACCAGGCCACATGTATAAATTCATGCCAAGTTCTGGACACTTGGAGACAAAAACATGGTGTTGTCAATAGTGGGACATAAAGGTGATCAGCTGTATCAGCAAAGTGTGTGACAGCAGCAGAGTGACCAGTCTCAGGCTCTGTTGTTGTGTTAGCTCTAGATGTTATGTTTTAGGCTAATGTTGGAAAGGTTTTACTTTTGAACTTGGTGTTTCACCCATTCATGTCGTTGCATATATTACGCTAATCGTGATGCAACATTTGACTGAGTCCCATGATGCCTATCAAGCCATTCTTTATGTGAATCTATAGTCTGGCCACGATCCATTAACGGCTCTCAGTCATGGGGCGGGATCCACGGTAGTCTTTCAAACTGTCCCCACATGCTATTGGATAACAAACAACATGACATATTCACCACTACAGATGTCAGTCAACGAGGCAGTCCGCCATACTCCGTCAAAGAAGATGCAAATACATCCTTTCAGTGGCGTCTCTGCATTAGGGGCCAGTGGGGCCGGGCCCCATCAGATGATGCTGTGGAGCTCTTGGCTTGCTTTAAATAGTCAACGGAACAGAACGGTTTGTTTTACAGTAATATTGTATAAAACACATTCTGTCACCAAGAAGATTCTGTTATAAACATTTGTGTGTTTATATCTAAGTTTTTGCCAGGGCACTGACAAGCTCTGTGGTTAAATCCTCTAGAAAAACTGGAGATGGGGCCATTGTGCCGGCCCATCAGCGCCTGTTTTAAACACGTGAGAGCTGAAGTCACAGTGGGCATGCTCAACTCAATCTCAATGGTAAACCTAGAGCCCAGAGACTCCGGTCCCAAGCTCAGATCATCCAGTCAATAGATGAGAAAAGCAAACGTGAGCTTGTTTCTGTTCTGTGGGACAGCCGTAGCCATGTTGGTTATGCTGGTTAGCTAACAAGAACCAACAGAAATAATGACGAGAACTTTGCCACCAGAAGTCTTTCACGATATTATTAAAGGACTCATCACCTATAATAATCCATAATGGATATCTACGTCCTATTATAGTCTTTTAGGCCATTAAAATAAATTGTATTGGGAAAAAAAATTAAAAATGTGCTTTTCTGATCATTTTTTGTAAAGGGCATATTTTCTCGCAAGATCACACACGATATTTCGGCTGTGCCGGACGCACGCGGGACTGAGGGGCACGTTGATTGGTGGAAGGAAGCAGGGGTGTTGATGCCGTAGGCTTCACTTCAGTATCTCGCTCTAAAATAACAAGTTATGACTGAACCCAACCTGGCAGTGCAGGCTGTAGCAGAGTTGCTCTGTGTTGTCCATATATGGTAATATCCTGCCTTTGTGACGACATATGGGCGAGAGCTCAAGCTCTCGTTCTGAAGTGCGCATGCTCGTGGGGTGCATGCGAGCTGGTTGAAGAAGGCAAGATTAAACAAACGCTTCAATGTTAAATATCGGCTTCTCAGCCAGTGAACAATCATTAGGAAGCCATTATAGACATTTTTTCAAGTGGAAAAGTGAAAATTTCAGGTGATGACTCCTTTAACGGCCAACTTTGTTACTGGAAATATATAGAGAACAAGCAGTCGTGGTCAGACCAGGGGTGAAGTGGGGGGTGAGGAGAGCACCGGCTGATGGGAGGTTGCGTGGCTGGAAAGATTCCACCACTTGGGGATCGCTGAATTGAACTTTTGGGATAATTGGACTTTAACAGAGGAGTTATTGAAAGGTTTCTCAAGATGGAAGATTCATGTTCAAGAACTGAATGAAACTTTAAAGTCATGTTTGCTGTATTTGCTAATTATGAGCCTCATTTAACACACACATGTGCGTGCGTATGCGCTATTGTGCGCTCACACTATTGTGCATGCGGTTGTGTGAGTGTGCATGCGCGCACCCGTGTGTGCACACTGTTGTTGTGCCCCACCGATCATGCCAGAGACGTCACTGCATCCTTTTTCTAAATAAACTTAAGTACCTCTTTCTGCTCTTGACTCAAAGAAGTTGAATGTTGAAGACAAAGCCGTTTCAAACGAGCAGTCGCCATCTTTGTTTTTTTCAGTAACATCCCACCCACCGAGTGCTGTGATTGGCCCACCAAACCAATAGAGCATTATGATTGGACCGCTGCAAAGCTGTGGCCATTTTAGTTTCGCTCAGTTGCAGTAACATCCCAACCACCTGGCTGATTGGATTGGATTGCTACGGGTGTCGGTCAACGAGGCAGTTCCCCATTACATCGTGGAAGAACTACATAAAACATAAAAAAACATAAAACAATACATAATTTTTCTAAATAAATGCGCTGTGATTGGTCAGCCACAATACTGGCCAGGCTTGCGGAGGTTCCAATGGAGCATGCCTAGACCAACATGCAAAGCAAAATGATTTTGCTTCAGTAAATGACGGTCTAGATTCTAGGCTAGTCTGATTGGTGATTGCTAATCGATTCTTTTATTATTGAATATATTTGCTTGCAGATTATTTCCATTTCTAAATATAATTGATCAACTTTCCAACATTTAGGGGTGTCAAACTATTGCCTCTTTCAACAATGAAAAAGCCTTTTGCAGATGCACACATCTTTTCTGGATGCACCTAAAACAATATCAGACAGAGGTGAAGGTTTATGCATTTAACAAGACTTTTCATAAATGATAATCAGGGCTGCTGACAGAATTATCCTCTCTTCTATCTCATGAACAGCAGCTGGGATGTTTGTGCCCACAAAGTTTTTCTTTTTTGTTCCAAAGACACTCCTCCTCTGGTTTTGACTTTTTCTTTCTTGTGCTTACTCCTGATCTATATTTCCATTTGGATGCCATCTCTCCACCTCCATGGATCCACCTGTCTGTCGGGGCATCTGACCACAGCTGGTCAGATGCTGCATGCTGCCAATCATGGCGGGAACGTGGTGTTGGATAACTCATCTCTTTTTTTCTCTTTCCTCATGCCCGGGCTGACAGAAGTTGATAGTACTGTGTGCACAGCGTGCTTCATGGAAGTGATGCACCTTTTGCGCATTTGGAGAGAATGCGTCCTAATGAACAAAATGAGGCCCCTCTTGGAACATGTGTTCTGCGTATGGGAAGGGCGGGACAGCGGCGTTGGGGGGACTGTGGATGCCTAGTGTTTACTTGGAGACGGACAGATATTTTTGCAGAAATCTTGGAGATTTAAACTAAAAACTGACTGGAAAAACTACCGGTACTTCTTGTACCCTGGAAAAAAGTCCCGGTACGCTGAGAGGTAAAAATAAGAAGTGCCAGTACTGTGTACAGGTGCGTACCAGCCCACTTAAAGCACTGGAAAAGCAACATATTTTCATTTAGGTTTTAATTTTTATTCTACGAATTCTAAAATGTGTTTGAGCACATTTTACTTTCAAGTTTTTCTTTAGAAATCACAAAGTTTGTGTAGAGAATGACTTACGCAATTTTCAGGCCCTGTTTTATGTCTACACAAGCTTTAAAAATGAGACCCCTGATGTTTAGTTGTATTTTTATTTTCTGATTATTGGAGATTGACAAGAAGCAGCTGGGATGAGAATCAGCTCCTCTAAATCCGAGACCATGGTCTTGAGTCAGAAAAGGGTAGAATGCCTTCTCCAGGTCAGGGACGAGGTCCTGCCTCAAGTGGAGGAGTTTAAGTATCTTGGGGTCTTGTTCATGAGTGAGGGAAGGGTGGAGCGTGAGATCGATAGGCGGATTGGTGCTGCGTCTGCAGTGATGCGGGCGTTGTACCGGTCTGTCGTGGTGAAGAGAGAGCTGAAGGTGAAGCTCTCGATTTACCGGTCGATCTACGTTCCTACCCTCACCTATGGTCATGAGCTTTGGGTAGTGACCAAAAGAACGAGATCACAGATACAAGCGGCCGAAATGAGTTTTCTTCGCAGGGTGGCTGGACTCTCCCTTATTGATAGGGTGAGAAGCTCGGTCATCCACGAGGGGCTCGGAGTAGACCCGCTGCTCCTCCACATCGAGAGGAGCCAGTTGAGGTGGCTCGGGCATCTAGTTAGGATGCCTCCTGGACGCCTCCCTGGTGAGGGTTTCCGGCACGTCCAACTGGGAGGAGACCCAAGGAAAGACCCAGGACACGCTGGAGGGGCTATGTCTCTCAGCTGGCCAGGGAACGCTTTGGGATTTCCCTGGAGGAGCTGGCCCAAGTGGCTGGGGAGAGCAAAGTCTTGGCCTCCCTCTTTAGGCTGCTGCCCCACGACCCGACTTTGGATTAGCAGAAGAGAATGGATAGATGGAAGTAATTAGATTTAACTCATTTTTCACCTGCTGCACTAAACTCAAACCCGGGAGAATCAGTGATTTATGCTATGTGGAAACTTTAAAACTGAGGTGAGCCATTCAGCCTGGCTGTTTTTGTCCAGTGATTGTGTGTGAATTCATCTTGACGGCAATAGGATTAGATGATCAGATACACAAATAGAAGCACTCAGCCTAGTCAAGTCCTACTCTAAAAAAGAGCTCAAAGGATGAAGATGTTAAGTGCAGCAGACTCAATAAGTTGAGTAATCTCTCTTACCATGTCTTCGTCAGATTCTATTTTCTTCTTTAAGCCTGCTGGGAACTAATTAGCTTGATTACCTTAATGCTTTATTTACTTTTTTTAGCCATCATTACAATAAATTCTACCTGTCTCAACCACAGCCAGCAGCTCAGGTTCATTACACTAGGTATAAATTATGTGTTTACCTATTGTTGTAAGTATAAATGATCAATCATTTATAAATGGTGAATAATTATCTTTCTTTCATCAAATAAAAACATAATTATTACAACACTTCTGTGCTCGTCATGGATTGTCCATAATGAACACCATGTTCAGGCATCAGGGTGTCCATATGTGATCTTGGCACCAGGCTGCAGTTCGATGATCGACTTTGTTGTCGTCTCATCTGATCTGCGGCTGCATGTCTTGGACACTTTGATGAAGAGAGTGATGGAACCATCTGGTCATGTTGTATTTTTAGGAAGTGAGCTGACTTCATTCTTTGAGCTCATGATGTTGCTGCACCAGAGCAACTCCAGATTATAGACTTTTCCCCATAGGCACACAAATGAGGTTGTAATTATGTGTTTAAGTGTTAAACTGACTGTTGTTCTAATGCATGCAGTGATGTTAATGCAGTGGTGTCCATTCCTGGTCCTTGAGAGCCCCTATCATATCTGTTTGAAACGCCTAATTTTAGTCGGTGGGTGATTAACAGGCTTCCTTCCATACTCTAGCACTTAAAGAGCGAGTATCACCTGAAACAACTTTTTTTTACTGATAACCTGTATAGATGAGTGTCTAATAGTGCTGTAGACATGTTATTTTGGCAGTTTAGTGCAACTTACTTAAAATTGAATAATTCAGCCCAAAACCGTGATTCTATCTCCATCTTCAGGTTACAACTCTGCTCCACACTGATTTAGAATCAGCCACAGCTGCTGGCTGTAGAGCTGCAGGATGATGTTGCACTGGACTCCAGCTGAGTCTCAGCCGCTCACCTGCCGATATGACACTTTAGGGCTCGGAGCCGCTCACCTCCTTGAAAAAACCTCCTCCTCCCCCTTTTTTTTAATGATCGCAGTGGACAGGAAATCCTACAGCCTGCTGGTGCTTCTGAGTCTGCTCTTCTCCTGAGTGGTGAGTCTGCTTTGTTTGTGTGCTCATGTGCACGCACTTGTTAACAACTCGTTTTTCCAACTGAGAAATTCCGAGAGCGCACGCGGGGGGTTGAGGGGGGTGCTGTCAATCACTGCCTCAGTGCCGCTCTCTCGGTCCTCCAAGTGACGCCTATTTTCCAGGTATTTTTCTAACAGGAAGTCTGCTTGAAATAGAGTTACTCACCCTTTAAAAGACCTTCTGATCTAGTTGTTGGAGCAGGGAAACCACTATAAGGGCAGCAGTAGCTCAGGAGGTAGAGCGGGTTGTCCAGTAATCGGAAGGTTGCAGGTTCGATCCCGGCTCCGGCCAGAGAATGCTGCTGTGTGTCCTTGGGCAAGACACTTAACCCGCCTTGCCTGCTGGTGGTGGTCGGAGGGACTGGTGGCGCCAGTGCTCGGCAGCCTCGCCTCTGTCGGTGCGCCCCAGGGCAGCTGTAGCTACATCGTAGCTCATCCCCACCAGCGTATGAATGTGTGTGTGAATGGGTGGATGACTGATTGTGTTGTGAAGCGCCTTGGGGGGTTGTAGAACACTAAGAAGGCGCTATACAAATACAGGCCATTTACCATTTTACCATAACATGCTGGATAGGGGCCCTCGTGGACCAGGATTGGACACCAATGTATGTGTGGAAAGAATGTGGCACTGGCAAATAGATTTCCGATTTGAATAGAGATTTGGTTAGCACTGCATGTGATTGTTTGTTTCTTTATCTATCTTTTTTTTCAGATGAGCCAGTGCTTCCTGTTCAACAGGGAAGAAGATCAAGACAGAAAGGTACCATCCAGAAAGTCCCGTTCACTTTTTATTTGTTTACTTAAAGAAAAAAAAATTACAAAATTGTTTTTGCAATTTCTGTTAGCTTCAGTTTAATATGTAATCTATAAAAGAAATAACTCAAACTTAAGGTTATTTCTGTCTCAATGTCTCTTACCTGGTGCTTTAAGTACATCAACAAAAGGTTTGAATAAGGGATTTTGCTTTGATGTTGATCTACAGCAGATTTTTCTGTTGCTGTGTTTTTCTTTATCCGGAGCTCTAAGTGTGTGAGTTTGATCATTAAGGTCCAATCCCAATACTCGCACTGCTCCCTACGCCCTTCTGTGAAGTGTACTTAGAAGATATGCGCAGTAAGGCTTCGAGTGCGTAGTACACAAGTGTGCCGAATTGGGACAGGGAGCAACTGTGATGCATGCTGGGATGCCGGTCGCTGTTTGTGCTACTTTAAAAAAAAACTTTATTAACAACTTTCAAACAAACAAAATTTACATTCATTAATGTCCACATTAAATCTTAGTCTAAAACATTCAGAGCATGAATAAATATCATTAATCGTCGTTCATGTGAAAATACATATATTCAGAAAAGGCACTCAAGCCGTTGCTTCGCCTTCTTCTCAAAATTCCCAGGCAGCAATGGATTGTGGGTAACACCGCATTGATGCGGACTTGGGTGAAGTGTGGATTAAGGGTGCTGAGAATCGGGACACCCTATGCACTCGCACCCCTGGCCAGGAACGAACAAAAGAAGGGTGCAAGGGTGCAAGTGCGAGTATTGGCATTGGGCCCAAGACAGAAAGTTGTGATTGAGTGCAGGTGAGACTCGGGTTGTCGGCCGCCCATGATTTGATGCTTTACCTTTCCAGGTGGTGCATTACTACAGAGCTGATAAACAAACATTGCATTTTAACTAAGTTTGTCTGTAATCCAGAACTAATGTTTTTGGAGTGAAAGGTGGATTATCGGAAGACAATCATTAATGAATCATGAAATCCTCACACAGACCTCACACGGCTGCAGGTCAGTTTGTTCCTCAACCAAGTTGTACCTTTTCAGTTCTGGTCCATGTTTCAACATCATCCATGTTCTTGGCTGAAAAGTGCTGTATGCTACCAGTCCTGCCCACCTCTGACCCCCTGCTTGGTGGCTACGTTGCTGCTGGTGTGGAGCTGCCTTGAGTGTTTTTGATCTTTCCAAAGTTTTATCCTTTAATATTAGAATTTGATAATGACTAATGTTCCTGTTTTACTGTTTGGCTATAAGAGCCAAGTCTTTATGTTCAGCCTCTGTTTTGAAACATCGATGTAACTTGATTTCTTTCGTGCTACAGCACCTGGGGGAACTGGTGATCGGACTCCTGACCAGGGAGCTGCAGCCTTCCTGTTTGCTGGCATGTCTAGAGACTATCCGAATCTTGTCCCGGGACAAATATTGTCTGGATCCATTCATCTCCTGCTCAGCCATGTCCATTCTGTCCCGCTATGCTGGCATTGCCACAACTTGTTCTACCTTACTGGCCCAAGATCTAGGTAATTACTCAAGATTAGACCACATTTCTACCTTACAGGGTAATGGGACCTTTTGGCAGGACCTGTCATAATGGAATGAATCCTTGTAAAAGAAACATGAATAAACCACCTGGTCTTTGTTGTAATACCATGTCATTCTATAACTATAATGAAGCCAAATTACAGCTGCAGCATGTAAAAACCAGATTATAAACAAACACTTTACCGTAGAAACACTTGATTGAGTGGTTATCACCAAGTGCGAGCACCTCCAGTGCTCTGGAGCTTCTGACGTGTCTAAACAAAATGCCACGTAGGAAAAAAACAGTAAGAATCTCAGAGAAGCATGATCAAAGTGGAAAGGATTACAGAAACCGTCTTCAACCTCCAGCAGAACCAAAGCTGGGATGGGCGGCCTTCTGCATTAATATCTCTATTAAACACTACTACACCAGTCCACTGTCAGGACCAGTATAGGAACCAGTCCTCAGTCTTGGGCCATGAGAATATTCTTAACTTTACTCAGAGCTGTTCCTGTACTGGACTTCATGGTGGTGCAGATGCTAGAACTATTACCTTGCAGCAAAAAGGTTGCAGGTTCAACACAAATGACCTTTCAGAGTGGAGCTATCATGTTCTCATGCATGACTAGGTTTTCCCAAGGTACTCCAGTTAGGTTAACAGGTGACTCTAAATACATGTCCCTGTGATGGACTGGTGACTCACCTGCTGTGTCTCCCCGCCTCTCACCTGGTCGCCGCTGGAGATAGACACCAGCTCCCTGACCATAACAGGAAGATTAATTCATTTTTCTGTGCTGTGATGAGCCCTTAATCCCAGCTGAAGTCTTGTAACTCTTAAATCTTCAAATTCACCTCTCACTCTGGTCAAAGAGGTGAGTTCTTTAGAGAGAAATTAGAGCAGATAGATCAGAGCACAGCAGTCTAGAAAACCACGAGTACTTTAATTACTTTCTTACCACATAAATAAAAATAAAAAAGGACCAGAAATACATTTTTATAAATGTCTCTTCCCTGCAGTTTGTCTGTTGTAGCTGGAGGTCACCATCAGTGTGATGATTTCTTTGTCTTCCATTCTTCATGTTACCCTTTCATAAATAATAAACCAGAAGTATAAAAATAACTTCAGTCTGAACCTATAACCATCTCAGTTTGTTTTTCTTGCTAGTAGAGGATGAAGAGGGGGCTGAGAAATCAGAGGGATTCAACAGAGCGGTGAAGGAACCCTGCTCTGCTTTGGAGAACGCTGATCAAGAAGTGATTGTTGAGGCTCTGAAGTCAATCTGTAACATCTTACTTCACAATGAGACGGGGCAGGTCAGTCGTTGTAGTAAAATACAGACTAAGACATGTTCAGTTCTATGGATCGTGACTGGTGTCCTTCTGGATGGATGACAGGTTCGAGCGGCTGAGCTGCAGCTCATTAAAGGTGTTGCAGAGAGACTGAAGCAGTGTTACAATCCCACCTGGAGCCACGAGGTATCTGCATCAACCTGAAACATGTATTTATGCTATTAATGAACAACTTTGTCACCTGGTCACAAGCCTAACACATCACCATGGTAACTCATGACTCTGAAAACTCTTTCAGCTCAAGCTGCTAATCTTTTCACTTCACAGCATTTGTATCACGGTTTACGTCTCATCATTTCATCCAGTTAATCTTGGTTTTAATATGACGTCCAGCCCTGTTTGTGTGCATGCTTTTTTTGTGCAGGTGCATTTTTTTGACTTGCGCCTCACCTTCCTTCTGACCGCGCTGAGGTTGGACGTCAGAGCTCAGCTGGCTCAGGAGCTTCATGGCATCAGACTTCTCGGTAACTCCATGAAATCGTACAAATGGAATTCCTGCTTTGTGTGTTCGGTCTCAAATTAATAATTAACTCCTTTAACCATGTTCACTCAGAAACCATCGTTTACTTGTTACTTTTGAAATATAATCGGTCTCTCTGAGTTTACCGTGCAGGCTGAATGTGAAAATAGTCTTCTATCCCTATTTCCTGCATTAGCTGCTGATAGGAAATAGATGGGGAAACTCTTGGATTAGAAAAGCCACTCAGATCTGCATCACTATTAAAACTAGGATTCTCACCCATCATGACTCACGACGGGGAAGGCTGTTGTTGGTTTAGCGTTCAGGAAACAGCAGAGAACGTATTGGCCATTAGAAGCTAACCGTTAGCATTAGCAACTCCACCACACAGCAGAACTCCTCCAGGCTTGTGTTATCTGTGGAGATAAAACATCAACGTTGCAGAGCAAACAGAGTCAGTGGTAGAGTCGTGTTGCTGTTAGCCAATCAGAGGAGAGATGTCACAATATCAAGACGTAAGAGTCATCTTCTGCTCCCCACTCCTCTGGCTAACATTTACTTCCTGAAATAGGAATGCAAGAGCTTTCTTCCCACAGAGATCAACTCTCAAGGCATTAATTTATGCTACTGCAAATGTGTTGGAAAAAAGGAGTGAACTTGGTCTTTAACACTTTAAGATCCAAGTAGTTATCACTTGGAATTCTGGTGTTGTTTACATGAAACACTAGTTATGTTATTTACAGCAGCAGCTAAATGTAACACGTTAGCAATTTAAGTCATAGAGAAGTTGAAACGTTCTTTAATTTGTGTTTCCATGAACCGCTGTGACAGAATATAGCTGTTTTCTTATGAAGAAAATAAAACTTGTAGTTGGGTCCAGTCAGATTAAACAAATGGCTTGTCTGAATGGACCTACATCCAGAATGTGTTGCTGCTATTTTAAACTGCTTTAATCATAAGTTTATTACATTCTTTAAAGAAAACCTTTCAGGTCACCAAGACTTGTAGTTCCATCATCCATCATGCTTTAACAAATATATCAGTGTTATACTAACTAACCAAAAGTAATCACACAGGCATCAAAAGATCATCTTTCATTAAACAGACATATTACAAAAAGAACAAATAGACAGCATCCTGTTCTGTGTATGTTTTAGGCAACCAGTTGGATGCTACTTTGGGTCTGTGTTGGCCAGAAACCCTGGAGACTGCGAGGGCCGGGTTTGAAGATACCCCCCCTGAAGAACTGCCCCCACTGAGCAGGGAGCAGACAGAACTAGCTGTGGAAATTCTGAAAATACTATTTAACATCACATTTAACACAAACAAATGCAAGGTTGGCGAGGTAAGAAGGATGACATCGTAAGGAGGTTTTTGTTGGTTTTAAATGTTATTTTCATAATTGTCAGAGTGAGTCAAGTCATGTTTTGGTAGGCTAAATAATTTGTGTGTGTGTGTGTGTGTCTTTAGGAGGAGGCAGAGGAGTACCGACATCTGGGAGCCATCCTGAGACACTGTCTGTTGAGTCATTCAGATGGAGAGGAGCGGACTGAGGAGTTCCACAGGTTGATCCACAATCTCCACAACGTGACTTCTCTTCTTTCTGATCCAATCTGAGACCATCCCGCTCTCATACCTTCTGTTTTTAAGCCACACGGTGAATTTGCTGGGGAACCTTCCTCTGCCTTGTCTGGATGTGTTGTTGAAGCCCAAAGTGCAACAAGGCTCCACTGAGTACATGGGAGTCAACATGGATGCCGTCAACATGCTGTTGGAGGTTATGGAGATGAAACTTGATCGGGTAAGTTAGGCTTCGGGGTTTGCTGTTATCCATGCCTTCACTTCTGATCTACAGCACTGACACTGTTGCTGTTATTAAGGAATTTACGATGCACTGCAGATTTAAAAAAACACAGATGATTTAATGTGCAAGGGTCTCAGCTATTAAACTTTAAGTAGAATTCTTACTAAAACCTTGTGTAAGGTACTTGAAGTCATTTTCAAACCTATAAAACATTGTGTACACACAGCTGCATGCAATTCCAGCCTTATAAACCACACTCTTCCTGCAAATGTGCTCAGGTGTTTTTGGATCCACCTCCTACACATCCACTTTGTGCCATGAATGGCAAGCCATCATATATATATATATATATATATATATATATATATATATATATATATATATATATATATGATGCCCTCTTTCAAATTGTCTCCAGATACTATTAGATAACAAACGTGACGTACTCAGCGCTACAGGGCTGTCACCATCTTAATTTCGCTCAATCGCTCTAACATCCCGCCCACCTGACTGACAGAGGGCTGTGATTGGCCCACCAAACTTATAGAGCGCTGTGATTGGACCGCTACGGATGTCAGTCAATGGGGCAGTCTGCCATACATTGTAGAAGTAGCAGGGAAGGAGACGAAAACACATCGGTTTTCTGAATAAACGTGCTGTGATTGGTCAGCCACAATACTGGCCGGGGCTGCGGAGGTTCCAATGGAGCGATGCTAGACCGACGTGCTTTGGCTTTGGCCATGGTCTAGATTCTAGGCTCACGTTCTGTAAATACATAAGCTGGTTGAACGGTGGCATTTAATGGGTAACCATGGCAATTGCGCGGTCTTAAAACACAAATTCACTAAGACTGACATCATCACTCACGAGTGAGAGAGAGGCACGTAAAAATATTTCTTTGCCCTCGAGCGGTGCAGCGTTGTTGCAGTGGTGAACGCTGAGAGAGCAACGGAGAGATCTATGGCAGACATAAAAAAGAAGAAAACAAAAAGAAGTGGAGGCAAAGAGGAAGATGGCAATAATCATTATAATGATGCCAAAAACATCTAAAATAGCTGCATTATGGTGCTAAGGGCTGAGATCAAGGAGGAAACTTTCATTTAAGACAGGATTTATGTAGACAGGAAATATCTTATTTTGTGCATCATATCAAATAAATCTCAGCCTGCCTGTTAGGTAAATCCCGCTGGAACAAGCTGGTAGCAAGAAGCCCAAGACTGGTCAAAAGCTGCAGGTGTGCTGGGATTGCTCGTTCCAGTGGGTTGGTTGAGCTAACACTGGGTCCAGTTCAGCACATGGATCTAATAGGACTGCTCTAGGACAGCAGTCCTCAAACTGGGGTACCCAGACCCCCAGAAATCCACAAGCCATCAATAATGGGTCAGTGAAACACCATGTGGAAACTGAGGATGGACTGCATATGTGCGCGGTTGAGCTAACTGTCATAATGGACAAATATTTAGCTCTGTCTGCTTCATCTTGCTATGAAGAAGCCGAACCAGCTAAAATGAGAAAATATGACAAAAGTTATTTGGCTTTTGACCTGAATATTGTCCAGGAGACCCAAAGAGACGGGTGGGAAATACACAGCTATGATGTTGTCAGCAAAGGTGGCGTTAAGATGGAGGATCCATTCAGCTCTCCTCCCTAGTCTGTGTGTTACTTCTGCAACTTTCCCACCCTGTTTGGATAAGCAAGAAATGAGGCCCCTTGCATGTACCGTGGTACCTTATAAATGACGTCATAATCATTCAACAACAGAGACAAATCAAAACGATAAATATTCTGATTCTGACATTTGGGGTTAGTAGTATACGTAGACTCCTAAAAATATCAGATGTTTTTCTTTTATGTAGCATTTCAACCTTAATCTACAGCGCAGTGCTGGCTATTCCCAGGTCTACAAGCAGCTTCTTTATGGAGCTCTGCAAAACTCAGAAAATGCACATGACATGAACATGATTCTTGATTTAGTTCATTTTTCTGCTAAGGGTTTGCTTGTCTGTCTTCCAGAGACATAAGCTGAAGGAGACACTTCTTCCCTCTCTCAACCTGCTGACTGAGAGTGCACGCATCCATCGAGAAACCAGAAAGTTTCTCAGATCAAAGGTCAGCGCTGTACTGAGCCAAAGAGCTGATCACATGTAGCGTTTGATGACTTAGGTTTCCATTTATGTGTGTTTGTCAAGGTGCTGCCCCCCCTCCGTGATGTAAAAAACAGACCAGAATTGGGAAACGCGCTGAGGAACAAGATAGTCCGTCTTATGACACACATTGATACGGATGTTAAGGACTGTGCTGCTGAATTCCTCTTTGTTCTCTGCAAAGAAAGTGGTAAGAGAATGTCAGTCCAGGTCTGTGTCATGGTCCTCTGAAGTGGGCCAGTGTGTTTTTGATTATTAACATCAGAGCAGTTGTGTGTTAAAATGATTTTGTGACCTTTCTGTCTCTAGATTACGACTTAATAGCCTAAAATGCATGTTTTTGGTGTATAGGAGGAAACCAGAGTACCCAGCATGCATTGGGGCAACACAGAAAGATCATGCAGAATGGTTAATTGGACAGCCTAAATTAACACTAGGTGACACTGAGTGTTTGTGTACCTGTGATGGACATCAGAATGCAGATTTGTCATGAGCTTGTGTGTAAGGGAGTACTCAGCATTATTTTCAAATATAATTGTGCCTAAAACACAAATTAAAGGCACTTAAAAGCAGAAAGTAAACAAATTGTTTACAGGGCCGTAAACATGAGTTCACCAAACCATGAACCAGCTCGACCACTTAGCCTCACAGACAAGTAGGAACCAGGAGCTGAAAGATCTTGTTCTAGCATCTTGGCAATAATCCTGAATGATGACCCTGGGCCACTGGGTGGACAAAAACTTGAACTCTTCATAGTGGCAACACTACTGCCCATTCTCACCATTCATCAGCCCCCAACAGGTGTGCCCCTGTGTTCTGTAGGGCAACAACCCTAGGACCTGGAAAGTTTCATCTTCAACACTGCCAAAGCCTGCACTCCTCATCCTCACATAACCTGCCAGGGCAAAGCATCAGTGTTTTTGTGAAGAACAACAACAACATCATTCTAAATGTGGGGAAAAAAATCAAAGAACTGGTCTAGACTTCAGGAACAAATTGCCTGCACACATCCGAGTGTAGATCAGGGACACTCTTGTAGAGATGGTGCAGAATATAACATTTCTGTGGGTGCATGTGACCAACAACTTGACTTGGACCACCCCTCACACATCAACTCAGTCCTCACCACCTAGGGCACTACGAGGAGTCGTGAGAACAGCACAAAAGATCATCGGGGTCATACTGCCACGAGTGGAGGACCTGGACCAGCAACGCTGCCTCTCAAGGGCATAGAAGGTCACACATGACAGAACCCATCCAGGTCACATGCTGTTCTCTCTCCAGTCCTCAGGCAGAAGATACCGCAGCCTGCAGAGCAGGACAGTCAGACTCCAGAGCAGTTTCTACTCTGTCACCACGAGACTGTTAAACAAGACACTCCATATAAAATGTTGACCTCAGTCTGTGCACATATGTTTACACAGTTGCACTGTGGCCAGCAGCCACTCTCGGGGTCACACACCACTTGGTAAACTTGTTTGGTAAATGGCCTGTATTTGTTTAGCACCTTCTTAGGGTTCTACAACCCCCCAAGGTGCTTCACAACACAATCAGTCATCCACACATTCACGTGCTGGTGGTGATGAGCTACAGTGTAGCTACAGCTGCCCTGGGGCACACTGACAGAGGCAAGGCTGCCATGCACTGGTGCCACCAGTCCCTCTGACCACCACCAGCAGGCAAGGTGGGTTAAGTGTCTTGTCCAAGGACACAACAGCAGCATTCTCGGGTGGGAGCTGGGATTGAACCTGCAACCTTGTGATTACTGGACAACCTGAGGTACTGCTGCCCTTAACAATGCACACACTTTATTTGCACTGTGCTCTGCTCCAGCATCTCTCATGTGTCTCTGATGTCTAAAACAGCATCAGTCCCTTCTCCTGTATTTGTAGACACGGGAGCACCGATTAAATGATAACGATAAATGACCCGCTCTTGTATAGCGCCTTTCAGAGTCAGAGGACTCCAAGGTGCTTTACACTACAGTGTATCATTCACCCATTCACACACACACTCACACGCTGGTGGTGATGAGCTACAGTGTAGCCACAGCTGCCCTGGGGCGGTCTGACAGAGGCGATGCTGCCATTCACGCCATCGGCCCCTCTGACCACCACCAACACAGGCAAGTCGAGTGAAGTGTCTTGCCCAAAGACACAACAGCAGTGTACCCTGGCAGGAGCTGGGATCAATCCTGCAACCCTCGGATCACTGGGCAGCCTGCTCTGCCTCCTGAGGTAATGCTGTTAACGTCCATCTTATTTTGCTTCGTCTCTGTCCAGTTCCCAGGTTCATCAAGTACACTGGCTATGGAAATGCTGCAGGTCTGCTGGCTGCCAGGGGATTGCTTACAGGGGGCAGAGACTCTGGGATCTACTCTGAAGATGAAGAATCTGAGACAGAGGAGTACAAAGAGGCTAAGGCACAGTCAGTACCGTCACAGCACTCTCTGTAAATCTGAGTCAGACATTCTACCACGAGTCAGATAATCAGTACTGTAAACGAAGCTTCTTTAAAATAAAACAGGATAAGGAGGGAGAAGCCTCTGTTTTTGGTTTTTCTCATCAGCTTGATGTTCTGTGTCACCTGGTGTGTCTCTGACCTGTGTGTCCCCAGTATAAACCCAATCACAGGAGTGGTACAGGATGACCAGCCCAATCCCATGGAAGGAATGACAGAGGAGCAGAAGGAGTACGAGGCCATGAAGCTGATCAACATGTTCGACAAACTGTCAAGGTCACACAAACTGCACCCAGCAGAATCCAAATACTCCTGTTACTAATTTCTCAGGACAAATCTGTTTTGTTCAACTCTTCTGAGGAGATTTTTATGACATGCTGGCTCTGCATCTCCTTGCAGGACCAATGTGATCAAGCCCATGCAGCTTTGCACGGATGGGAAGATGAGAGAGATGAGCAAAAATAACCTGGATAAACAATCCCATAATTCTTTGTTCCAGTCAGAAGAGCCTGCTGATCCAGACAGTGAGGAGGAAACCTAGTTTTTGCAGATGCATGATGAACTTTGGACACACCTAGAAAGTCCAACATCCTGTTTCTGAGATCGTTTTAAAGTCAGCGACAGACGTTTGTTTAGTAGATGTGAGAACATCGAGTTAGTGGGAGGGAGCTTTTAAATCATCCCAGACAAGAGTAATAGAACATTTTCAACATCCTAAGTTATCCATCCCACACACGTGATCCTGTTGAGCTGCACAACCTGTGTGTCAGCAGCCAGACAGCCAAAGTGGCTGGAGTGCTGCTGGGATTGGCAACAACAGCAACAAAAACAATAATAATAATAATAATAATAATAATACCAGTAAAACAGCATAATTAAAAAACAGAAACAGCACTTAGTTGATTTTTTTGAACCTGTCACTTTAAAACCTTTTTTTTTAGTTACTGTTAGTTTGGGACATTAGAGAAGAAGCAGCTCTATATGACTGAGGAACAAGAATAAAAAGCATTTAGTTGCTTCTTAATTTTTGGTGTAAAAATCAACTTTATTTTTGAAAAAGGGATAAAATCTGATTTATTTTCAGAAATAAACACTGCAGATGGCTGAGTCCCAGACTGAAGGTTTAATATTCTGATGTAAAGTCTAAAACAGTAAGTTTGTGTTTGTCAAATAGCTGTTGTATGTTATAAAGCCAGGTTAATCAAGCAATCGCCTCCAGTCTTTGTTCTTGTATAATTGTGTTTCTTTGAAATCAGCTGAACTGAACTGGTATTAAAAACTTGGTGATTGAGGTCATTAAGAGTCCATCCTGTTGGACAGAGACAAGTCTTTTGTCAGAACAAGGCATCTGACAGGACCTTCACATGTGGAAAGAGATTTCTTCTGAGGACCCAGGTCTGGGATCCATCCTGCATCTTTGGATTTATTCACACAGATCATCTCTAACGGACAAGAGGGAGCTAAACACGACATTTCACGCTGCTTCACTAATCAAAAATGCAAACTTATGGACATGCTGAGAAGAGGTTAGGTGCTTTCCCATCAGAAACAAAAGCGTTTTAAACCCTGATATATCTCAATGTTGCTGTCAGAAGCTGCTCTAAACAGAAATACTCTGCAGACAGAGTAGTTGTTGACACAGGTGGTCATTTTAATGCAGATCCATTCACCGTTTCTTTGTTTTCTCAGTAACCAACCACTTATTTTGTCTTAGTGAAATTCCTCCTGTGTCTCCATGCTACTCCCACTGCTGTTATTGTTGTTTATCTACAGTGGCCAGGTGAGACAAAGAAGGCCGTGATCTTTATCACACCTGAGCTCTCAAGTGTTTAAAAAGCCACCTGAGAAAATGTTAGTGAAACCAGGACCACTAGAGGGCGCTAGGAGACCAGCAGTGATGCAGCACCAAACCCATCATTGCAGGACAATAAAACACATTACCCTCCAGACCAATGCTGTTCGTAGCTGCACCTAGAAATCCTGTCCATAAAAGTTATGAACAGAATCGGTGACAAAGGGCAGCCTTGGCGGAGTCCAACTCTCACCGGAAACAAGCCCGACTTACTGCGGACCAAGCTCTGACACTGGTCGTACAGGGACCTAACAGCCCGTATCAAGGGGCCTGGTACCCCATACTCCCAGAGTACCCCCCACAGGGCCCCCCGAGGGACACGGTCGAACGCCTTCTCCAAATCCACAAAACACATGTAGATTGGTTGGGCGAACTCCCACGCACCCTCCAGGACTCCCCCAAGTGTATAGAGCTGGTCCAGTGTTCCACGGCCAGGACGAAAACCACATTGCTCCTCCTGGATCCGAGGTTCGACTATCCGACGGACCCTCCTCTCCAGAACCCCTGAATAGACCTTACCAGGGAGGCTCAGGAGTGTGATCCCCCTGTAGTTGGAACACACCCTGCGGTCCACCTTTTTAAATAGGGGGACCACCACCCCAGTCTGCCAATCCAGTGGAACTGCCCCCGATGTCCACGCGATATTGCAGAGCCGCGTCAACCAACACAGCCCCACAACATCCAGGGCCTTAAGGAAATCCGGGTGGATCTCATCCACCCCCGGAGCCTTTCCACTGAGGAGTTTTTTGACCACCTCAGTGACCTCGGCTCCAGAGATTGGAGAGCCCAACCCAAAGTCCCCAGACTCTGCTTCCACACTGGAAGACATGCCGGTGGGATTGAGGAGGTCTTCGAAGTACTCGGCCCACCGATTCACAACGTCCCGTCGAGGTCAGCAGCACACCCTCCCCACTGTAAACAGTGTTGGTAGTGCACTGCTTTCCCCTCCTGAGGCGCCAGATGGTGGACCAGAATCTCCTCGAAGCCGTACAGAAGTCTTGTTCCATGGTCACATTGTTCCATTTGCAACAATGAATGAAGTAATAACCAAGAACAACACAAGCCCCCCAGAATAAACATGCAGAAAGACCCCAAAATAGAACAAACTAACTAAAACCATGACTACCCACAATGCACCTCGCCCACTGCAGCTCGATCCTGCAGCTCTCTGCAGCCAGTCCAACTTTTAGAATAAAGGGGTGGAGTCTAACTCTGCAGGTGTTATAGCTGCTGTGGGAGTTCAGAGTTAGCTTTTCAGGAGTTATTTTGTCCAAAATGACTCCTACAGAGTTGATTAGGAAACACTCCTTTTTAACACTCGGGTTTGACTCTCATGTCAGTGTTACATATCAACTATATAACTATTCTTAGTGTTAAATTAACTATTCTTAGTGTTAAATTGGACCAACACCCCAAAATTAACACCTGGTCATCATCAGTCATCTTTGTCCTAATGTCTGTCAACAAAGTCTGAAACGGTGCCCCCCCACCCAGTAAAAGGTGAGACAAAGGCCTTTGATAAAAAGACAGGATTGGGGTTGGTGCCTGTGCACAAGTGGCTGGTGGCACAGGGACATGTTGTAGGGTTTAATCCGCTGTGTCAAAAATCCAAGTTTGAAATTATTATTCAACTTTTGGTGTCCTGGAACAAATCCTGAATCTGTCACCCTTTTAAAAACCCTTCAGGGATCAAAAACACTCAACAAATGACACCAAATTAAAAGTAAGAACATGATTCAAACTCTTTAATAATTATTATCCAGTAGATTTACACTCTGTTCATTACTTGTCTTTCTGTATTTTTGTATATATTCTGTGTGCAAGGCAAAGAGAAACATGACACTGTTCTTTACATCCACCCTGAGAGTTTCAGAGACCGAATCCTCCAGTTTTCCTGCTGCTCCGATATCTACTTACAGAATCAATGTTTTGAAGCACGGATGAATGCTTCTCTGTCTGAACCAAATCCAGACCTCTTTCATTTATTCAAGGTTAAATTATCTTCAGTGCAAAAAAAATCCATAATTAGTGCTAATTTACTGTATAAATGTCATGAATTCAGTTTTTTTCTAATAACTTTTCCTTTTCTAGGTTAGGAAAAAAATTCAAATAAAGTTTAAAAAGAACCCAAACAGCAACAATCAGTCTTTTGTGGATAGCAAGCTTGTCTTTGACCCCCAAACCTTGTTTTAATCTTTAGAACAAGATGCTCATGTGTGTGAAAAATATCTGAGACACGATGTGTGACAAACACGTCTGGTGAAACAGGATGATTCTTAACAGAAGATCAGGTTGGGTTTTGTTGCATATTGTTCTGCATGAGTGGTGGTTAGTGGTGGTTTGAAAATGAAATAAAAGGATAAAACACACACACACGCACACACACGCACACACACACTCTCTCTCTCTCTTCCTGATTTTAGAGCTGTAACAGCGTGCCATGTTTGGGTGCATCACTCCGATGGAGAGGTCTCAGTTCTGGGTTCTGCCGGCTCGCTCGGCTTTGTGTGCGGTTCAGAGAGGTCCGGTGAGCCATGTCCCTGTTCTGCTGCTGCTGACTGGTTCTTGTGGGCCTGGGAACTCACCTGGAGAGTTTCTGTGCCTTTAGTTGGAGCTGGGGTCATGCTGGGGATCTTTTCCTGCAGGGGTGGGGAAACTGTGCAAGGGCTCTTACCCCGGGGTGCAAGGGGTCCAGGTGACTTTCCAGCTGTTTGGGTCAGATGTGGAAGTCTCTCTGAGGTGGATGGAGCTTTTGGACTGGTTCTGGGTGCTGTTGCTTCTTGCTGAGCATTATCTTTAGGAGATGGACAGTGTGATAGGGATCCTTCTTTTATTTGAAGTGAATGCTCGTTTTCAGCTGACAGACTGCTGAAGCCCAATCTTCCTCCTTTTGATTTCAGCTCCTCCATTGGGTCGGTGTCCTTTTCTTTATGCCTCCATTTTCCTGAGTCACCAGCTATGTGGGTGAAGAACATATAACCAGATTAACTTCAAACAACCAACAGCAGGAAACACAACAAAAAAAAAAAGAAGGTCCACCATCAGTTCTTTGTGCTTCATCCTCATTGCAGGAAGGAAGATCCCTTCTGTTGCCCTGGAAACGGATGGGTGACCTTTGTAAGACTGCCTTCAGCTCTAAAAGAGGTGACAAAGGCAGAAGTGATGGTAGTCACCTAAACACAGGAGAATGAGCACCACTCCCAACCTCTGGGTGGGTTCATGCACAGAACTCTAACAGCTGCAGTTGGAGGGAAACTTTATTTTAATGTTCTCAAGCAGATGAGGGCAGCCATGTTGGCTGATCAGCGTGGTCTCACCTTGTGTCATGGCCAGGGCATCCTCGTGCACAGACACAGCTCTGCGCTGTGGGAGGGGCTTCAGGCGTGGGCATGGTTTTGGAAGACTTTCTGAAAGTACACACACACACGCACACACACACACACACACACACGCACGCACACGCACACACACACACACACCATAATTTACGCTGCCAGAGTTTAGAGGTGCTGAAAAGTGCGGTTGTGTAGGACAAACAGAAGTGAGGTGTAATTACTTCACAAACTCGTGTTCACTTAAAGGCACAAAGTTGAACATTTATAAAAATATAATTCAGAACCCCCAGAGCTGATTTTCATCTTGGTAGACATAGATGAGCCTAACTCACCCTCTGTCACTGAATGGACCTTCTCAGAGCGATCCTGTGCACTGACTTCACTCCACCGAGCCTGGACTGAAGAGAACGCTTCTTTCCTGGGGGACAGGGTGGGGGGTGCACCATGCTGGATGAAGATCAGAATCATTTCAGCGCACATTGGCAAAGGTTTAAGACAGCAGGGGCTCTGAACATCTGCTCATAGGTCTGTAAGTCGTTAACTTTGTAAGTTTGCTTTTGTTAGTGCTAGGGTGAGTTCTGGTGGAGAGATGAGGTAGAAAGAGGGTTGAAACGTTTTCATCTTTTTCATGTTTTTACTAATGTGGTGATCGTTAGGGAGGTTGAAACGTTTCTGAACATCTGAATTGTAGTTGTTTTTGTTTTGAAAACAAAGCTGATGATAATTCTGTGAAACAGTGACGTGGATTGTTACCTCAGACGTAGGTTGTGCTTGTCCCTGAGCTGTTAGCAGAACCCGCTCCGTTGGACCGCTGGCAGCAGGAGCAGAGGAGGGACGGGCAGCCGGGGTGGGGAGTGGAGGCTTAGGTGGGATTGATGGCAGGGGTCCTGCAGTGTGAGGTTCTGGTCCAGCTCTCAGAAGATGCCTGGGCTCAGCTGTAAACAACAAGTGAGGACAGAATATTTCTTGAGGACTCTGCCAAGCCAAAGCAGATTTCTTTGTAAGTATTTTCTTTTATCTGCTGATTACTTTTTATTCATCTAATTCAAAAGAATATAAAAATATTCTTACATAGAAATTATTATTTGCAAAAAAGTAAAACTATCATCAGAACAGTTTAAGCAGCTGTATGAAGATGATCAGCTCTTCTGCTGCAGCAGCAACAGGAGAAACATCTCCTCTGACCTCTATACTGGGGCAAAAACTAAAATCCACGAAACAACAAAAATAACATTCTGTGACAATCACCTGTGTGCACAGAGCATGTGATTGTGCTGGTGCAGGGTGTAAAACATGCAGCATCAGGTGCTCTTCTCACTGTTAGAGCAGACGCCGCTTGTATGAAATACAGAGAAAACACAACTTAAACTGCTTGGTTTGTTTACAAACCCATGGTAAGGACATTACGTTCAGGGAGATTCAGAAACTAAGTGAAAGCTGAGCATTTTGGAAAATAATCTTGAGTTTCATCCATAAAAAATTCCATCCTTCTAGCTCCAGATCTGGGAAACTAGAGCTAAATGAAAAAAAGAAAAATCACATATTGATGTTTTAATATTTAGAGAGTTAAAGGGGTCTACCTGATGGCGTGGACATGGTTCTGGGCTTGGTGTGTGTGGGAGGGGGTTCGGGTTTGTCCAGGATAGCACCTCAGAGACAAAACAAAGAAACAGCACTAATGAACTCAGTTTGTGACCCAAACAGGGAGACGTATCTGAACGGTGTCTCCTCTGAGGGGTAAAGACAACAGTCTGAATGCATAAAGCTAACAGGTACTTTTCAAAAGGTCAAATGTGCTAATAAATAACATCAAATGACTAAAGAACACTACTGCCATGAAAAATGTTGCACCAGTTGTAGGAGAACATCATGATGTTTATGTTTACTAAATACTTGGTTAAATATAAGTTTAGAGAAAATCAACTGAACTATCCTGTGATGACACCTGATGTAATTCCTGGGAAGTCCTACCGCTGCCAGGATGAGTGGAAACAAGGTGCTTCTATGAAACCAGGAAGAGCTAAGTTAGGCTGCAGAGAGCGAGGCTTCTTAGCACAGCAGTAAAAAAACACAAAAGAGGTGTGTTGGCCACTTTGAAACAGCAAATAAAACACATCTGCAACAAAGACAGACCTGATAAATAAACTTTGCTGCTGGATTGTACAAACAGAACGTGGTTTATTTTTATCCAGCTCAGAAACAGATTCATTATGTTTTTTTGTTTTCCACACAATCAAATAAAAATAACAAAATTCCAGAAACCCTCAGAAGAGGGGGTTAAAAATAACATGGAAATGAATTATCTATGTTTATTTTAACCATAGTAAAATGCTTGGTCTAACCTTTAGCCTAATCTATTTCTGTAATTCACCACATTTTAAAATATTTTGGCAACATGTTGACAAAAGTAAGGTGCAATTTTACACACCTATGACAGATTAATATCAGACACTAAAAAAAATTGTAAAAAAAAAAATTGTTCTGGTAAAAATTTGATCTATAAACAAAAAATACAAAAGACTTCTGTCTCAAATATCACCAAAAAACCCTAATATCACCCCAGTAACCCATGGTGTTCCTCAGGACTCTGTTTTCGGTCCCCTCCTTATCATCTACACTCAATACATTCTTCACCACCATGGACTCCAAGTTCACTGCTGGGTCGATAATACAACTCTACTTATCTACAAAAACCATCACCTTTATCACCGTCTCTACCATAACAAACTGCCTCAATGTCATAAAATCATGGATTACTACAAATTTCCTCAAGCTCAACTGCAATAAATCTCAAATATTCATATCCCCTCTACCATAGACTTCTTGGTCTGTAATAATCTTTGTACTGTCACTTCCTCCCCTCAGATCAGAAATATTGGATTTATTTTTGGCTCTCTCTTTCCAACCACACATCCATCTACATCCACTTTGACGTCTACATCTACATGTACCTCCACGTCCACATCTACATCCACTTCCACATCCACATCCACCTCCACATCCACGTGCACGTCCACGTCCACATCCACATCCACTTTCACATCCATGTCTATGTCCACCTTTACCTCTACATCCACATCCACCTCCACGTCCACCTTCACCTCCGCATCCACGTCTACATCCACATCCACATCCACTTTCACATCCATGTCCACAATCAAATCCACGTCCACATCCATGTCTATGTCCACCTTTACCTCTACATCCACCTCCACGTCCACGTCCACATCCACCTTCACCTCAACATCCACGTCCACATCCATATCGCCCGTCTCCTCCCCAAACACCCATCTGTGCATTTTTTTTCAGCTCTGAATAAAACGTTTTGAATAAAAAAGGGCAGAAAAAGCTTGTTTGGTTGTAAAAGTTGCAGACTCCTGCTTAAAAAAGGAACGTGTGTTTATTAAATGTTGAAAATGCTATCGTGTGTGTGATCTGTGTCATTAACCCTGACTTACCTTCTGAGTTGGCCTTTCTCAGCTCCTCATCTCTATTCTGCAACAAACACATTAAACAACATCAAACTTCATTAGAAATAACCACTGTTACACCGGTAACATGGCATGGAGGACACAGACATAGCAAAACTAAGTCTGAACACTGACTTTATAAGAAAACATAATGAAACACAGGAGAACCCTTCTACCTGGCACAACTTGGTGCATGCAGGGGGAGTTCTGGCCGTGCTCATTCTCTGCAGCATCATCTGAAGCTTCTGCTCAAAACTAGAAGTGTTCTCTGATGCGTGTTTCTGAGAGACAGAAGAGTCACACAGACACATTATGTGTGGGAAAAAAACGTGTGTGTGTGTGTGTGTGTGTGTGTGTGTGTGTGCAGTGTTATGTTGTACCCTCAGACTGACCTTACTGGGTGTGTTGTCCTTCTCCTCAGGCTCTAATCCTGTCAGCAGGATGAGACTCTGGCTCTTGCCCTCCCTCAGTCTCTTGGTCACCCTCAGTCTCTTCTGTCCATACGAAGTCCCTCTTGACAGCATCTCCTGCTCAGTTAGAGGGGAAATCACTTCAGGACTGGTTTTGTGACCTGACACAACAGGAACTGCTGCGTCTTCCAGTTTGGGGTGCACAGGGGCGGCGAGGTCAGGGCTTGTGGTGATGGTAGGATAAGAGGGAGGGGTCTCAGTGAGTTGTGTTGGCGTGGTTAAGGTCTTGGCAGGTGGTACCTTTTCCCTGACATAGCTTTCAAGATGGCAGCCGCTGAAGACAGTTTCTTCTTCGACAGCAGTATCATAAAAAATATTAGCATCTTCCTCCAACCCCTTCCCCCTCTCCCTCTTTCTCTCCTTGTCCCTCTCTCTCTCTTTGGCCTCTCGGAGGGGTCGGATGAGGTCTGCAATGGAGGACTTTTTGACCTTCACCACCTCTACTCCTGCATCATCTCCACCTCCTGCTTTGGCAGCTCGGCCAACTCGAGCTCTCTTGAAGGCGAAGAAATCACCAAACCTTTTCTTTATATTTTTGGTGGGGACTGTGATAGTGGTGGAGACGGGGTGAGTGGTGCAGAGGGTGGGAACATCAGGGGATGGAAATGACACGTCAGACTCAACACAAGGGGAGGTGACAGTGGTGGCGGAGGGAGTGACAATGTCAGATGGAGAGGAGAATGGGGTGGTGGATGAAGGGGTGGGGCTTGACTCTGGGGAAGTGGCTTGGGCAGGGTTTGACTCCTCCCACTGGCCTTTTCTGCAGCAGGGAGACAGCAGAAAGAGCAACAGACAGAAAGAGAAACTCAGTACTACAACTACTGGTTGAAAACCTGTGTCACATGCTCTGATCAGGCACACAGAGGGAATGTTCATGCAAGCAGCACACAGACTGGAAACATCTCTCAGGTAGGATGGCGTTTGTCCCAGCAGGACCACGCCGGTGATGGACCATGTAAACAGGCATCATTAAACTCTATCAAGCTGCTTTCATTAGTGCAAAAGAAGAACCTTGTTTTTTTTTTTTCATGGTTTTAGACTGTGAACACAACTCTACAGGTGAAACTGGACAAATGTGAATCTGGTGCAAAAGTCCATTTATGTCAGTAATCCAACTCAGACTGAGAGACCATCTAAAGGCTCAGGAACCCTCTGCAGGTGTTCTGGATTCATCAGCTGATTAGAGTGTGACACTTTGAGTCTAGAATAATGAATCTTTTCACAAAAACTGAGTTTGAATGTGGGGTTTTCATCAGCTGTAGCCATAATCATCACAATTAGAACAAATAAAGGCTGAAAAATCTGGATTTGAATGGAATGAGTCTGTCTCCCAATATAACACTTGACATGGTTTTATAGTTCAAGCTTGATGTTTATTACACCTCATCATTTACAAAACATACTATTTGACATTTTTATAATCTATTATTGTTTCAACAATACAAGACGTAAGTGATCCATTAATCTTTTTAGATCTGAGGCTTGTTTGTTTGCTTTAATAAAGGAAATGCATCTAATTCCCTGGATTTGAGGGACTGATCTTCATAATGACCATTATTACGGTGAATATTAAAATCACAGTTCTTTAACATGTTTGAGTTTGGAAACAGACTTTGTAAAATTTTGTAAAGTCTTAAAAACTCAAAAATATTTACAATCTGTTGAAAATTTTCAACAGAATCCAGCAAAAGTGTTTTATTTCAACAGACCAGTGCCTGTAATCAAAAAAGTGAAATATTTCAGTATTTTCTGGAATTAGTAAAGAAATGTGGTAAATTCAGCTGAATCCTTTAGTTACATTTGTTATCCACTGTACAGCTTTTATTCTTTTTGTCAATCTACTTTGCTGCTATTTCACCAAAATGTTCCCACTTAGGGACAATAAAGGAATTTTCTACTCTATTCTAAACATAAACAAATTTAAAATTCATCATTTATTTAACATTTACTAAATAAAAAGTGTAAACTGATTGTTATTGTGTGTGGTTTTGCTGACTAATGATGGATGTTGTTCTGCCACATAATGTTAAATGTTCCATCACTTTAAACATAAAAAGACAGAGTCACAAAAGTCATCATAAAACATGTAAACATTGTTGGGAAAATCACAGATTTGTTAGATTATGTCTTTTGCATTTATCCCACAATTCCATCTGTTTTCCACAGAGCAAGAACCATGTGGTTCTAGTTTACGTCACTTTGAAGTCAAGACAAAATAAGAGCACGCTTGCAAAATATAAAGTGGTACAAAATGTTTTTGTTTCTTGTCGATTCAATATTTTTGTGATCATTTGTATCTTACATGTACATGTCCGTTATCAACAACAAAAAGACAGTAGTACTTGTTATCTTTGTCGGTGCAAACAAGTGCAACTTTGACTAAAACCCAAGGAGGCTTCGTGATCTTAACTGTTTCTATTTATATTTTTTGTTAGGGTTAGGCTCAGTAAAAATCTTAACTTAAACATTTTTTCAAGTGTCAGTTTCATCTGCCTGTGCTGGTGGCCTAACCTCATTGCTCTTGAAGTCATGAGCTGCACAAACTCACTCATAACTGACTTGATATGAGAGATGTGACTTCTGTGTGCTGCAGAAAGAAGAGTTCAACAGAAACAAGACAGGAAAACCAAAAGAAACCAATGGAAAAGCCGAGTGTGTCTAGATTCTCTTCTGTACGTCTATAGTGGAAATATGGGTAGACATTTATGCAAGTGTGGTTCTGTGTAAGACCTGTACACAGAAAAATAATATTTAGTTTCTTTAACTACATTTGGTCTCTACTCTTGGTGACTCCTTTATCAAATTGACAGCATCCCTAACCAGCGGGTTCGGGGGTTGCTGCCACGACAGGCGACGACAACAAAGTTGATCATCGAGCTGCGGCCTAAGGTATCCTGGTGCCTAGAGCACATATGGACACCCTCATGCTTGAACATGGTGTTCATTATGGACAATCCATGATGAGCACAGAAGTCTAATACCAAAACAGCACTATAATTCAGATTAGGGGCGTTGTTCCTCCCAACCACACCTCTCCAGGTCTCATGGCCTATTTGAGGGTTAAAGTCCCCCAGGAGAACAAGGGAGTCACTGAAGGGAGCGCTCTCCACCAGTCCCTCCAGTGACTCCCAAAGGCTGGGTAATCTGACCTGCAGTTTGGTGCATAAGCACAAACAACAGTCAGGACCCGTCCACGTAGGTGGAAGGAGGCTACTCTCTAAATCACCAAGGAAAACCCCAACATACAGGCACCATGACGGGGGGCAACAAGTATGCCCACCCCTGCTTGGTGTCTCTCAGTGGGGGAAACTCCAGAGTAGAGTGTCTAACCCCTTTTGAGGACACTGGTTCTGGAGCCAGAGTCATGCGTTGAGGTGAGTCTGATTACATCTAGCTAGAACCTCTCAGCCTCACACACCAACTCAGGCTCTTTATCCACCAGAGAAGTGACATTCCACGTACTGAGAGCTAGCTTCTGTAGCCAAGGATCAAACCGCCAAGGTCCCTGCCTTCAGCCACCGCCCATCTCACATTGCACACAACCCCTATGGCCCCTCCCTCAAGTGGTGAACCCATGGGAAGGGGGCCCACGTCTCCTCTTTGCACTGTGCCCGGCCGGGCTCCATGGGTGAGAGCCTGGCCACCAGGTGCTCGCCAACGTGCCCCACCTCCAGGCCTGGCTCCAGTAAGGGGGCCCCAGTGACCCGCGTCCAGGCGAGGGAACATTGTTTCCATTTATTGTGAACATCATAAGGGCTCTTTGGGCTGCACTTTGCCTGATCCCCCATTAAACATTACATATGTATATAAGGCATGGGTTTGTAGTGTTTTTCAATCTGAGGACAAGGCAGTTTCTGATGTTGAGTTCTAATTTGCAGCCCTAATTTGATGACCAATGCCGTAATTCCAGAGAGGACAAAGCACACAAACGTTCATCAGTGAAAAACGCAGAGGCAGTCAAGCACTACAATAATGGCTGACACAAATTACAATGAGAGATGAGGGCTTGTGCTCCTGAAAATGCAAAACAAAACAAAAACAGCCAAACCAAAAGGGATAAGACACATTCATTACATAAAGACATGCTCAGACAACCTGTGAAAACATCCCAAAGATGATCTTTGGAACATTTTTTTGGAGGCAATATACAAACGTTTATTTCTAAGGATGCACTCGATACCACATTATTTCAAACTGAGTACAATCAGCTGTGACCAACAGGTTTGCTGCGGGTACTTGACCCAAACTAAATACCATCGAGGGTTCAGAATACTCTACTTTACTGCATCTTCTCCAGACTGCTGCTGCTTTTGTGTCCTGCTGAACCTCAACAAGAGAGCTGAGCTTCACTCTATAAATGATATTGTTTCCTTGGTATCAACGTACTTTTATGGTCCTGGTACTGGTGTCAGGGCATTCCTGCTTTACTGGTGTAAATATCAGAAGTTAAAGATGAGTTTTGTCAAAAAGAGAGTGACAAAAAGGTCCCCAAACCACACATAGAACACTACATTTCATATTAATCATTAACAGATTTCAGTCAACTTTTGCTGAAATTAAAGGGATATTATGCAGTTTGGCTCGCTGTCTGAGTGACATTTTCATTGGTTGTTGGTAATTGAAAAATAGCTTGAGATTTTTTTAGAGCTGACTGTTTTTACTAATTCACTATTAGCATTGTTAGCTCAACGTTAGCCTCTAGCTTTCTTCACCTGATATTAGAGTAAACAAAAAGATGCCATGGCTTCTTAGGGTTACAAGAAATAACTTCTGGGTCGCTCCTGTTACAAGATTAGTATCTTTACAAACACTGCTGGGTTTTGCTGGCTGGTGTTGAATTACCAATGCAGCAGCGTTTGCCGGCATGATTGGTAATCCCGCAGGCTCAAATATGATCGAAATATATGAATATGAATCAGGAAGAATGGAAAAAGGACAGATTGTAACAAAAACTGAAAGCAAAATTGCAACCAGCAGCCAGCTGAGAAGGAACTCCATTTCAATTTAACCTTCTTTCCAACATGATTGAGACGTTAGACTGTTTTGTGATTATTTCATTGTGAAATTCTTACTTATTGCACTTTTAATTTCTTGGTTTCAAGTTGAAGTCAGGTGAAAAGAAGGTTGTTGTGTGTGTGTGTGTGTGTGTGTGTGTGTGTGTGTGTGTGTTTGGGCCAAACTCACGGTGCATAGTCAGAGATAATTTTCTTGGTGAAGAATTCTTCTACTCCTTCATCTACTCGACCCATTGCCTCATTTGCTTCATCCTTCTCCTCTGACACCAGCTCCTGTGTGGGACACAGTTACATTACAGTTAGCACACTTTGCACTTTACCATTTAAACATCGCCACGAAAAATTAACCAAGCTTAAGACCAGTGATAAAGGGACATTCAAAGTGACCCAATTGCTGTGAAACCACTGATCTTATGGGATTTTTTTTGCATATCAGACCCTTCCAAGGGTTTAACAGTGTGGTACTGAAAACAGAACAGGCATTGCTCTTCAGACAGCTTCCCCTCATCTGTCTGTGTCAATGCTATCAGGTGATCACTGAGGAAAACAGAACATGTAGATCTGGAATTTAAAGGCGCTAAATTGCTCAGTTCACCAGATAAGGTAACCCTCTAACCCTCAAACATAGGGTGTATGAATCATCAAAGATGTGTTTCCAGTAGTGAGGAAGTGTCCAAACGTGCATATTCATCCTTGTTTTTAAGCAAAGCCTTTTAATGTGCTAAAGGACATTGGAGCTCATAAAATTCCCAATTTCCACAGACAAAAACCACACTTTATGTCAGGAGCTCTACTTTCCCTATCAGTCCCAGGCTTTTAAGCTCTGCTAACATTTCCCAGGGTAACTCACATCAGGCTTCACTTCAGTGTTCTTTACCCTCAAAATACAAGTTTTCAGCAATCATATCAGCTTAAATTTTATATGTTAGGCTTGATTTAGACTGGACTCATTGTTAATTGGAGGGATCACCTAATAGAACAGAACAGGACTTAGTAGGACAGGATAGGACTGTAGCAAATGGGACAGAAAAGGACGAGAGAAAGAAGATAACATTAACAAAGTTCAGGTGATCAGGCTGATCATTTAATTCACCATTTTATGACAACAGAAACAAAAGTCAGAAATAACGAGTGAAAATTAAACTATTTATCAATGTCCTTGTTAGTCGGTGTAACAGAAACTCTGCTTGGAGTCAGAATATCTACTGAGATGACACGAAAACATTATCAGCTGATTGAGATGGAAGCCTAACATGTAGATGTGGTGCTTCTTCTGCAGACAAAGATCCACATCTATCCAACCATGTTATGATGGTTCACCTAAAACCTCACCACCTGACATTAGAAACCACCACTAAACACCCACAGGTGCATGTTGAACCTTTCACTGTCAATGCTCTAGATGCAAGAAGGGAAGGAGTTGTATTCCCAGCTTCATCGTGGTTCATTCAACCTGTTTTGTAGTTTAGCTTCACACAGTGGGGCAGTCGGAGGTGAAATGACCAGTTATACTCCCAAATGTTGTAAATGTCATCTGCACACATGTTCGATTCCACTAAACTTAAATCTGAAGCTTTCTAAACATATGTTGACTAATATTTTTCCTGATATTCTGAAATCTCGCTTGACAGCAATGTGACTCTACCACTGAGGCCTTCTCTCAGAAGAACACTCCATGGACTCAATGGATCAGACCTCAAGGTAAAAGCTACCTACGTTGTCCCAGATGGACAACATGGAGGAAGAGAAGGTCCAACAGGGGAGAGCCAGCTCCCAGAACACACACACACACACACACACACACACACACACACACACACACACACACACACACACACACACACACACACACACTCACTCACTCACTCACTCAATGCGTGACTGAATTAAACGGGCTAATAAAAATATAAAGCCAACAATAGAGAAAAAAATGATGGAAGAAAATAGAAAATGTAGATAGATGATAGATAGATAGATGATATATAGATATATAGATAGATAGATGATAGATAGATAGATAGATGATAGATATATAGATGATAGATAGATAGATGATAGATAGATAGATGATATATAGATATATAGATAGATAGATGATAGATAGATGATAGATAGATGATAGATAGATAGATGATAGATAGATGATAGATAGATATACAGATAGATAGATGATATATAGATATATAGATAGATAGATGATAGATAGATAGATGATAGATATAGATGATAGATAGATAGATGATAGATAGATGATAGATAGATATACAGATAGATAGATGATATATAGATATATAGATAGATAGATGATAGATAGATAGATGATAGATATAGATGATAGATAGATAGATGATAGATAGATGATAGATAGATATACAGATAGATAGATGATATATAGATATATAGATAGATAGATGATAGATAGATAGATGATAGATATAGATGATAGATAGATAGATGATAGATAGATGATAGATAGATATACAGATAGATAGATGATATATAGATATATAGATAGATAGATGATAGATAGATAGATGATAGATATAGATGATAGATAGATAGATGATAGATAGATGATAGATAGATATACAGATAGATAGATGATATATAGATATATAGATAGATAGATGATAGATAGATAGATGATAGATATAGATGATAGATAGATAGATGATAGATAGATAGATAGATAGATAGATGATAGATAGATGATAGATAGATAGATAGATAGATAGATAGATAGATAGATAGATAGATAGATAGATAGATAGATAGATAGATAGATAGATAGATAGATAGATAGATAGATAGATAGATAGATAGATAGATAGATAGATAGATAGATAGATAGATAGATAGATATGTGTTCTCACCTGAGGCCTGTATGAAGGAGGCTGCCTGTGTGTGCGCTGAGGCCGTGGTCGAGAGGCGGTGTAGTGCCTGAGCGTCTGTCCCTGGGTGGGTAGAGGCTCCATGGGTGAAGCGGAGGACTGAAAGCCAGAGAGGGGGCCTGGGCGGGGGCTGTAGTGGGGAAACGAAGCCTTTGGTCCGTGCAGGCCTCCGCGGCCAACTGCCTCCTCCTTTGGTGCTCGAGTGGGGATGGAGTAAATGGGGGTGGGACTGGGAGGGGGGTTGAGAGATGCTCCTGTATCCTCTGATGCTGCTCCTGCTGCATCCACAGTTACCACCTCCCCCTCCATCCACCTCCTCCCCCTCTGTACTTGGGGGGAGGGGGCCAAGGAAGTAGAGGAGGAAGGGGAGGGACATGAGTCTGTCAGTGGCAGTGCGGTTGCTGTTGGCAACTGTGGGAGAACACACCTTCCTCTCCTGTCATCGTCTGCAGCAGCTCCTCCCCCCTCTCCCTCTCTCCTTCTGTCCTTGGTTTGTGATTCACAGTCTGCATTCAGGAGACCTAAAACAGGAGATGTATTTATTACTGTACTTATTATTAACCAGCTCAGTGGCCTAGTGGTATGAGTGTTTGCCCTGAGACTGGGAAATCATGGCTTCAAATCCCGGTCGGGTCATACCACAGACTTTCAAAATGGGACCCAATGCCTGCCTGCTTGACACTCAGCACTAAGGGGTTGGATTGGGGGTTAAACCACCAAATAGTTCCTGAGTGCGGCGGTGTCTGCAGCTCACCGCTCCCCACGGGAGATGTAATTTCGCTGGTGTGTGACGACTAACGGGACTATAACGTTGTTTCTGTAGGTGAGGTTAGTGAGAAGTCCCTTCTGAGCAGCCTCACTGCGTAGACCACACACCAACCCGTCAGCTTGGTATCCCTGAGTAGAAACCAAATTCAAAATGTTCTGAAGCGTGTTTCAGCTCTGCTACAGACCCTCCACCAAATTAGTGTCATCTCACCCAGGTGGATGATGTGGTCTTGTGAGCTTCGTGAAACTGTGACTTCCAGTTCTTGCTGGGGAGGTTTGCAGCCATATAATTGCAAAGTATACATTTTTAGAGGTTTTTGTGTGTTTTTTTCTGGTGACGTGATGAGAATTAGGGTGAAGGTGATGATTCTTTGTGATCTTAACCTTTGGTTTGTTTAGTGATCAACATCTAACATCTTAACAGCTGAACATAAACACACATTTTTAAAATCAGTATAGAAATGAAATGCAAACTATAGTTCAGCTTCAGAGAGCTGGTAATAAATGTTGTTTCCTACTTTTAATGGAAGCAGCGGGCCTCAGGCTTTTGGACAGCAGACCATTTCTCCAGAAGGCTGGAGTGTACTGAAGTTGTAAAGAATAGAGTTATAAACGAAAAACCAGAATGCAGTCAGGATCTGATTGAATGAACTATAGGCTCTCTGTGCCTCTTACATCATCAGTTGGGAAATCACCATCCATCAGTCGGAGCTCTGGGATTATGATTCTTTGAGTGTTGAAGGAATTTTCTTTAAGGATGTTGTCCTAAACAGCAAGTGAAGGAAAAATAAATGAGTACACGACACTTGCAACATGTAAAAAGTTTGATTATTTAAACAGCATATTGATCTAATGGACATCTAACAGACACTGCTGGTGAGAAATGATGTTTTTTTGTCTGATCACCGCTGTATGGTCGCGACGGATCACACCATGGTCCGTTTACGAACATCCAGCTTCTGTAATTAATTTGATCTCAGAAAGTTAAAAAAACAACAAAAAACCTTCCTTATAAAATGTTGACGGATGGCAAAAACAATGCAGCCCTTTGAGGTTCTGGTAAACCACTGGACTCAGTCTAGACCCTACATGTTATTGAAACTAGGGCTGGACGATATGGCCTCAAGTCTATATTGCGATATAATCTGTGCGATAACGATATATATTGCGATATTTTTTTTCCTCTGTTTATATGTCAAAATGACATGCTTTTCAAAATCCTCTTATGGCAAATATATTACAGCAGAATAAAGACGTCCAAAATCTCTTGTGTAGAATGCTCCTCGTCCTCCAATGTCTGAGCCGGTGCACATCTTAGTGACGTCATGTGTTATTGCGATATCACGATCGAGCCAAAAACTCTATCATTACCCAATTTTATATCGTTTCTACCTTATATCGTTTATATTGCCCACCACTAATTGAAACATGCACTGAACTTTACTGGGAAAAACTGTCTTCTTAAAAGAAGAATCCTGGAAATATGTAGGGAACAAAATGTAAACATTATTACCTTACATAAGTACTACATAATTTTGAAAATCCAGGTATTAATCCTTAAGGGGAGATTGTTTGCACACAGACCTTAAAAATGACAATAAAACACACACTAAGTAAAATTAGAATTAATTTTATTATTTATTTACATTGTTTTATCATTGGTGATCCCCCAAATGTATAAAAGGAGCAAAGAAGAAAAAAAGCATTGCTTTTATCTTATTGAGGACATTAGAGCAAAACACTAAAGAGTTTTGAAAAAGGTCCTTCACTGAGAATCCATTTTTTATTATTATTTTTGGTAATGATCAGTTACTCTGACACATTTAACATGCAGGCTGAACATGAAAATAGTCTCCTCCTCCTATCTCCTGCATTAGCTTCTGATAGAAAATAGACGGTGAAACTCTAGATTAGAAAAGCCTGACAGATCTATGTCACACTGTCACTGAACATTCATGGACTCACCCATCTTGGCTCACGAAGGGAAGACTGTTGTTGGTTTAGCGTCCAGGAAACAGCAGAGAACGCCTCGACTAGTACAAGCTAACCATTAGCATTAGCAACTCCACCACACAGCAGAACTCCTCCAGGCTTGTGTTATTTGTGGAGATAAAACATCAACGTTGCAGAGCAAACAGAGTCAGTGGTAGAGTCGTGTTGCTGTTAGCCAATCAGAGGAGAGATGTCCACATATCAGGAAATAAGACTCCAAAAGTGAAGGACCTCTTTATCACTTTAAGCTGTTGCTTTCAAACTGGTTTGAGTGGTTCCTGGGCCATAAACCTGAGCAACTTCCCATTGGACAGCACTCTGCTGCCCTCTGATGACCAGAAACTGTACTTAACAGTTTTGTGGTTCAGGTAGAAACACTAGTGGGAGGTCTCTACCTGCTTTATGGCAACAGCTGTTTACTGTGCCAGTAGCTCAAATAAAGGCTAGCAGTTTGCTTATTCAGTTTATTGACCGTCAGTTAAAAGCACAAGAAGAAGAAAAACAGGAAGTTTGCTTCTTTGTTGGCATCATGGCGGAGACTGGAAATAAAAGTAAGAGAGGTGAATCAAAGAGTTAAAACCAGAGTGAACATCGGAGCGGGCTACACTAGTTTGAGGGAGCTGAAGGAGGCTATGAAAGCACAGACTGATGGTGACCTGGCTTTGTTGCTACTGGACTTGTAAGTAATAATGTTTTTTACTTCATGGGTTATTTAGCATCAGTTGGCTCATGTTATCATTAGCTTGTTGTTAGGGATGCACCGATACCGATACTGGTATCGGTATCGGGCCGATACCGATACCAGGTAATGATACCAGTTGCCTGAAAGTGGCTTCACTGGGACTTGTCATTTCTGTTGTAGTTTTCTATTTCTATATTGACCAATAGGGGAGCTGTTTCAAACATTGTGAATGAAAGCAGAAACAGGCTCACACCTGAAAATGCAGAGATGATTATTTTCATCAAAAAGAACCTGCTGTTCATGTTTCCCAAAAAAGTCTGTATTCCAATTCATTGCATTTTTGTGTGTGGTACAAGTATCGGTAATCGGTATCGGCGAGTACTCAGATCCAAGTATCGGTATCGTATCGGTTTGGAAAAAAGTGGTATCGTTGCATCCCTACTTGTTGTTAGCGCTAGCTACAGCAGGATCTTTTGTGATGTCAATGTTTGTTTTTCGCATTGCATCATGGGATTGTGTGGCAAGAAATGGCGTATTTTGCCTATAATAGCCTTAAGTTTTGCACGTTTGGAGGAGGATTTAGCGAAGAAGATGGATCATTCTTGCTGCATGGTTGATCATTCGGCCTGTGGAAGGTTTGATAGAAAGTTTTATTGGAATTTCCTCCGTAAAGAACCACGAAATACAAAACAGATGATTGCGGGTGACCCGGCTGTCTAAAGAAAGTCTGGATTCCTGCAGCAACGAACAGTTTGTGAGGCTCATTTGTTCATAAGACCTTGTAACCAAGTATTTGTTAATCAGAGAAGATGTTTTTAAAAATATTCATCTTCATGTATTTTTAAATCCGTGGAGTCATGTTTTCACGTTCTGATTTGCAGTCACAGTGTGGATTTAGCTGTTTTCTTTGACAATCACCCACAGGTGATGTGAATAACGCTGACTTCTCGCCGGGGCTGCTTGTAGCACGACCACGGGTTTCGGTTTTGCAGAAGAGATCGGCCAAACTTTCGTTGAAACAAATTAATCGTAGACCTCCAGACGTTTGAAAGCCTTTAATTGTTCATGAGTGAAGGGTCCAGGGCTTTCTGTTAAAAAGGAATAAATGTCTCCCCAGCAGCGTTGTGGAGAAGACACCAGCTGAATTGGACCAACGTTTTCCGTCATCCCAGAGCTCATAAGGGATTTAAATAACTTAATTTTTGTCTTCATTACAGATTTTAAGCTTCTCTCTAACCCTCCTCCTGTCTGTAGACGTTAAAGTGTTTATATTTTGGGAAATTCACTCGTAAACACGCGTGAAAGTGTACGTCACGTATTGACAGCAGGCCATATTGTTTGTCTTTCTGCCACAAAGCCACTCGCGCGTGCGCACAACGATGAAAAGATATGTCAACAAAGATCCTCCTATAGCAGGCTGCAGCAGGGTTGTTTATGACAGTTGTTGGGTAGAAGTGGGAAACTTATTTGCTGTTATTTTACATGATTAATATATAATTGTAAAAGTATTAAAAACTGAAAGAAACATATTCAGTCCCTTCCACCTATTAACCTTTTACTGGACACCCAGTGGAATGTAAGAAAATTCTAAATTTAAACCATTGAGGGTTTTTTTTCCAACAAAATTAAACAGCTAAACAAATAAAAAAAAGAATAAGACGTAAATAAAAACATTCCCATTTACCATTTTGTCCTGCATGGCTGTCAGGTCCTGCAGTAACTGTTCCACGATGCTTTCAGCCAGAGACACTTTCAGAGTTTGTCTCATTTCTCTGGATAGATGAAAATGATGTTGTGATGAAACGATGTAATGGTAAATGGCCTGTATTTGTATAGCGCCTTCTTAGGGTTCTACAACCCCCCAAGGCGCTTCACAACACAATCAGTCATCCACCCATTCACACACACATTCACACGCTGGTGGGGATGAGCTACAACGTAGCTACAGCTGCCCTGGGGCGCACTGACAGAGGCGAGGCTGCCGAGCACTGGCGCCACCAGTCCCTCCGACCACCACCAGCAGGCAAGGCGGGTTAAGTGTCTTGCCCAAGGACACACAGCAGCATTCTCTGGCCGGAGCCGGGATCGAACCTGCAACCTTCCGATTACTGGACAACCCGCTCTACCTCCTGAGCTACTGCTGCCCATCACTGATGTAGTGAAGAGCCGTCAGCTGTAGCTCCACGACTACATACTGAGCAGGTCCCACTATGTCAGAGCAGAGATGCTCTTTCTAAGCCATAAGAACGTTTGTCCTGTCCTGTTGTAATTGCAGCAGCAAACACCAGAGTGGAGATTAACTCAGAAAGAACTGCTTTCTAGTTAAAGTTATAATCAAAATAGTTACAAAAACGGAATACTAATCACCCTGGGAGAAATAAGAAGTCAGTTTGTTGCTGAGAAAAGCTGAAGGAGCTCCCAGTATCAATCCACTAGAAGCACCATTAATAAGGTAAATAGATGCATCATTTTTTTTTACCTCAGTCTGGTGCTGATGAGCCCCCCTGTGGCCTCCACCAGTGTGCTTCTCAGGAATATTTGTGCCTGTCTGCTTGTCCTGGACACACACTCAGACAGGGACTTGTAGACACTAGGCCCTTGGGCCGCCCGTGGACACACTTCTGCTGCGTGTCTCATCTGTTCCTGACACAGTTCCTAAAGCAAGCTGACAGTGAGTGAAGATCCAGAATCCAGAATGACACTTAAACTTATTTCCTCCACCTCAGTTTTGTGCTATTGTACTTTTACAATAAAACTAACCTGGAGCCACACTTCCTGTAGCTCACTGGTGGTGTGATTTGGTTTCTGTGTAGCTGATAGGTACCTGTAGGTTATTTGTGACCTCCTGAGTTAGTGCAGCAGCAGTTTCAGACAGAATGATGTTCACCCAGTCTCCATTGGAGGTAAACGTTCTGCTTTCCTCATACAGAGACGCCAGCAGCTGCACAAGGACAACCACCAAAGACAAACATCAATATACACATTAAACTTTCTGTTGATGTTAATCTGAACTGAAAAGGAGCACTTTTATTAACTCCTAAGCATTTGCATTGCAATGAGCATCTTAGTGGTAGATGGGGGTTGAGTGGTGCCATAAACGTGAGAGCTGTATTGTCCAGGACATCGGTCCCTGGTCCCTGGTCCCTGGTGGGCTTTCCCAGAGTACACTGGTCCCATCGAGGGGATGACAATAAGAGTGATTATAAAACCATTATGACCATTTGGGATAGGGACCCTTGAGGCCCTGTGTAATCCAACACTAACAGGTCACAAGCCAGTCATTCCTTGTGCCGGTCCCAAGTCCAGATAAATGCAGAGGTTGACTCTAATTCATTCAACATGCAAATCACAAACAGGAATTTTGTTTCGGTTTGATTAAGGCCCGAGTTAATGATGACTGCCACCGGTTCTGTTGACCTACAGGGTGGAAACTGGACTTCTGTTGGACAATGGAGGAGAGGAGGAAGACGTGTTTGTAGGCAGAGAGAGAAGAGGAAAGGCAAGAGTGTGTTACTGAAAGTAGAGACTCTGAATAGTAGGTGCTCTCTCCCTTTCTCTTCACCTTCTACACCTCAGACTTCACCTACAACACCAGCAGCTGTCACCTCCAGAAGTTCTCTGATGACTCGGCCATCGTCGGCTGTGTGTCTGAGGGGAACGACCAGGAGTACAGGTCAGTCATCATGGACTTTGTGGACTGGTGTGAGCGTAACCACCTTCGCTTGAACACCAGTAAGACAAAGGAAATGGTGACTGACTTCCAGAGAAACACTCCTCCTCACTCACCAGTAAACATCCAGGGAGCAGACATTGAGGTGGTGGACACCTTTAAGTACCTGGGTGTTCACCTCAACAGTAAACTGAACTGGTCCCACAACACAGATGCTCTGTATAAGAAGGGCCAAAGCCGCCTCCATCTCATGAGGAGGCTGAGGTCCTTCAGAGTTAACTCCCAGCTGCTAAAATCCTTTTATCACTCTGTTGTTGGCTCTGTTATTCATTCTGCTGTGGTCTGTTGGGGTGTAGGCAGCTCTGACCGAGACAGGAAGAGACTGAACAAGCTAGCTACCAAAGCTAGCTCGGTTCTGGGCTGCCCACTGGATACAGTTAAGGAGACGTGTGAAAGGAGGATGCTGGGGAAGATGACCTCCATCTTGGAAAACCGCTCCCACCCACTGTATTCCACTGTGGAGGCCATGGACAGCTCCTTTAGTGGCAGACTGAGACATCCCAGATGTAAAACAGAACGCTACCGTAGATCTTTCATTCCCACTGCAGTAAGAGTGTAGAACTCCACAGTTTAACTGTTACTGGTATTATCCTGTTACACGCTAACATCAGTGCTATATTCAGTATGTGTTCTATACCTGGATGTACATTAGAATGTCTGTGTCTTTTATGTCTTTCTTGGAAACTCAATTTTCTATTTTTATTAATTTTTTGAATTGCTGAAGGTGTATGTGCTGCCTTAACGAGTGAATTTCCCCACTGTGGGATCAATAAAGTCTATTCTATTCTATTCTATTCTATTCTATTCTATTCTGTAACTATGACAGGTTAAGTTAGAGAGCTGGTGGTCATGATGCAGAAAATGAAAGTGGATGTATTATGAGACCAGGTGGAAAAGTAGCGAGGCTAGAAGCTTAGAAGAAGGGTTTAAGTTGTTCTACCAAGGTTTAGGTGGAAAGAGACATGGATTAGGAGTTTGTTAGGGATGTTTTGGAAGTGAAAAGAGTGTCAGATAGGCTGATGAGTCTGAAGTTTGAAGTGGAAGGAATAATGATTCATTTTGTAAGTGCCCACGGGTAGGATATGAGTTAGAAGAGAAGCAGAAATTCTGAAGTGGGCTAGATGATTTGGTGCAGCATATGACCAGAGTTGAGAGAGTGATGATTGGTGCTGATAAGACTGATGAGATTAGACAGGAGTACAGGGACGTGCAGCGTATGGTGAAGATAGAGGTGGCAAAGGCCAAACAAAGGGTATATGATGACCTGTATACTCGGCTGGACAATAAGGAGAGAGAAAATAGTTTGCACAGGTTGGGGAGGCAGTGATATAGAAATGGAAATGATGTGCAAAGAGGACAGACTGAGAAGGTCTGGACATGTCCAGAGGAGAGACAATGACTACATAAGTAGAAGGATGCTTGGAGCCATCAGGCAGGAGGCTGAGAAGAATATCAAAAAGGAGATTTATGGATGTGGTGTAAGAAGACATGGGTGTTTGGGTCCAAGAATCCAAATGGTTAATTTTATATTGTTCATTCCTGATGTGGTTGCCAGGAGCACAAGCCAGATAATTGTTAGTGCCTGATAAGGTGGTAACAAAAAACCACTGGTGGATGATGACAGTGATGAAAACTGAATAAATGAAGATGAAGGTCTTGAGGGATTGGCTGTCCCGGGGCATAATCTGACAAAGGAGACAGTTAACAAGACTCAGGAAGGAATGGACTGCTGTAGCTTCTGTGATTGGAAACCAATACTCTGGTGTTGGAAGAATATAGCTATGAAAAAAGTATTTTGGTTATTCTCAAGGATGTTCTGGCAAACCATGTTGATGACCCATCAAAGGAAAGTAGGGTGTGTCAGACAGGCTGTAATTAGCTTAATCTGCAGGCTCTGTCACTCAACTTTACGTACACAGAAAAAAAGGATGGATGGATGAATAGATGGATGCATGAATGCATGGATGGATAGATGGATGGATGCATGAATGCATAGATGGATAAATGCATGGATGGATGGATGGATGGATGGATGGATGCATGGATGGATGGATGGATGGATGGATGGATGGATGGATGGATGGATGGATGGATGGATGGATGGATGCATGGATGGATGGATGCATGGATGGTTGGATGGATGGATGGATGGATGGATGGATGCATGGATGGATGAATGGATGGATGGATGGATGGATGGATGGATGGATGGATGGATGGATGGATGGATGGATGGATGAATGAGTTTAGGAAAGCCAGACTTTGTGGTTTTACCTTGAAGGACTCTCTGGTGTTCTGCAGCACCTCGTGTGCAGTCAGAATGTCTGACTGGACCATCTGGGTATTATAATGGCTCAGGCGCTGAAGGCTGTCCTCCAACTGCTGACACATGCCCTGGACAACCTAAAACAAAGAGCCACATTTTTTTCTTTCTCTTTCATTTCTGTGTCTGTTGAAATTTAAAACAACCAAAAGCATTTCTAATAAAGTTTTGATATCAGGCGGGTCATGATAGCTGAATCTATAACACTCCACATATGAGAGTAAAAGTGTAAGGCTTGTTTTCGGCACTCAGACATCAATTCTGATTGCTATACAGCCGGACAGGACACGACAAAAAAAAGAAAAAAAAACATATTTCTTAAATCAGCAATATTAAAGTTAACCAATTGTGAGTTCAACTGACCAACTTCTTACCTTTTCAGATTGTTGACTTTTTAGTGCGTGCTGTATTTCCATACCGCCAGACCGTCTCTGGCTGTTTCTGTCTAAGCACTGCTGCATCTGAACACAAACATTGAAATAGGTGATTTACACGTAAATATTGTTATAATTCTTCCAGATTGCAGTCATGTTTCCTCTGAATCTACCTTGTGTAGAGCTTCTTTTGTCCGGTCAGGGTTGCTGCGGTAGCTCTGTGTGATATCAGCCAGAGGCAGCGATATCTTCTGCATTGTGAAGTTCCTTCACAACAAACACAACTGCATCAAAATATATTTCATTATAAGCTTGGATAGGAACTAACCCTGGTCCCGGAGGGCCTCTATCCAACATGTTTTAGTTGTTTCCATGCTCCGACACACCCAATCCAATGGTTGAATCACCTGTTCATCAAGTCATCAAGCTCTGCAGAAGCCTGTTAATCTCTAACTGATTACAGTTTTTGACCATTGCTTGAACACTATAGACACATGCTTAAACCAGAGTAACATAACTGAAAGTTATTGTTATTATACCTTAAACAAAGTGTGACATAAGAGCAACTTAGGTGGACCACATCATAAACCATGGCCTGACTATGAGGGAAGCTGGGCAGAGAGTCCACCCTAATCTAAGCCGTTTCACAGTTTCATCCATAATTAGGACATTCCGACTGGAGAACAGGTATGTCTTCATCTCTCTACTCTACTCAGACTGTGTGTAGAGTATTTACAGTACTGTACCGACTCACATTTACTGTATTTCAGGGTGCTCCTATTTGAACAAAAGTAGTAGTTTTGTGAAACATACAGTGATAACGTGTTGAGATGTTTCAGTACTGTGTATAGTATACACAGTAAAGTACAGTATACAGTACTGTAAAAAAGAAGCAAACCAATAACAATTTATGGTTGCATTTTTCTACAGAATGTCTAGAAGACCTACTGGGGGTGGACGCCAACGCCTGTTCACCCAACAGAACCTAGTCAGAGCAAACAATGCAATCCGTCTTTTTATCTTCGTCGTCTATCCAAGATCAAGCATCTGGTGTTGCGGGCTCACTTGGAGACTGTAGTCCATGTTTCTATTACTTCACGTCTAGACTACAGCAACTCCCTTCACTCAGGAGTTAGCAAGGCTGCACTTGCGCGGCTCCAGCTTGTGCAAAACGCTGCTGCTAGATTCCTGACAGGCACTAAAAGTGGGATGCTATCACGCCTGTTTTGGCCCATCTGCATTGGCTTCCCGTTTCATTCATGATCAGCTTTAAGATACTTGTCTTTGTTTACAAGTCTCTGCAGGGCTGTGCTCCGTGCTATTTGTCTGATCTTCTCACACGATATGTCCCATCACGTGCACTTAGGTCATCACAGCAAGACTTGCTGGTCGTTCCACGAGTGAAGTGCTCGACCAGAGGAGGCAGGGCCTTCTCAGTTTTGGCCCCTAAGCTGTGGAATGACCTTCCACTCATGGTCAGACAAGACCCTCACTGCCGGTTTTTAACTCATTCACTGCCATTGACACATTGAAGACTTTAGTCGTTAATTGCATTTTTTTACGGGGTGGGCGTTGGAACGAGCCCCCGCACCGTGAGAACAAACATCACGTGCCTAAAGCGGATCTTCATCCGTGTATGTCACACATCACGTGATCAGGAAGCAGAAAATCCATGAATTAGGAGATCGTTTTGGGACGCTGCTGTGAAAAAAAGTGATGCGCCAACTGGAAATGCTTCTGCAGCTCAGGCTTCGACAACAGATTGTGAAAGAACAGATAAAGCTAGAAATACGGCAATTCTTCCTGATGTAAGAAGTGAGTCTACTCTTTCTTTTGGTAGTTTTGGCGTTTACATGATCATAGAGCACAATGTTCTGTGACTCTTCAAAAAACAGTAAAAACGCTCAAAAACGCTGGCAGTCACGGGCTTTCTGATCAGAAAATGGCTGGCAGTGAATGAGTTAGATAAAGACTCACTTTTATAATGTGGCGTTCCCTCAGCATGTGAGTTAGCTATATTTTTAGGCCAGTTCTTATTCATTGTTAATCTCTTTTATTTGTATTAATTTATATTTTGTGGGCCCTTGATTGGGTCAATGATGTTTTAAATTCTTTTGTGTGTGTACAGCACTTTGGTTTAGCCTTCTGGCTGTTGGAAAGTGCTTTATAAACAAAGCAGATGATGATGATGAATACAGAATGGGTGCAGTCCAGTAACAGCTGAATATTTACCAACATAGATATATTCAGAAAGCTACACAGGTACCTGTGTGGTGGGGTGGGGCAGTTCTGTATGTGTAGTAGTATAGTTGTGTGTTTTGAGTAATGCAATCTACAATATGTATTTTTTGTTGCAGAGAATCATGGACATGGATGGAGCTGCTCAGCCTCATGAACTTATTTACATTGATGAGGCTGGATTCAACCTTACCAAAAGTAGACGACGGGGACGTAATATGCTTGGCCAAAAGGCGATTGCGCACGTCCCAGGGCAGCGTGGGGAAATATCACATTGTGTGCCGCCCTAAGCCTCAGAGGGCTACTGCACATTCACATTTCTAGATGCACTTCAGGATGCAGTGGTACAGGACAGACCGGAGCAGCCCAGGTTTGTTGTTGTCTGGGATAATGTCAGTTTCCATCGGGCTGCTATCGTCTGGGACTGGTTCACCAACCATGATCAATTTGAAGTTGTGTATTTGCCCCCTTACTCCCCTTATTTCTCAACCCTATAGAAGAGTTTTTTTTCCACTTGGAGATGGCGCGTATATGACCTCCAACCACATGGCCGCATTCCTCTTCTTGCAGGCAATGGAAGAGGCCTGCGGAGACACTGAGGTAAGGTCAATCCATGGATGGATTCAGCACACAAGGGGATATTTTCCCCGGTGCTTAACGAGAGAAGACACTGCTTGTGATGTTGATGAGATCCTGTGGCCAGACCCCAACAGACGGCAGGATCCATAAGGCCACTCACACAATTGTGTTTTTCTTTGTTTACAGTATTGTTTGTTTCATTTTTGCTTTAATTGAATTTACTGTACTGTAAAGTAATATACAGTATTAGTATTTGATTTTCTGGGTGTTGTGGAAACGTGCCTTCTGTGGAACTGAATAAAAACAGTGGAAACAAAAGCTTGCAGCGTTTTATATAAAGTAGACTAGTGTGCTGCTGCTGATTTGAAAGTTTATTCATATGATGCAAGTGGGTATCATTTTGTCATTAGAGCGCCATTTTTGACAAAGGATTGTTATGTTTTGATAGCAGAGTTTCAATTTGACATAGATGTGAATGGTTTATTTCCCAGTGTTGTGTCTTATTTTCTTGTGTGTAGAGTTTTGTTATGATGAGCCAAGTTTTGCAAAACGTGTTCAAGCAATGGGCAAAAACTGTAAAATCAGGTATTTTAAAAGCAGGGAAACCTGTAAGATATGCAGGATAGTGGCCAGGAATGAACACCAGTGTAATAGAAGAACCTAAACACACAGAAAAACACAGGAGAGCCATCTCCTCATGTCAATGCTCAGCAGTCCACTTCTATCTGAAGGACGGGGAACCCTATTTTAGGGCAGAAGGATGCTCAAGTCTTACACAGATAAGGCTAGTTGTTCTAAGGCAGTAAAAGAAACTACAGAGGAAACTGGAGGAGGAGGTATATTTATAGAATTTTACACCTTCAGACAAAAAAATCTCATAAACACCCACATCACTCTCAAGATGGGGGAGGGGTTATAAACCAGCTCATTTATAAAGGTATCCACAATCCTCTCTCTTTAAACATTGGAACCAAATTGGTGTGTGTGCGTGGTACGTGTGTGTGTGTGTTTGTAACCTTTCCAAAGCATCTGCCACATCCTGGAAACCCCTCCAAGTTACGTTATTTCTGTCCCAGGATAAAGACCTAGAAAGAAGATGGATAAAAAACACAAAAGAAACATGTTTAATTGCTTTGAGATAAAAATCAGAGAGAAATCAGACTTGACAAATCCAGATGTATTAATCTGATTCATTCAGTGCTTTGTTCCTGACTACCTAACCATCAGCTAACACTGAACAGGTCAAGACTTTGCTGGAGGAATGTGGGCATAAATCTTTGGGCATTTCCATATATTTAGGGAATGCCCAAAGATAGTTCCAAACTGGTCAGACGTTATCAGGAATATCAAAAAGATAATGGGACTGCAAATGGAAGAGACATTTTCCATGTTTTATCTTGGAAACTTACCAGCTGGGATTACAAAAGTGGACCGATATCTCCTACAGATCTAACAAGCATCAAGCAAACAAGACCCTCCTACCTTCTCTCAGTGGATGGAAACAACATATGAAGTTTACACAATGGAGAAAAGGACATTTTTGCTCAGATACGCTCCACAGGGAGGGGAACCATAATGAAAGAAATATTTTGACCAGTGACAGAGTACATACAACATTAACAAATTACAAATAATTCATAAATGACAGGAACTTAGTTCATCATTTGATAAACTTAGGCTACATTCATTTGTTCTGATGTTCTATCCACACAGATTTTCCTTCTTTGTTTTTGTTAATTATTCTCTTTGTTCATCTGTAACAATAATAAAAAATAAAGTATAAAAATGAAAAGAACTTTTTTTGTGTTCTGGCTCTTCTTTAGGGAATGCCAAGTTCCTATAATGCTGTCCTACTCATGACCTACTGGTCTGCCAGCTCTCTCTGTTGTCAGAAACCCCAGAGTGGTTCTGTATTTAGCTGTGGGTCCCCTAAAGGTGCCTCAGACCAGGAGCAGCTCAGACCACAGCTGACCTAAAGCAGCTGATGGCTCTGAAAATCTTCTGCGTTTCACTTAAACTCCAGATATCCTCTAAAAGTTATGTGGCCCCGAGGTTGGAGCAGATTAATTAACACATCTGCAATTCTGAGTGGAAAAAGGCACACCCAGGGTTTTAATGATCCCAAAACCTGCGTGTCCAACACCTTTTCTAGGGTGAGGGTAGTGGTGGGCAATATAAATGATATAAGGTAGAAACAATATAAAATTGGGTAATGAGAGCGTTTTTGGCTCTATCGCGATATCGCAATAACACGACGTCACTAAGATGTGCACCCGCACCGACATTGGGACAACAGAATGGCAGTGACTGCCAGCATGGAGCGGGCGGAGGACGAGGAGCATTCTACACAAGAGATTTTGGACGTCTTTATTCTGCTGTAATATATTTGCCATATGAGGATTTTTAAAAGCATGTCATTTTGACATATAAACAGAGGAAAAAATATATTGCAATATATATCGTTATCGCACATGCTTCAGATTATATCGCAATATAGATTTGAGGCCATATCGCCCAGCCCTAGGTGAGGGTGTGTGTTTTATTTGAATTTGTACCTCAGGCTGGTGTTAGTCATCAGGGCTTTGGCTAACATTTTGGCTCCAGTGTCTCCAATGTTGTTTCCACTGATATCAAGTTCAGCCAGAGCAGCATGGCCCCCCAGAGCGCTTAGCAGGATGTGCATCCCTGTCTTCAGCTTGGAGTCACACACTGAAAGAGACTGCAGGGGCTGCACACACACACACACACACACACACACACACACACACACACACACACACACACACACATGTCTCCGATTAGACAGCACAAAAGAGACAGCTCTTGTCTCAGAGATGTTGGTTTCCTCTCCTTTTTAAATGCAATTACATTGCAGAATTGAGTAATTAGTTAGCAAAGTGATGGTGGAATGGAAGACTCCCAGCACAATATACCAGTGCACAGTCAGATTTTATGTGTCATATACATTGAGATGTGAAAGTTTGGGCATCCTCGTTAATCTCCATGATTTTTCTGTATAAATCGTTGGTTATTATGATAAAAAATGTCAGTTAAATATATCATACAGGAGACACACACAGGGATATTTGAGAAGTGAAATTAAGTTTCTAGGATTTGCAGAAAGTGTGCAATAATTGTTTAAACACAATAAGGCAGGTGCATAAATTTGAGCACCATGAAAAAGAAATGAGCTCCATATTTAGTAGATCCTCCTTTTGCAGAAATAACAGCCTCTAAACTCTTCCTATAGCTTCCAATGAGAGTCTGGAATCTGGTTGAAGGTATTTTGGACCATTCTTCTTTACAAAACATCTCTAGTTCATTCAGGTGTGATGGCTTCTGAGCATGGACAGCTCTCTTTAACTCACACCACAGATGTTCAATAATATTCAGGTCTGGGACTGAGATGGCCATTCCAGAACGTTGGACTTGTTCCTCTGCATGAATGCTTTAGTAGATGTTGAGCAGTGTTTAGGGTCGTCCTAGCCCTAACCCAGTGCAGCTTCAGCTTTGTCACTGGTTCCTGGACATTGGTCTCCAGAATCTGCTGATATTGAGTGGAATCCATGCGTCCCTCAACTTTAACAAGATTCCCAGTCCCTGCACTGGCCACACAGCCCCACAGCATGATGGACCCACCACCATGTTTTACTGTAGGTAGCAGGTGTTTTTCTTCTTTTTCCTCCATGCATAACGCCCCTTGTTATGCCCAAATAACTCTGTTTTAGTTTCATCAGTCCACAGCACCTTATTCCAAAATGAAGCTGGCTTGTCCAGATGTGCTTTAGCAGACCTCAAGCAGCTGTTTGTGCTGTGGGTGGAGAAAAGGCTTCCTCTGCATCACTCTCATACAGCATCTCCTTGTGTAAAGTGCACCAAATAGTTGAACGATGCACACTGACTCCATCTGCAGCAAGATGATGTTGTAGGTGTGTGGTGCTGGTCTGTGGGTTGACTCTGACTGTTCTCTCCATTCATCGCTTCTGTTTATCTGAGATTTTTTGTGGTCTGCCACTTGGAGCCTTAACTTGAACTGTGCCTGTGGTCTTCCATTTCCTCAGTATGTTCCTAACTGTGGAAACAGACAGCTGAGATCTATGAGACAGCTTTCTGGATCCTTCCCCTAAACCATGATGGTGAACAATCTTTGTTTTCAGCTCATTTGAGAAGTTTTGAGGCCCCCATGTTGCTACTCTTTAGAGAATATTCAAAGAGGAGGGAAACTTACAATCGGCCCCCCTTAAATACTCTTTCTCATAACTGGATTCACCTGTGTATGGAGGTCAAGGGTCACTGAGCTAACCAAACCTATTTTGAGTTCCAATAATTAGTTCTAAAGGTTTTGGAATCAATAAAATGACAACAGTGCACAAATTTAGAGTGATAAAATGTATTTTTTTACCATTAGAAGTTTGTCACAAACATTTCATTCTGTAAATGTGGTCAAAACAGTTTATATAATATAGGTGCTGGGCCTAAAATTAGAAATCCACAACAAAGTTGATTTATTTCAGTAATTCCATTCAAAAAGCTTAACTTGTATATTAGATTCATTCATCACACACAGGCTGATATCTCAAATGTTTATTTCTATTATTTTGATGATAACTGACAGGATATTAGAATATTGTGAAAAGGTTCTATATTGAAGACCCCTGGTGCCACACTCTAATCAGCTAATTAACTCAAACACCTGCAAAAGCCTTTAAATGGTCTCTCAGTCTAGTTCTGTAGGCTACACAATCATGGGGAAGACTGCTGACTTGACAGTGGTCCAAAAGACGACCATTGACACCTTGCACAAGGAGGGCAAGACACAAAAGGTCATTGCTAAAGAGGCTGGCTGTTCACAGAGCTCTGTGTCCAAGCACATTAATAGAGAGGTGAAGGGAAGGACAAGATGTGGTAGAAAAAGGTCTACAAGCAATAGAGATAACCACACCCTGGAGAGGATTGTGAAACAAAACCCATTCAAAGATGTGGGGGAGATTCACAAAGAGTGGACTGCAGCTGGAGTCAGTGCTTCAAGAACCACCACACACAGACGTATGCAAGACATGGTTTCAGCTGTCGCATTCCTTGTGTCAAGCCACTCTTGAACAAGAGACAGCGTCAGAAGCGTCTCACCTGGGCTAAAGACTAAAGGACTGGACTGCTGCTGAGTGGTCCAGAGTTATGTTCTCTGATGAAAGTCAATGTTGCATTTCCTTTGGAAATCAAGGTCCCAGAGTCTGGAGGAAGAGAGGAGAGGCTCAGAATCCACGTTGCTGGAGGTCCAGTGTAAAGTTTCCACAGTCAGTGATGGTTTGGGGTGCCATGTCATCTGCTGGTGTTGGTCCATTGTGTTTTCTGAGGTCCAAGGTCAACGCAGCCGTCTACCAGGAAGTTTTAGAGCACTTCATGCTTCCTGCTGCTGACCAACTTTATGGAGATGCAGATTTCATTTTCCAACAGGACTTGGCACCTGCACACAGTGCCAAAGCTACCAGCACCTGGTTTAAGGACCATGGTATCCCTGTTCTTGATTGGCCAGCAAACTGGCCTGACCTTAACCCCATAGAAGATCTATGGGCTATTGTGAAGAGGAAGATGCAATACGCCAGAGCCAACAGTTCAGAAGAGCTGAAGGCCACGATCAGAGCAACATGGGCTCTCATAACACCTGAGCAGTGCCACAGACTGATGGACTCCATGCCAGATGTTGTGAAGTGGCCCCATAAACAGATATAAATGTTTGTTAGAGAACAACTTGACTTGTGTTCTTTAGTAATTTGATGAAATGAAAGGTTTATGTGAAGGGCTGACAAAAATAAAACAAATTAAATAATATGTGGCACTCACACATTCTTCATCCTGAATAAGCTGGGCTATGCGGTGAAGAAGGTCAGTGAGAGCTCTGTTCAACCCAGCGAAAAGAAAAAACAAGAAAAGCCATCATGAAAAGGACTTTTTTTTAAAAATTTCACCACAACAGAGTTACAATATTAAACATCTGGGTAGGTGGGCTGACTTGAGTCAGGAAAAGTCAGCTGTCCAAAACTATTTATTCATGCTGCACACATGTACTTTACCCTTTTATTACAGCTGCTCAGGGTAAACCAGTAAACTGATGCCAGCCCATCCCACAGAATAAATGAAGCTGTGTGTGATTTTCATCTAACCTGGACTTCATGGCAAAATTTCTTCCTATTGCGAGGTGGTGAAGGGACCGACATCGAGCCACAGACAGAACCAGCGTCACCATGTCGTTCTCAAAACCTGAGAGACCAAGAGGAAAACAGTCAAAGACAGAAACAAGAGGAAGTCAAAGAGCTGCACTTAAAATTGTGAAATCCTGGAGGACACAGTCATTTACTCAGCGGTGCTGTCTCTGAACCAGGCTATGAAGCCTCTGCAGGAAGCCTTTAACTCACTACTGAAATCACTGTTGAAAAAACAAATCTAAATACTGACTCCTGTCCTTGATCTAATCAGCTGACAACACTACAAGTATAGAGTCACATAAACACTGTGGGAAGTTGGCATTTCATCAAAGTCCAGAGCTCCACCCGGGCTGATGTGTGCTAGTTGTAGGACCATCGGGAACACGCTGCAGAAGTCAATCCTGACAGCAGCTGACGGGCCTGGTCCCATGCTGAGGTGCTTGTCCATTTAAGACCAACTATTGTCTTGTCTCAAAGATTCAGCTTTTTATCACTTTTGATGAGTTTGTTACTGTAGTAAATTTTTAATACAGCATTTGTTTATTTTTACATTTATTCAGGATTATGGCAGTTATGCTCTCACAGTAGGATGGGAGAGAGCTGTGAATGTGTCTGGTTATAAACGGGACCTCCTCAGGTCATACAGGAGCATTCTGCTTACTGTTGTCAGAGATATCCAGACTCGTCACAGCTGTAGCCTCAGACATGTGCTCTTGGATCACCTGGGCCCCAGCTGATCGCAGCTACAGAAAAACACACAGACAGGAGGAAAACTGATGGTTTCTGGCTAACAAGTGAAATACATTTGGTTCTGATGACTGTGTCACGAACCTCACAGCTACTGACGTCTAATGTCAGACCAAAGAGACGAGTGTTGGTTGCCAGACCCTGGAGCAATAACCTGGTCATAAAAGGAAATATTTCCATCAAAATTACATAACAGCAACTTCAGTGGGATCAACATGAATTCAGCAAATAGAGACTGTCACTTCAAAATCTACAATAAAAGAATTAAAGCTTTAAAGAAAATTAATCTGTGGCATTTTGCAAATCTAACTTGGAACACGATCCATAAAATCACACCATGCAGCACATAAAACACACTCAATGCTCCTGTTGACACATACACAACACGCGTTTCAGTCATACATGCTAATAAACTGGCCACATTTCTCAGTTCATCAGTAGATCAATAGAGACAGGACTATTTTAAGGCATGCCAAGTTTTAAATTATCCATCAAAAGTGATAGAGACTGCAAGCCTGGGATTGGTCAGAAGGCACTTCCTTCAAATTCGTCAACAGAACCGCCATTCCCCCCTCAAAAAACAAAACAAAACAAAAAAAATGAGTGGCAAAGATTTCTAGTGGCAGATTGAAGAACATCTTGTAGAAAAAGTCAGATATAAACATTTATAGACACATGACTGAAGGAGTACAAAGATAGCTTATGTGTCAAACCTTTTATCCGTGGACAAAAATGACAGAAAACGTTATTTTAGAAGTGGCAACTGCATGAAGAGGTGGAGGAGAATGAGGGACACATTTGTCTGTGGTAAAAAGTATCTGAATACATAAACACAATAGTAAATACACTATTGTGGACCAGATACATGACTGCAATGGTGGCAGGATACTCCCAGACAAGCACTACACCCTCTGTTGTCCTGGAGGGGAAGTGCTTTGCAACACTGGGTGACGGGAGAAGTCTGGAGGGAAAATGTCTACGTGTGCAACACCACGCTTGAGCTGACGAAGAAGTATAATTAGGCTCAAAAGAATGAGTGAAGAGGATGGGAGGAGAAATTATAGTGGGAGGAGACAAGATGATGGCAGAAGCCACTGAGTGGGAGGAGCCAGTGTGGTGGGAGGAGACAATGGGAAGGGAGGAACCGATTAAAAATAAACATGAATTCCGTGCAAGTTAATGGCAGATATCATTGTCTGTAGCCATCCCTACAATAGACTGTGTTCATTATAGCACCACCTTTGTTTTCATTCTCTGTGTTAGGTTTACCACCTCTCGCCTCTAAAACCTGGACAGAACAGAGAGAATAGGTCTTCTTATTCTAGAGGTATACATATAAAATTGCAGCTTAAATTCAGTTGGACTTTAGCTCATCGTCCACACATATCCCAGCTCACATATTAATCAGAGACCTGTAACCTGTAAGGAGCAAACTCACCTGAGAGCTTGTGGCGGTAGTTTGGTTGCTGACAGGCCCACGTATTTAAGCTCACAGCTCTTACAGAAGAACTCCTGAACGCTCCTCGTCACCTCCCGCACTTTTCTGCACAAACACACTCAAGTGTTGATACAAGAGCACAACATGACACCTCACAACGTTTCCCACTCAAGCCAAACACATCTTGGGACGCTGCTTTCATATTTTGAGCAGTTGAACGGTTTGCTAGAACCTCTTTGAGTTGGACCTACCGTCCGTCAACATTGTTGCTTTATGACCACTCTGCAGTCCTAATGGCTGTTTGGTACTTGTTAGTAACTTTCTGACACCTCTGGTCAGCTGTTTATGACCTGGATTATACCACCAAAGATTAAGGCAAGGCAGCTTTACTTGTATAGCACATTTCATACACAGAGGCAATTCAATGTGCTTAAGGTCCAAAATCTTCTACTTGATGGTTTTCATTACAGCTAGCACCCACAACTGGTTTCTTTTGATGCTGCACAAGTGACTACTGCCTTCTGAACACAGCTCCTGGAAGCCGCATCCACAGCCTCATTTAGACCACCTGTTACTCATCCTCTATAGAAATATGTCAAAACTTCTGTTAGTGATTAGATTTGAAGGTTTTAACAAGGCTCTCCACCTGACATTCCCTGTTCACCTTCATATTGTTGCATCTTATTAACACAATTGCCTGTTGATTCAGAGGATGTGAAGCTCTTGGAAGCAGGGAGATCCCCACGCCACATCGCACACTCTACTGTAGCTACTCGCTTGTCTGAGTGGGACCTTGTCACAAGCGTCCTGCTCCAAACACCCAGAATGAAGAGCTAACCTGTGGCTGAAAGGATTCCTGGCCAAGTTCAGGTAAACCAGTTTGTAGCAACATCCAGCAGAAAGAGACACAAACAACTGCAAACATAAGACAAAAGTAAAATTGTAAAGGGAGCAGGTACACTGGTGCATCATCAGTAATAAAAACATCAGAACAATCTTTTCAGACACTTTTTACCTTGTTTCCATCAGTGACATTATTTATCTCATAATAGAGTAAAACAATAAAAAATCTGAGGAATGTGAGCGTTCTATTCAGTTTCTTTAAGAGGCACCACCAGATTCATCACACTAACCGTGTCCAGGGGGCAGGTGGTATCACTGAGGTCCAAATGAGACAGTGAGTTTGTACTGGACAAGAACTTGAAGAGGAACTGCAAGACACACATGCTGTACAATAAATACATACCTGAATTATTAACTAAATGTTAAAATTACATATAATTTAGACATGCTTTAATGAATAATACTCCACATGTTCTCAAGAAGATCAGTCAACAAGCATAATATCACATGAATAAAATATGTATGTATGTATCTATATATATATATATATATATATATATATATATATATATATATATATATATATATATATATATATATTCTCCTGCCTTCTGATCAGCCTTGACACCAGGAGGTGGCCAGTTTCTCTCTTTGCCTGAGTGTCCAAAACATGCATGCACAACTATAATTCAATCATGAACCTGTGGCTTAGGCTGCCATGTGTACTGATAATCCTCCTTTTGTTTGGTTGTGCTCCCAACTTGGTCTTCTATCCCAGTGTTCCCCAACCCTGGTCCTCAGGGCCCACTGTCCTGCATGTTTTCCATGTTGCACTTTCAAACAATAGTGTTTCCCTGCTGCCACACACCTGACTCAAATGAATGAGTAATTAACAGGCATCTGTAGCACTTGAAGTCCTCCTGAGGAGGCAATGCAGATCAGGTGTGTTGAAGCAGAGACATGGAAAACATGCAGGACAGTGGGCCCTGAGGACCAGGGTTGGGGAACACTGTTCTACCCGATCCACAATACACCATTCTTCTATATGTGGTGGGTTCATAGCCTAGACATCTAGACAAACCGCAGCAGTAGCAAAAGACTTTGCTCTGCAGGTTGGTCTAGCTACACTCCATTGTAGGCTCAGCAGTTGTACCATAAACAGTTTAACGTCAAACCAATCTCAGCGCTCTATGTTTGTAGAGAGAAGTTGGGCGAAGTGATGTTGGTCGCAAACGAAACAGCTCTTAGAGCCAGCTCTTTGAAGTGACTGACCAGAGCCAGTTCCTTCTTGGAGGAGCCGGAGTAAAGCCCTTTTTATAAGACACATCGTGCCAGCAAATCAACATAATACTGCCGCCACGGTGTGTCTTATGAATGCGTCATGATGGCATGGAGTTGCAGGAATTTTGTGGCATTCATGCCACCACGCTGCACTTGTGAATGTACATTACACCTTGGTGCAACAGAGGGTGGTGTCATGATCATGTGATGAATTAATGCCGAGCTCCGGCCGGCAACAGTATTGAAAATGAAAGTATTTAGGCTTTTAGAGTCATTTTTGTGAGAATTTTTTTTTGCCAAACCAAGTGAAGTCAGCTAGTGATGGCCAAATGAAGCACCGCTTCGAGGCTTGTATCGAGCAGAAAGGAGGCGTGTCCACGAAGCACCGCTTCGAGGCTTGCATCATTTCGCAGAAAACCACGTGACCGATCACAAACGAAGCCTCGGTTTGCCTGAGTCACGTGACTGGTCTGTTTTCTGTGTCACTTTCAAAATAAAAGCTGCCGAACCTCACGGTGATTTGTGGTTTGTTTTAGTTTGGTCCTCGTGTCTGTGTGGAGTTGTGATGTGAAAAGACTTTATTGACAGAGTTCATCCACAATTTCAGGATCACACCTGTCAAGTCTCCCGTTTTGGGCTTGAAACTGTTTAAAAAACCATGGACTATATTTACTCCTTATTCCCGCTGTCTTCCTGAATTATTATTCACTGAACATGTCCGGTATTAAGTTCATTCACGGGAAACCCCCACGCTCATGGAAGACCCCCCCCCCCCCCCCCCCCCCCCCCCCCCTTCTCCTCATGGTATTTTTAAATCCAAAGCTAGACGGGATCTCCAGACAGAACTCTGAATCCCTCTGTCAGCGCTTCTCCTCAGGAACGTCAACACACCACACTCTCCTCCGCTGATCAGTGACGTAGGAGGCGGATTTAATGCGACATGACCGTTTAGACTGCAGTCGCTTTCAAAAACATAAGATATGCATCAGAGTAAGTACCACAAATGAAAGTGACCTGGGTCGGATTTGAAAAAAATCAGATCTGTGCTGTTCAGACTCAGGAAAAATCGGATTTGATGCACTTTTGCCTGCAGTGACATCCTCAGACACAACGTGTGAGTGTTTGGGGTGCCTATTTTTCCTTATTGGGGTCCCGCCTCTCAGTTACTGACCAGTCCCCATTGATGGGCCTCAGCTTGGATAATTTAGTTTTCGTAATTGGTTTAATCAATTTCATTAGAGTTATTATATTTAGCGAGGTCTTGTTTTATTTTAATAAACTGAACCACATCTCTCCCTTTGTAGAGTGGACTTGTGTGTCCTTTTAATGTCAGTTTTATTGGTCCTTGTGGAGACAAGGTGGCGTTGTTGTTTTTAACTTAAATCAAATCTAAGAGAGTGTGCCCTGCAGCGACAGCACCCTCCTGTAATGCCACATTAGCTTAAACATGCGTGCTAACATCACAATGTTGTACAGATTACTATCATGTACCAGACAATTTTAAAAAAGTATCGGTCAGTCAATATAACATTAATACTTGACAACAATAAACTAATGAGCGTTTGTCAGCGGTCTCGTTAATATCCGTTCACGTAACGTAGTTTAGCACGAGAGAGAGAGAGAGAGAGAGAGAGAGAGAGAGAGAGAGACCTGTCATTCGGTTCTGGAGCTCATGCAGGGTTCTGTGAGCTGGATCCGACCCAGAAACCAGCTCCACTGAGCCGCGTATCTCTTCTGGTGGTCGGGGCGGTGGTTCTGACCTGGTTCCATTGCTGATCTGAGCTCCAGGAATCCGCATTTAATTTTTTTTAAACCCCACCACAGGTCTCTGGAGGCCAGCGTGGACCTCCCTAACCCGGTACCGACGCTGATCTGGGCTACAGAAGTCCCGTCTTTTCAGCTGCACAAAACGCCCTCAGGCATGGAGATAAGAGGCGTTTTTCTTATTTGGAAACCCGTGGACTCGATGTCCAGACAGGCTGGAGTTTTTACAGCCTTCACAAACAATAGTTTATCAAAATGAACACAATCGTAAACTAGTGAACACACACACTGACTCAATAACACGACCTCTCTACCCTAAAACTACCCACTCTCCACACTGAGCTGAGGCAGCACCTAGCCTATAACTCCCTCTGGTCAGAGGTTAAGGTTTAGAAAAAAGAGCTTTTTAGAAGTTTCGCTGAAAAAGGACACTTTTTACTCAAAACTGTGCTGTTGTGTATTTTAAAACTAAATACCCACAATAAGTGTTTCAAATAGTATTTTTTGGACAGCATTTTATATGAATTCGAAAAAAATTAACCAGCACTTTGCTCTTTAATGAGCGTGGCTGCAATCGCAAAAAGAATCAAGTTATGTTCATGAGAAAAGGAAGTCCGTGACAGCGCAGAGACCGCCCCCATACCCCCTTTATACCGCCATTGCATAATCTTTTATAAAAAGGACACGATTGTGCCACTTTACCGCCACGATCTGACCACTTATAAATGACCTTATGATCCCAGATGCCGCATCGGCGTTGCGGCAAATTGGTGGCATTGTTTTATAAAAGAGGCTTGAGTGACGCAGACTGTACCCGCAGCCCCCATCCTACCCTGAGCCGCTCACAAACAGTGAAAATGTACACACACATGCGTGTGTTGTTTGTTGCTCTGATTGGGCCTAGTGCTGTCTAATTGTGTGTGGAGACACTTTGAAAGACAACCATAGATTCCGCCCCACGACCAAGCTCTGTCTATGGGTCGTGGCCAGACTATATCTTCATATATATAGAATGGCTTGACAGGCTAGATTCCACAGGTAGAACATCCTGAATCAGTTGGTACCTGGCTGTCCCCCATAGACAAAGACCCTTGGGACCTTAGTAACCCTCTGGTCCATGTACTCTAGGATTCTTTTTCCATGAAGGATTTTCCAGCCTCTTCCCAGCTCTTTAACTGACAGCACTTGTATCTGCAGGTCCTGAACATTTGCTGAGTTTGTGACTGAAGTTACTCTGACTGTCAATGCAGACCCACTGGGACTTCTGCACTTCTGGACATTCCAGTCAGAGACTGTAATTAAAAGTGCTACTGCTCCATATCATATTAAACTGACATAATATTACAGATATAGAGTACAGCATACCATGGCTTCTTCAGTGACCAGGCTTCCTGGGTTCCCAGACAAATCCAGGTGTGTCAGAGACTTGAAGAACTGCTGTGTGGAAGACAACACCTGACTCAGGCAGCCGAGACCTGAGAAAAGATTATTCCAATAATTAATTAATGAAAAATGCTTTTTCATTCAAAACATGACTAAATGCAGGCTAAAAATTCCACAAATCAAAATAGTTTCCTTTTTCACAATTTGAAAAAAATAAATACAAATAGCAACAGAATGAATACATTTGGTGCTTGGGAGGGGGGTGTGTGTGTATCTAACATTTACCCTTAGCAGTCATTGACACATGACTCAGGGAGAGGTGCCTCAGTCCCTCATTCAGATGCTCAAACTCCAGACTTAGAGCTATGACACCTAAAATAAATACAGCTCAAATAAACAGCAAACCAAAATGTCAAAAACTGATTATCTGAATATTTTTAAACAACAGAATGAGCATAAAAAATAAATCAACACATCTAGAGTTTATTCATTTAATGTAGTTTTACTGCTCACATGTAGGGTGACCAGATGTCCCGCTTTGTGCGGGACAGTCCTAGCCTAGTGAACTAGACCAATTCTTGCTTTGCAGAGTATATATTCACATATATAGGATGGCTTGCCAGGCTAGGACAGTCCCGCATTTTCATCACTTTTCACACGTCCCGCAAATTGAGACAATGTCCCGCATTGACAGTCTCCCGTTCCGAATTTCAATCTTGCATAAACGGTGTGGAGAAAGCCGCCTGTTGCTGTCAGTCGAACCAGGAGGCGGGACTTTAACGCCGGTCCGGAGCGCTTGGGGCGCGCACCCGAACCACCAAAACAGAAGCGTCAGCGAGAACGGAGGAAAGATGAACACCGTGGCGAAAATGCTGTTAGAATAAACTCGTGGGTTAAAAGTGTTCATTGAGACTCTGTCAGGGTCTTTGTGTTGTTTCTCAGAGTCATTTTTTGTGTCACGGCGCGGAGTCTGATATGAAACAGAGCAGAGAATCCAAGAGTCACAAAAAAATATGTTGGTCTGAACTGAAGCAGGTTTCCCAGTAAGTAGACAGGTCCCAAACGAGTTTCTAACACACACAAGGTGCTGGAGTTGTTTTTATTTCAAATACATACAAGCTAAACTCTTTTAAAGCACATTAAAGAGAGAATTAAATGTAAGCCTTCATTATTCTTCTCAGAAATTTGAGGGAAAAAGTCATTCTAAGGAACCCTGTTAGATTAGATCTGAATTTCTTCAGATTTAAGTCAGTGATGTTTTTTCTCTCTCCCCTAAATATTTACTAGAAAAGATCTGTTGTCATTTTTGGAAAAAAAACAACACCATTTTGTTTCTGAATTAAGAAAAAAATAGCAAAAAAGTATGAATATTTGTTGATTGGAAAATGTATTAAAAACAAACTTAAATAGATCTAAAATTGTTACTGGTACTTTTACTGTCATTCTGTTGTGGAAAATATTCAATGAAAACTCTGAAAAGCTGCTAAAACCTGCATATTTTTTTACTGTGGGCCTTTCTATATTATTAAAATTAGCTGATGGGTTTAAAATCCTTTTAGCTAAAGCTAATCAGAACCACTAGAAGGTCCAAAGAGCCTGAGTTAAGCTGTGGTAATGAGAGGAGCTGTGAAATAGTCTGAAAACGTTTGCTTGTTCAAGTTGAATTCAAATAGAATATATAGTACATGAAATATATGATGATAATAATTATAATAACTATGTATATTTACCAGTGATGTTGGAGCTAAAAGGCAGAAAATAAGTTTTGTTTTTTTACTTTTTAACTTTATCTTGTTAAATTGGAATTTTACGTTGTCCCACATTGAGTAGTCTCTGTCCCACATTTGGCGAGTTGGGATCTGGTCACCCTACTCACATGTGGCTTAGATGTAAAATATAAATGCGTACCTTTGTCTTCAATAGGATTGCCTGAAAGATTGACGAGTTGCAGAGAAGATGATGAGTGTTCTTTCAGGGCAGCTGACATTTTGACTGCAAAGTCTCTGTAGCAGAATAAAAAATCAGTACCAACACAAAGGAAGTCCAAAATGCTTTTACTTCTAGTTCTTATGAAACTGCAGGGCAGACTTAGGTTTCCCTTTACTATTTCTGCCATAACATCATTTAGAGTCAGGACTTATTTTAAGAGTTAAGAACAAAGCAAGGCCAGAAAGCTCTAGATGTGCCAAAATCCTACCTGCTAATTATCATGAACCTTTGTCTAATATTTACTACAAAAAGCCTGAGTGCTTATGGTCTCAGTCACAGAAACTTACACTTTCAATCCACAGTTCTCCAGCGAGACCTCCTGAATACTTGGAGATTTAGACAGCAGGAACATCAGCTGCTGTTGGATGTCGAATGACTGAAGGAACAGAAAGACAGGTTCTGTTGAGTTCTGGTTTGAATTGTAGAAGGAAGCCTAGAAGATGTGGATTCTGGGATGAGTGTAGCTTGGATGGCACCGTGTGAGGATGATGAGTTTTAGCTTTTACGATCAAATAGCTTGAGAAAGCCGTCATTTATGTCTAGTCATTTTGAATCAGTATGAAAGCTTTTCAATCTGGCTGATAAGAGCATCATTTCATTGAAACAGCATTACGCTGGTTGTGTGTAGTTTTATTAGCCTCGTTGTAAACTAAATGGGGTGGGAATTGAATGCATTAATTATGATTAATTAATTAGAAAAAAATAATGTGTTAATAAAAATTAACGCATTTAAGCACAGCGTGCATTTCAAGCAAGGCGGAACCTTTGTCAGTGCATGATTTGCTGGTACACCGATTACAGTGATGCACACATGGGAGCCCTGTTCTACTCACGGCTACTAAAATGGAGGAATTTAAAGAAAATGCCTTGCTTGGACTGATGCAGTGTTTGAGGAAACACATCAGGCTCTTCTTTCACCTTGTAAAAAACAATAAAAAACTTCCTGAAAACCACGGAGTTCGTGATACAGATAATGTTTCAGAAATCATCTCTGAACTCAGCTGCTGCTGCCAGCAGGCAGCACTTTTTTTTATTGATCGGCGGAAGCTTTAAAGACACAGTACTGTACATAGACGAGGTAAGCTAAATTGTTAATATTGCAACATTTGTGCAGCAATGAAAGCACCAGACTTAACAGTGATTTATTAAAGTAGTCCAACAAACAGCTGGGATAAAGGCTGCAGATTTCACTAACCCTGTAAACATTCAGACGTGTCTCTTAAAGGAACAGTAATGCTCTAACAATTCTGTCAGTTTATTATAGTTTTCTGAGCAGAGGGACTGTTTAAACGTCATGGTGGAAAATGGTTTAAACTGATGCCACCTTAAATTGTTGGAACGTCGTAACGCTTGAAAAATAAAATATGTGAAAAGGAAAGTAAAGACACGAGGAATCTGGCTTTGAATCTGATTGATGGAGGGGAGTGATACCAACACCAGCATAACGGACCCATGCAGAACAGAGGTGGTAACATTCGTTCATGCAGGTGGAAATGTGTTTAACAGCTGAGTGAATCTTATTACAGGTGAAGGCAGCTACCCTAACATTCATGTTCACTGTCTAAACACTAAAGCGTTGGGTTGAATCTTACACACTAGATAAAAGAGATTGTACCAGTTTGAGCTCTTTGCAGTAGATCTGAGTAAACCACTGGTTGAAGGACAAAGCTGCCACGGCCAAGGCCAGGTCTCTGCAGGAGAGGAAGAGGACCTTAGCAGAGACACGGGTGGACTGGACCCAAAAGGTGTGTGCAGTTTCTCACCTGCTGTCTAAGTGACTGAAGTCGAGCAGGTTGAACTTCCTCTGGTTGTGTATGTGGTAGATGTTGTCAACATCCTACACAAACAACCAATCTTTATTTGCATGCTTGTTCTATTTTTAAACGTTTGTTAACATCTGGTTCAGCTTAGAGTGCAAATATGAAACCTAACCACTGACTTACCCACTGAATCTCCTCTCTTATGGGTATTTCATTGAAATCACAAAGAGCAGCATAAGTATCAGAGAATCCTCCTGAAGAGAAACACAGTGAGTTTCATGTGGAGATCCAAGCAGCAGATCTTTTAAGAGCTCTGCTGTTTCCAAACACTGACAATAAAAATAAAACTTTCAAAACTGTTGGTGTCACAATGCAGCCGTTGGCACTGATCAGCTGCATGGGCAGCACACAGCTTCAACCGAGTCCAACGAGTTGTTTCATCACCAATTAACTCAGCAATACAATGAGGTCAGGCTGCAGTGACAGAAACGTACCACAAGGCCCCAGCCGATGGCTCAGCTGCTCCTCTAACACATCGGTCAGCATCATGAGTCGCTCCTGGAGCTCTGCAGGATTTGTCTTTAACAGCTTCCTGAAGATCGAACAAAGTACTTAGCTTGAATTCCTCCATAAGTAATGAAACAAATAGTTATTCTTGTTATGCTCTGATTGGCTTAGTCTCACACACTAACTGTGCTAGAGAGTAAAATCTAATAAAGGGGCAGCGAAGCAGGACCTGCAGAAAACTGCACAACAGGCACCCACCCTGGAGAGGAATCTGGGAAGATTCTCTTTAGTGATGCAGTGATGTGACAGATCATGGACTCAAGATCTTCATTGTGCAGCACGCTGAAAGACAGATTCTGCCTGTCTGTTTCCAACACAATCTGCAACACATGAAGCTTTACTCTGAGTCAGAGCTGAGAATGTTCTCCCATATTTAGTCTCACATACTTGTGAGAAAGGTAAATTAACCCTGTGAAACCATGAAGAATTGCATCTTTACAGGCAAATAAAAGCAGTCATCATTCACAAAAAACCTGATAATAGTCATACTTCTGTGAGTCCATGAATGATGATGGAAGAAATCTCCAGGTAGCTGAATGTGCTCTCCACCTGAGACACAAGAGAAAACACCACAAACATGCAAAAAGCAGGAGAAAAAAGTGGTTTTAGAGTTTGTCACAAGTGGCGTCTTTTGGAGCTTAATGCAACAGAAGTTGTTAAAAAATGATGGCTGTTGCTCTGGTCTACAAAAACACAACAAGATCACTGAGAACATGAAAACAACAGAGAGGATATCAGTACAGGGCCACATAGAGAAGGCCAACAGGAGGATCTGGCAACAGACGAGAGAAACCTGGCAGTCACAATAAAAAGTGTAAAGGTTTGAGCTGCGTTTACCCTCAGTGGTTGCTTGTTTGTCACCAGGTAACCTCTCCAGAGACTCAGTACCTGAGACACAGAACCAGAACAAGAGAAGGACAGAACCTCAGACATGGAATGGACAGAATCAGATTTACAAGGTCTGCATTATTCAGAGAGGAGTCCTGAGACCGTAGAGCACATGCAACATTTATGTTCACACATATGACATCTTTAAAGCAGCAATCCGGAGTTTTCCCCTTTCAGGAATTATGTATGATTTTTCAGAAATCCGTAAAAGTGATTGTGATCATGTAGTGTGATATAATGTAAGCGATACGTCTTTTTTTTTGCTAAGCCCGCCCCCTTCCCCGTAAAATCTGTGCAATAGAAAACTGACTGCCGACTAGAACTAACCAATAGCGTTAGACTACCACTTACGTGCTTCAGATTTAAGGAAGTACCTCGGCTGATGTAGCGTTGATGAACTTTTCACAGACAAGTAAGTCTTTAAAATATAAATATATGAAAACACAACATGACATGAGAATAATACTTGTAAAACAACGTGTTTTAGCTCCGTTTGTCGGCTACAGAAGCACATTCATAAACAAGAAACGTGCAGTCGCCATCTTAAATTAGTCCAACTATTGGTGCGATACGCTTGTCAGCCACTAGATGGTGCCATCAGATAAAAGAAATACTCTGGAGAGCTACTTTAATGGGGATAAAGATCAAGATGTTTAATGGGCTGTATGCACGCTCCAACTTCCGCACTCCTATTTCCGGTAGATAATTTGTCGGCAACGCTGTGACATGGCTGAGAGTTTGGAGTTCACCCGGTGCTTACTGGAGTTACCAAAAGTTACAATCAATGATGTAAGGCAAATTTTCTCTTTGCTTAGATGAAAAAAAAGAAAAAATTGGTTCTCTCAAATTAAAAAAAAAAAACCTCTACCAATAACACGTCTGACCAAAAAGCATAAGCAACTAACCTCCAGGAAGCACCGGGTGAACTCCAAACTCTCAGCCATGTCACAGCTTCGCTGACCACTATGACAACCGGAAATAGGAGTGCAGTCTTATGTGGAATGCGGAAGTTGGAGCGCGCATAGAGCCCATTAATAGACTATGACAGGGTGTATCTGAGTGGTCTTGAATGCAGCCTCAGTCTGTCCATGTTGGTGGAGAGTTGCATTCAGAAGCAATCACCCATTTGATACAAGTAGATGAAGGAAGAGCATAATGAGCTCATGGACACTTGGTGTGAGACTTAGGACTGAAACAGTTGCTTTTTTTTGACAACTAAACTTTAACAAAGATTCCCAGTGTTGCTCAAGTGGGAACCCCTCGGACTCAGGCCTGATGCAAACAAGGAAGGGCCAAAACTTGCAGTTCCACCCTCATCCACTGGGGGTGGGTCCAGAAGTGAGCAAATCTTCATTGACTCCCATGTTAAAAATGCCAACTTCAAAGCAGAAATAAACATGTTTACAGCCTGGTTCAATAATCCATTCTAGGTTTAAAGACCCCTTATGATGAGTTCGACAGATGGATGGAGTGTTCCCTCGCCCGGACGCGGGTCACTGGGGCCCCCCTGTGGATCCAGGCCTGGAGGTGGGGCACGCTGGCGAGCGCCTGGTGGCCGGGCCTTCACCCATGGAGCCTGAAGAGGAGACGTGGGTCCCCCTTCCCATGGGCTCACCACTCGTGGGAGAGGCCAAAGGGGTCGGGTGCAGTGTGGAAGGGGTGTTAGCCGAAGGCAGGGACCTTGGCGGTCTGATCCTCGGCTACAAAAGCTGGCTCTAGGCACGTGGAATGTCACCTCTCTGGTGGGGAAAGAGCCGGAGTTGGTGTGTGAGGTTGAGAGGTTCCGACTAGATATAGTTGGACTCACCTCAACGCATGGCTCTGGAACCAGTTTCCTCGAGAGGGGTTGGACTCTCTACCACTCTGGAGTTGCTCCCACTGAGAGGCGTCGATCAGGGGTGGTCATACTTCTTGCCCCCCATCTTGGTGCCTGTACATTGGGGTTTACCCCGGTGAACGAGAGGGTAGCCTCCCTCCGCCTCCGTGTGGGGGGACGGGTCCTGACTGTGGTTTGTGCTTATGCACCAAACTGCAGCTCAAACTACCCACCCTTTTTGGAGTCCCTGGAGGGGGTACTGGAAAGCGCTCCTTCGAGTGACTCCCTCGTTCTGCTGGGGGACTTCAATGCTCACGTGGGCAACAACAGTGAGACCTGGAGAGGTGTGGTTGGGAGGAACGGCCCCCCTGATCTGAATCCGAGTGGTGTTCTGTTATTGGACTTCTGTGCTCGTCATGGATTGTCCATAACAAACACCATGTTCAAGCATAAAGGTGTCCATATACTTGGCACCAGGATACCTTAGGCCGCAGTTCGATGATCGATTTTGTTGTCGTTTTATCTGATCTGCGGCCGCATGTCTTGGACACTCGGGTGAAGAGAGGGGCGGAGCTGTCAACTGACCACTACCTGGTGGTGAGTTGGCTTCGATGGTGGGGGAAGATGCCGGTCAGACCTGGCAGACCCGAACGTGTTGTGAGGGTCTGCTGGGAACGTCTGACAGAGTCACCTGTCAGAAGGAGCTTCAATTCCCACCTCCGACAGAACTTTGAACGTGTCCCGGAGGAGGCAGGGGACATTGAGTCCGAATGGGCCATGTTCCGTGACTCCATTGTCGAGGTGGCTGACCGTAGCTGTGGCCGCAGGGTGGTCGGTGCCTGTCGTGGTGGCAAGCCCCGAACCCGCTGGTGGACACCAGTGGTTAGGGATGCTGTCAAGCTGAAGAAAGAGTCCTATCAGGTCTTTTTGGCCTGTGGGACTCCAGAGGCAGCTGATAGGTACCGGCAGTCCAAGCGGAATGCGGCACGGGTGGTCGCGGAGGCAAAAACCCGGGCATGGGAGGAGTTTGGTGAGACCATGGAACAAGACTTCCGTACGGCTTCGAAGAGATTCTGGTCCACCATCCGGCGCCTCAAGAGGGGAAAGCAGTGCACTACCAACACTGTTTACAGTGGGGAGGGTGTGCTGCTGACCTCGACTCGGGACGTTGTGAATCGGTGGGCCGAGTACTTCGAAGACCTCCGCAATCCCACCGGCACGTCTTCCAGTGTGGAAGCAGAATCTGGGGACTTTGGGTTGGGCTCTCCAATCTCTGGAGCAGAGGTCACTGAGGTGGTCAAAAAACTCCTCAGTGGAAAGGCTTCGGGGGTGGATGAGATCCGCCCGGATTTCCTTAAGGCTCTGGATGTTGTGGGGCTGTGTTGGCTCTGCAATATCGTGTGGACATCGGGGGCAGTTCCACTGGACTGGCAGACCGGGGTGGTGGTCCACCTATTTAAAAAGGGGGACCGCAGGGTGTGTTCCAACTACAGGGGGATCACACTCCTGAGCCTCCCTGGTAAGGTCTATTCAGGGGTTCTGGATAGGAGGGTCCGTCGGATAGTCGAACCTCGGATCCAGGAGGAGCAATGTGGGTTTTCGTCCTGGCCGTGGAACACTGGACTAGCTCTATACCCTTGGAGGGGTCCTGGAGGGTGCGTGGGAGTTCGCCCAACCAATCTACATGTGTTTTGTGGATTTGGAGAAGGCGTTCGACCGTGTCCCTTGGGGGGCCCTGTGGGGGGTTCTCTGGGAGTATGGGGTACCAGGCCCCTTGATACGGGCTGTTAGGTCCCTGTACGACCAGTGTCAGAGCTTGGTCCGCATTGCCGGCAGTAAGTCGGGCTCGTTTCCAGTGAGAGTCGGACTCCGCCAAGGCTTCCCTTTGTCACCGATTCTGTTCATAACTTTTATGGACAGGATTTCTAGGTGCAGCCAAGGTGGTGAAGGGATCCGTTTTGGTGGCATAAGGATCAGGTCTCTACTTTTTGCAGATGATGTGGTCCTGTTGGCTTCATCAGAACGTGATCTCCGGCTTTCGCTGGAGCAGTTCGCAGCCGAGTGTGAAGCAGCTGGGATGAGAATCAGCTCCTCTAAATCCGAGACCATGGTCCTGAGTCAGAAAAGGGTAGAATGCCTTGTCCAGGTCAGGGGCGAGGTCCTGCCCCAAGTGGAGGAGTTCAAGTATCTTGGGGTCTTGTTCACGAGTGAGGGAAGGGTGGAGCGTGAGATCGACAGGTGGATTGGTGCTGCGTCTGCAGTGATGGGTGCGTTGTACCAGTCTGTCGTGGTGAAGAGAGAGCTGAGCCGAAAGGCGAAGCTCACGATTTACCGGTCGATCTACGTTCCTACCCTCACCTATGGTCACGAGCTTTGGGTAGTGACCGAAAAAACGAGATCGCGGATACAAGCGGCCGAAATGAGTTTTCTCCGCAGGGTGTCTGGGCTCTCCCTTAGAGATAGGGTGAGAAGCTCGGTCATCCGGGAGAGGCTCGGAGTAGACCCGCTGCTCCTCCACATCGAGAGGAGCCAGTTGAGGTGGCTCGGTCATCTGGTTAGGATGCCTCCTGGACGCCTCCCTGGTGAGGTTTTCCGGGCACGTCCAACCGGGAGGAGACCCAAAGGAAGACCCAGGACACGCTGGAGGGACTATACCTCTCTGCTGGCCAGGGAACGCCTTGGGATTCCCCCGGAGGAGCTGGCCCAAGTGGCTGGGGAGAGGGAAGTCTGGGCCTCCCTCCTTAAGCTGCTGCCCCCGCGACCCGACTTAAGCGGATGAAAATGGATGGATGGATGGATAGATAGTTTAGTCATTACAACTCTGAGGGGAGTAAATGTTTTTGTAACTCGTCCGTTTAGGTGTAATCAAATGCTTGAAATTATGACTAATCAGATTTGATTGACAGGAAGCATGAGCGTCAGAGCTAGCTTCGGAGCTAGCATAAGCGGGTAGCTCCGGGGAAGGCCTCAGCCGTACGTTAATAGATGTTCGGCTATTTTGACTCTCTGAACTTTAGTTGTGTTTTCTGCGTGTTCGTGTTTGGATGTTAATCATGGAATTATTTGGACAAAGATGGTAAGCTGTGGAACTGATTGCACCAAGAGATCATCTAAGTCTCTGCTTCATTTTTATCAATAAGTAAAATTATATTTCTGTACTTTATTTTGCTGGTTGAATGGGGAAAATGCTGTGTGTTTAACATAACACTGCTTGGTCAAACATGGGTTGAAATATAACGTATTCGTGGGGCTGGCTGGGTATCGTAACTCGAGCTAGGTAAGCTAACCGAGGCTAGCTAGTGGAGGCTTTGGGACTTCGCAAGGTCTCCGCTGCAGATGGAGGTTTGCCGTGTTTCGGCAACGTGCCTCTCTTTTTAACAACGGCAGCCCTGCGATCAGAGATCTGCAAATCTGCTGCTTCATCCTTGCGGAGGCAGGCAGCCCAGCGAGGTGGTCGCCCAGCGAGGTGGTCGCCCGGCCTTTCCTGTCTCATGTCTGGGAAAAGCTGCTACACACAGGTGTCCGCACGCTCTCTTCTCCCGAGGGAGCCAGGACGCGCGGCTGCCTGGCTGCCGTCTGAGGCTTTCGGTGTGCTGGTCGCCTGTGGAGCTCTTTGATGGAAACTACAAGAACACTGCAGCTCTTGGAGCTGTTTAACTCTGGAGTCATTCAACCGCGTTTCTATCGCTAAAAGCGCCCGAAAAACTCCACTAGATTCAGGTTAGCATGTAGCTAATGTCCCAATGATCTCCACAGTGGCGGCGCGGTCTGAGGCTCTGCTTGTATTTTAACAATCCATATTAGAGCTCCACAGGCGACCAGCACTACTACAGCCTCGAAGGCAGTCGCGCGGGTTGCTACAGACATAGAGGATCACTGTCCCGGTGCTCCGTCTTAGCTTCGAGGGTTAGCTCAGTTTAGCTACATTGGTTCAGTCAGAGCCCACCGTCACTGCCCCACTCTAAGCTCCACCTCTTTTTCCATTTATGGATTGTCTGGGCATGACGAGACGTGTGACACGGCCAAGATGGAGGTGGTGGGAACCTCCCATTTTGCCTCAGATTAGGCAAATGAGAGAAGTAGGTTGTCCTACGTCCAGTATCTATGTGGTGTTGCACTTTGACTATAAACCTCCTGCATTACAATCTCTTTGCAGTCGACATACAGTATATTCATTTAAACAACAGCTGATCAGCAGACCCTTAGCAGCTACTGTTGCTGTGTAGAGCGTTCTACCTGCCCAGGGAGTTTACATCAATGTTTGTGTGTCACCACAAGCTAATGCTATGATAGCTACAGAAAAGCCACACACAAACAAAAGAGGAGAAACAAATAAGTGTATTAGTTGTTACAAGACTGACATCCCAGGTAGCAAAATTGGTCTGGGCCAGATGTGGCCCACATCTGGCACTTACATCTGGCCAACATACCGCAATGAATGAGGGGCCCCCACTGGCCCAGGCCAGTTTGCCAGAGGTGGGCCATGTATGGCCCATAGCCGTTCCAGCACTGGGCCAGTTGTGGTAACCTGCACTGGCCCACACCAGGCCCAGCTCAGGCAGGGGCGGCTCGGACTCGGCAAACCAGATGTGGGCCAGTGGTGGGCCGTCATTCATTGCGGTATGTGAGCCAGATCTGCCATGGATGCCGGATGTGGGCCATACCTGCTGAACTGCTTATTGCTCAGTCACAAATTTAGACAATAAATAAAACAATTACACTTCAAATATATACAATAACTGCTCAATCAATAAAAGGAGACCATGCTTAAGCTTTACAAACATTTGTAATTTCAAAAACAGCTGGAAATTCACAAATTGAGGAAACTATAGGTCATGTTTACATATAATTCCATTCAAGTTGTTACAATAATGTGGTAGAGGAAGTTCTTTAAAAATACATTTCCAAATTGAAACATCATAAATGCAGAGATCAGTAAAGGAATGAAGATACACAGTAAATTTAGTTCACAGCAAAGATGTTTGCTTCAGTTTAATTTGCAGTTTATAAAACTACAAGAACCCACCATCACACAATTAGTCCAGAGGGGAAAGGAGAGCAATAGGAGCACATGAAGGGTTTTAGTTTCTGCATCGTTTAGAAACAGTTGTGGTTAAAGGTTTTCATATTGGAGAATTTTGTACAACACTACAATGATAAAATAAACTGTGTGTTATTTATCATGATATTGATCAAACATGGTTATTGAGAACAAAAATATTTAATTAAAAAGGAGATTTAATTAATTATTAAACACTCAAAAGTATCAAAAATAGGTACCGTTAAGTACCGGTATCGATTCATAGGTACCAGGATTGTAAAATTATCCATCTCTTCACCTGTAAATAGTAAATACAAACTAAAGCTGAAGAAAGCTACCAATCAGAGAACTTGTACAGGGAGGAAAAGCAAACAGGAGGTCCCATCCACATGGCAGTAACAGAATAAACTTAACAATGAAGTGATTTGTTTTGGGTTGCTGATTGTTCATCTGGAGATTCAACCTTTAAATAGATAGAAGCAAGTGTGAAATAAAAATGTCCTCTAACCTGGAGCCATCCACCTCACATACACAACAGTGAGCTTTCCTGACAGGAACAGTTCAGTTCAGTTTCTCCAGAGTTTAGTCACGTCCAACTCCATTCCCATCTTTTAAATCACATCCAAGTGTTGCAGAGGTGTGATAGGTAATGTGTTCAAGGACTAAAAAAGTCTCGTTATCCAGATCCTGAAGAACCATCACCCTCTCCATGATGATGATGCCAACATCAGAAAAGTCATCGCCTGGCGTCCCTCTGGTGTCAGATGCTCGCTGTCGCTTTCTTGATG
>SSNS01000724.1:14981-29990 GCA_006937985.1 Aphyosemion australe | reverse complement strand
ATTTAAATGGCTGCCGGCCTTCTTCTTCTACCCATAATCCAAAGCGTGCAGGACTAAATCCCGTGCATTCTCGCGAGATTTAACAAAGAATTTTGATGTGTGAGGTTTTGTCATTTCATATAAATATAAGGCATTTTATGCAGAAAAATGGTGAAAATATGCCATCTTTTTTGCAACGAAATTTGGATAATGGATAAAGCCAGGTTTAATGTAAAATAATAATAATAATTTATGGTTTATTTTGTTGATTAGTTACAAAGATTTCTTCAGATGTGATTTTTAGTTTTAGAATAAACTAATTTTTACTGAACAAATCTGTATAATTCAAGTTTCACCATGTTTTTTGGAGTTCCAACATTCAAACCTCAATTTATTTTTTTATTTTTATTTAACCTTTATTTAACCAGATGAGTCGATTGAGAACTCATTCTCATTTACAACGACGATCTGGCCAAGAGGCAGCAGCAACAGACACATAGTTAGCTTTACACAAACAGATAAGATAAAGAAAAATAGGGAAAAAAATGCATAAATGCAAAAATGCATAAATCAGACTAGGAATTAAATATTGAAAAATCCCTCTGAACCTTCATTGTAAAGATTGGACATGTTACCAGCTGATCATCCTAGTTTAAGAGAGGAAACTGGCTCAAAACCTAATAATTGAAAATATTGAGTTTTGCCTGTATGGCTCCTCTTAAGTTTCTGTTCCCCACACATGAGCACCTTCCCAAAAATAGATGGTATTGACTGAACAATAGTTCACCCATACGTGCGTGGGCTTATAGGTGGGTTGCATTTTGGTCCTCAAGCCTTAGTTTGCCCTCCTAAATCGGCTCTTGACAATCTTGTCGCGTGAACTGGGTGACATACCAATTTCCAGAACTGGCCCACATCTGGCATGAACAGATCTGGCCCATAGCAACCTAAGCCTCAACTGGCCCACATCTGGCATGCCTCATATGAGCCGTGCCATCATTGCCAGATCTGGCCCACACCTGGTTGACATGTCATTTGCCATGCCAGACGTATGCCAGATGTGCCGGCTTGAAGCCAGATCTGGCCCATGTCAGCCTGCTACCTGGGATAGGGCAGATAAAAGCGTTTAAAGTCCCAGGTCCAGACCAGGTAAACTGTTCACATAAGTTATTAAAGGGTCCCAGGTTTTGTGGACTTTATAATAGTAAGAGGTTTACCTGTGCCAAATTAAAATCAGTCCTCCTCAGCCCCCATGACAAACAAAAAGAAGTCTATTAGGTCTTGTGCAACAAAAGATGCTTCCAAAGCCAAACCTGAGATTCTCCGACAACCTCTGTCTCTGAGCCACACCTCTCAGTTAAACACTCAAACTATCAATAAAAACTCTGTGTGTGTGTGCCTCTTCACCTAAGACTGACTTCACCTCCATCACCTTGCCATATTTTCTTTCTGTTTTATTTTACTGATTGATTTATTCTTTTTTTGTTTTTGCCTTTTTGTGCCACCAGTACAGAGTCTCGAGGGCCAAAAGGGTAACAATGCAAAAAACCCTAACCCATTAACAAAAACCAACAATTCAATAAATGTTTGATTTATCAAATGTATCATAAATAAAAAAACTGAGGGGAACCCCTACAGAATCAGCAAACGACTCCGGGTGGTCAGTAAACCTTCTCAGAACACAGTAGACCTGTTTATGGTGTCCACAGATTTAAAGATGAAACCCTCAAACGAGCCATTTGTTGCTTTTGGGTCTATTGTGATTATTAACAGCTGCTGAATAACTGAACGTGTCGGTTGTTTCTGTGGACTTCCCCTCACCCGAGCGACGTTTAACTCACCACAAACCTGCTGGTTGTCCTCCCACCAAGCTGGTTGGACTCTTGGAGAAGAATCGGCAACACCAGACAGATTCTGTGAGGCTTCAGCAGTTCGCAGAACTGATCTGTTTAAACGGGCCCAAATGAAGACAGACACCATTGTTAAAGCACCATTGGCTCCACTTGTCCCCTTTTTGTGTTTTATGCTCACACACATCACAAAGGGACAGTTTGTTCTGTTTCTTCTTCTGAAGAGGGTCTCAGTCATCTCCATCTGATCAGTTTGATTTCCAATCAGCAGCTTAAACATCTGGTTAGAAGTTTACTCAAAGTCTAAAGATAATAATCTAAAGCTAACACAAATACACGAGCGTTAGCACTCACAGGAGGCCTGTTGTTGTTATGTTTGGGTTTAGAGACAGCAGCAGCGTGAAGGTGCCATTTTAAATCAAATCCTTAATAAACCTAAACTTGGGGCTTTGTTCATCCTGATCACAGTGACTTCTGACAGAAATCTGTGGCATTTGTTCAGAACGTTGTTTCCAAACCGGTCTGAGTCATATCTCCTTCTTTGAGTCTGTTGAAGTGGAAACATGTCTGGTTGAGGTGCAGCAGCACATGTCTGACTAAACTCTGTAGTGCTCAGTTGACGCTTGTCCTTGCGGCTGTAACTTCTGCTAAATAATGTATTTAGTTTATTCATGGGTCTAAAACTGGTCCTCTTTAAGGTTACCGCTGTATTCAGCTGAAGACAGTCACATGTTTGGGTTAGGATAGTCAGGATGCTGAGACCCTTCCAGTGTTGGTTCTGTATTCACAACATGACGTTTAACCAAAAACCATAAAGGCAGGCTCTGTTTAAGGTCCAAACACACTTTAGCACACGTTAAGTTAAAGAGTTAACATGGATCAGCTTACCTTGCAGTGTCTGACAGACAGAGCTCATGCTGTTTGCTCCTGGAAAACCTTCAAACACATGAAAAGATGACAAAGACTTCAGCTGTGATCCTCTCCAGATCTACAGAAAGCAGCAGTAATGGATGTAAACGTGACTCTCTGCTCACACACTCGATCAGTTGAATTAAACCATCTGCAGTGGAAACACACTTTAACCTGCTTTCTACCTGAAGATAAACCACTTTCTTTTTCTCATCCCACGCACACACACACACGCACGCACGCACGCACGCACACACACGCACACGCACACACTCATGAACTTAGACTCACATCCTGTTCCATTTTGTGAGCGACTAACCACTGCCAGGAAATCTGCACTTTCAGAGTAAAAACCTGAGAAGTTGTAACTGAATCATGCAAAACAATTTGTGGAACAGCTGAAACGGGTTTGGGCTCTGGCTCTAGACACAGACTCTGATTTTGTCCCCATAAATAAGTTTGCTGTTACAGTTTTTTACAGACGCTAGGACACATTTCTCAATACATAGGTCACGTTTGCAAAACTCTTCACACAGTGAGCACAACAGACGTCTATGTGGGCTAAACTGAGGATCAATTATCATTGTTTTGGCACAAAATGCATTCAGTGACTACATCTCTCAAATGTCATGAATTCTTTTCTCACTCAGACACAACAACTGCCAAAAATCATTGTACTAACAGGACATTTTGCACGTGCTTACATGCTGTTTACAAAACTGTTAAACTTATGTTCAAAACTAAAACATGATGCAAAACTGAATAGGACAGCAAAATTCAACAGCAATATTTTATTGTAACATATTTTAAATCTAAAAATGCAGTTTAACCAGCCACAGCTGATTCTCGTAGATGAACATCTGCAGGTGTTACTCTTTCAATTTCATTATAAAAGGAGACAACTGCTGAATATGTTTGTATGGTGATGTAAACATGGACCCAGCCAGAAACAGAGAAGTGGCTGAAAGAGGAAGAAGAGAGGCTGGGAGAGGGCGAGGAGTACGTATGCGTGGTGGAAGAAGAATACGAGGAAGATCAAGAGCTGTAGTGTCAGATGAGATCAGAGCTACTGTAACTGATCATGTAGTACAGGGGTTCCCATTTTTATTTTTCTTTACTGTAAGGACCCGCTTGCCCATGTCCAAGACAAGCCAGGAACCCCAAACCCAACTCCTTCACACATAAACACATTACTGTAAATGTGATCATTTACAAACTTTATACAGATGTGACAGGGTGAGCATGCCGTCATTGTATCCTGATTGATCATGCGCCTGGGCTGCTTGGCCACAGGGATATCCCTTTGGCTGACTGGTTAACGCACATGACTCTCACCCAGAGGTCTGAGGTTCAAATCCTGCCCAGGACCTTGTTTTAGACATACAGAGTTATAACTTTTATATGGAGCTCTGATTATACTGTAGGGTGTGTTATTGGGATTTTATAAATGTAATTTTTACAAATAAAATCTTGCTAACCTCACAACCTCAGCAAAGACAAAATTGTGGGGACCCCCTGCAATCTTGTGGGGAACCCCTTGGGGGTCCCGACCCCCAATTTGGGAACCCCTGATGTAGTACATCATGGTCTCTCAATGAGAGAGGCTGGTCAGAGAGTGCAGCCAAATCTGCAACGCTCTACAGTGGCATCTATAGTTAGAGTTGTCCAGCAAACCAACAGGTAACTTGTGTTCTTGTATTTTGGAATTACGTAGTACAAAATAAAATAAAAAAATAAATAAACAACATAAAACATTGACAAATTCTGCATCATGTCTGATTCATTCCAGTAACTTATATTGCAATTCTAAACAGAGATGTGTCCTTGTTTTACACAAGAAAACACTGTAATGCTACATGTTGTTAGTGTTTTTTAGCTCATTGTTTTGTGGGTGACAATGTGTGTTTGTCGGCTGTCAACCTTTGCTAGTGTTCTGGAAGAATGAGTTGATTTGAGACCTGAATGAAGTGTTTTGGTAGTTGTAGTGCATTTTGAATGTGAAATGAACTGCTTTGCCAAGCTGAAAGTCAGTTAGGAGAACTGTATGTAGAGTTTTGCAAACGTGACCTAAGTAGTGAGAAATGTGTCCTAGCGTCTGTAAAAAACTGTAAAACCATTGAAGCACACATTAAACTCTGACCACTAGGGTGCGACAAAAACATTTCAGTGAACTTCATAAACATCTGGAGCACCAAGTCCAGCTAAACACCTGCAGAGACTCAAGATGGTCATTTACATACTCAACTATCCATCCTTCTTTTACACCGTCTCCCTCTTGGGGGTCACAGGGGCTGTTGTTAAGAGGGAGGAGGTAGACTACATCTGGACAGGTGATCTGCCTATCATCTGTGGTCAACATCCAACAGGTTCGTGTGATAAGCTGTAAATGGATTTCTGTTCATTATGTATGTCTATCAACTTCGTGTATTTTTACACATTGCAACTTTCAAAGGTGAATGTTGGTGCATCAATGTGCAGAGTGATTTAAGGTTCTGTAACTTCTCATCCCTATCAAATCTCCCAGGTATGTAAATAATACATATGATCCCTTATAGACAGAGTACATTGCCACTAGGGGTGTAACAATATCCAAATCTCACGATATGATAATGTCATGATATGAACCTCACAATACGATATTTATTGCGATATTGTGTGGCAGCTCACGATATTGTGGCTATGCTCAAAATAATACGACTCACAACATAAAATGCTTTGACTGGAATCCTCCATGCTGCGTTCACTGCTGTAGCCTCTATCCTCCAGGTTTGTTTTTCTTTGCTGTGTGGGCTGCACACTCTCCTATTGGTGAAGTGGCCGATGACGCAAAAGGAAAGGATCATGGTCTATGTAGTTTACTTTGCTATGCTCCAGTGGAGCAGACTTAAAAGTGTTATTTTTACCTCAAAACGTACTGTACGATATTGTGACAAGACCACAACGATATTGTGGCCATTTTACTACGACGATATCGCGATATTGCCAATATTGTTACAGTCCTAGTTGCCACCAATCAAGTCAAATGGCAGATTACAAGTAAGTCAATTAAAAATTTAGTTAGACAGAAAAAAAAAGAACTGCATTTCTATTGGTTAATGGTTATTTTTGGTGTAATTGGTTTAGTTTTTTTTTAAATCAAAATGCATGTATTGTTAAATCAAAATGCATTAATTTGTTTCCTGTTAAAAATTAAAATAACCTTTTCAACATTTCAATGTATGTCTTTCTGTCTCTCTCTCTCTCTCTCTCTCTCTCTCTCTCTCTCTCTCTCTCTGTGTGTGTGTGTGTGTGTGTGTGTGTGTGTGTGTGTGTGTGTTTGTGTGTGTGTGCACGTGTGTGTGAATATTTGCACTACTTACAATTTATTTCAATGTATGTAACATTTCTATAGTGCACCCCCTGGCATATGTTTTTGTTCAAATTTGTATACAATCTATTATTTTGTATACTTATACCTTTGTTCAATAAAATTCAGATTAAATAAATAAATAAATAAATAAATAAATAATAAAAAGCTAGCTGCTGATAGTCATCCTGTATGTGAATATGTATATAGTCTGGACAAGGTCCATTGATGGGTCTCAGTTGTGGGGCGGGAGCTACGGTTGTCTTTCAAACTGTCTCTGCATGCTATTGGACAACAAACAACATGATGTATTCACCACTACAGATGTCAGTCAACGAGGCAGTCCACCATACTCCATCAAAGAAGATGCAAATACATCCTGTTTCCAAATAAATGACTTAAGTACCTCTATCTGCTCTTGGCTCAAAGAAAAACCCAAGTCAAAATAGTCTGAAGTTGGATCTCGAAACTAAGAGCTTATATTACACAAAACTAAACCAATTACTGTTGGCATATGTTATCGGGCTCCTATACAGCTGGACTTTTATGATAATCTAGAACAAATTTGTCTGTCTTGTGACACGTTTTCATCTCAGGAGTGTATTATTATGGGTGATTTTATTATTATAGACCACTTTATATTAACACTTAATCTAACACAACTGATTTTGAGCCCAACTAGGATAACAATGACTACAGCCACAATACTTGACTTGATTTTGGTCTCTGATGTCAGCAAAAGCTCAAATAGAGGTATCTTCAGTATCTTTGAGTGACCATCTATTTATTGTACTAGGAAATGTAGAAAATGTGTGACTAACCAACACACCTGTAAACAACTCAGAGTATGACATTTTATTCTAAAGAAAGACTCAAGGCAGAACTAGGCAATCTGACCTGGGATGATGTATTCAGCTGTAGTAATGTAGACATGGCTTGGAAGGCATTTAAATCAGGTTTTTTTTGGGAGTGTTGGATTGATTAGCACCAGTGAAATGTGTACAGGTTAAACAAAGATCTCAACCATGGATTACTGGTGAAATTTTACATTTGGATCACGGAAATTTGTCAAAACGAAGGATAAGGTCTTATACAATAGATTTGTATACCTTCACAACCAGGTCAGTTATGTCAAGCAAAAAGCTAAATCTGCATATTTTGTTGATATAGTAGAGGAATACAGAAATCAGCCATCAAAATTATGGAAAGTATGAGCTCATTGGAAATACCTAAAGCTGTAAGTATTTGCTGTAATATTAGCTCTGTGGGTAGATGGCTAAATGACCTTTGATAAGTTGGTGGTGGTCAACACATTCAATAATTATTTTTCTATGGTGGCAATGAAGTTAGTAAATCAGGTACCTGCTGGTTGAGGTAAATGATGCAGAATATGTCTGCAATTTCTTTAAATCTAAAGGGGTCCAGCCTAACTGTTTCGGTTTAAAGCCATACTATGCAAATGTTTCACATTTTCTTGAGCCAGTATGTGCTAACATGACCCTTTACAGGGTTAATGAAAGGCCACCCAGCCCCTATTGCCCCCTGTGGCCAGAATATTCCACTTGCATCTTCACAGTTGTCGGTCTGTTGGGACTTAGAAAAAAATTGAGCTGACATGCCTGGTGCTGCAGTCTGCTTCCAGCATGTTTCCTGCATGTTTTAGATCATGAACACAGCTGATTTGTTTGATTTAGTGATGAACCGCTCCTGTAGACACTAATGAAGGCTGAGGAGACATTTCAGCTGTTAGATTAAGGTGGAGATAGGTTTCACTTTTGCTTTGACCACAAATAATTAATAATGGACACTAGGGGGTGCTTAAAGCAAGCAAATCTGCTAAGTGTGCCTTTAAAGGGAGTGACCGATGATGTAGGTCAACTTGCCTCATTCACCTACTGGACTTTGTTAAGTTTGAGCAAGACAAAGGCAATGACACTGAAACAACGCTACTAGAGCTACAAAAAGCCTTTGATACTGTGGACCACAAAATTCTCTTAGAAAAATGAAGGGCCTTGGGATTTAATGAACCTACCATTGGTAGTGGTTTAAATCGTATTTTGGCTGCAGTCAGTGGAAGTGGGCGGCACACTATCGGGGTCTGCTACAGTTATATATGGGCCGTTTCTCAATACTCAAGGACGCTAGTACATTCTTGTGTACTTGACTATTGTGTTCTTGGCTAGTGCAGCAGAAAGTCCATTCTACTGAGTACGCGAGGACGGCATTTGGAACAAGCATACTCCTTTACGTTACGGCAAAAAGCGCTGCTTGTTGCTACGGTTAAAAAAATTACCAGACATAAAAATAAAAGTCTAGTTATTTCCTTAAATAACAAAATAACAACGAAAACGTATTATTTGTACTATACTTGGTCCACTTTTGATCAAAACGGATAAAATACCAGCATTTCACGCTGTCAAATGAAGAAAACATTTTCTTTTTCATCAAAACAAAGCAACAATGCTTTTATTTTGATAGTGGGTTAGCTAATTAGCATTTTGAGGGATCGTGAAGAGTCTGAAAGAAAATAAAACAAATACACAGCAAATGTTACAGGTTATACACAATTATTTACAATAACAGACAACTTTATATTTATTTTGTTGTATTTCTGATATAAAACACAACAGTTATAAGCTTCCTCCTCTGCTGTTCGAAGTATAATGGTTAGCGGCGCAATGCATTATGGGAAACTTTGCTGTCCCAAGTCCGCAGAAGGACGCATCAATGCATCCTCAATACAATGGGAGAAGCAAGAACATATCCGGGAACTTTGAGCGAACATGCCATTATATGTACTTAGGATTGGAACAGTACTTGGACCATCATTGATGACGTTTCACAAGGACGTGAGTACACAAATACGCATACCGGTATTGAGAAACGGCCATGGGGTACCGCAAGGTTCAATATTGGGACCCCTCCTATTTCTAATTTATGTGAACGACATGCCCTCTGCGTTAAATTGAAAACTACTGTTGTACGCTGACGACTTTGCTCAAATAGTTTCTGGCAAAACCCAAGTTGAGTCAGTCAGAGAATGGTTGATTGACAAATTGTCTCTTCACCTAGGGAAAACAGAATCAATCCTGTTTGGCTCTAAACGGAGATTTCAGGGTAGCAACACTATTGAAGTTAAGCATGCAGACAATCCTATTGCTAGTAAGTCCTTCATAAAATACAGTATATTGGGCTAGATTCGGATCAGTCCCTATCAGGTGATTTCATAGTGGATATGGTTTATCAGGAAGTCAATATCAAAATTTAAATTTTTGTCCCATCAGGCTGGACACTTAGATCTCAAAACTAAAAAAACCTCTGGAATCTGCCCTTATACACTGTCATATGGATTATGCCAGTTGTGCCTGGTACTCAGGCCTTACCAAGCGGAACCAGGGGAGGCTTCAGACATTGCCGAATAAAACCATTTGCTTCCTCCTCTCTGCTCATCCGTGAAAGCTCAGATCATAACACAAGGTCCAGCAACAGATCCTTGATCATCCCTCATGTCCATTCCTTCGCTGCGACTACATTTACCTTGACTACAGCCAAACTTTGAATGAACTTTGAATGAACTACCAAAGGAAATCAGGGTCTGCCAGTCAAAGTTGGTTTTCAAGAAAATGATCAAACCCCTTTTATTCCAAAAGCTGGCCCATATTTCTAGTTCCAATCTATTCTTAGTCTATTAGCCCTTTTACAGTAGCTTTTAGCCTCTTAACTCTACAGTTGTCATAGGCACTGATGTTCTGTATCATATTATGTATCATAACTGTGTATAACTGTTTTTAGGGCCACAATGGAAACAAGTGTTTTACACTTTTTTGTGCTACCATGTATATTTAATGTTTTTATGTCATATGATACATAATTTTATTATTTTATTTGACAAAATGCATTATCTATGCAAATAAAAATCAATCAATCAATCAATCAAAGTTTATGCCAAAGCCTTTTTAAATGAGCCAACCCCATCTTTATTTTATCAGTAAAATCCCACCCACCAGAGTACTGTGATTGGCCCACCAAACGAATAGAGAGCTGTGATTGGACCGCTACGGATGTCAGTTAACGGGGCAGTCTGCCATTAGATCGTGGAAGTGTCGCACAGTGGGAAAAGTGTTTTTATTTGCATGCGTGACTTTTATAACTTTATTTAATTAAGTGCATGTTTTTAGTAGTTTTTAGCATGTGTTGTTTTTTTCCCATTGTGGAGCTCCCTAGAGACACTGAACTGGCTGAACAAGGGGAGTGGAACGATCAGCTGCCGTCCCACAGGTGTGCCACACCGGCAGGTGTGGCTGATGGACTAATTGGCGCGCAATAAAGAGGAGCTGGAGGAAGCCTGAAGAGAGAACGGCAAAGGAACAGACAGAGATGAGGACCGGCTAAGGAGGAGGTGCGCCCCAGGACGGCGGCTCCTCAATGGGGACACGTGCCCCCCCGGAACGCAGATTGGCACCTGGAGCACGGTCCAGGAGATGGACAGGCGGCTGAGTGTGGAGGAGTGTGGCTTGTACCTGATGCTCCAGGGTTTACCAGGGTCTACTCTGTGTGGTTCGAACGCCGTAGGGTAACGCCGCTAACGGGACTGGACCTGTACCTGGTGCTCTGAGTCTGGAACATTAAGTTCCCTTTTTTAAAGGGGATGTCTAACGTTTTTACCGAAGTCTTTTTAAAGGGAACTCTGAGTTTTGTTTTATACAGACAATAGACTTTTAATTTCCCTCTGTGTCCTTTTGTATTGTTCTCGCCGGTAAGAAATAAAGGTGGGAATCATCTTGCTGTTATATTCTGGGCCCTGGGGTCTAATTTCACTGCTCTCCCTTGGTTAAAGGTGACCTTAAGTTGGCTGTGACCGATTTACGGCCCGACATAATTTGGCGTTGTTGGCAGGATCCAAGTTTGGGAGCAGTGTTCAGTACCTAGGGTACAGATATATATAAAAACAGAAAGATGATGATGCCGGTGTATCCTGGTGCCCCCTGGGTACCAAAGTTTAAGGGCACAGATACAGATGTTTTATACGGAGACTGGAAAGAACAGTTACAAGGGCTATTAAATGCACAGGACATAGCTGAGGCCAGAAAAGTAGAGATTCTGGTTGGGGCTTTGAGTGGAGAGGCAAAACGCCAAGTTGGCGTATTACAAGAAGAAGCCAGAGATCAGGTTAAGAAAATCTTCCAATATTTAGATTCCCTATATGGCGATAACATCTCATTGGCAGCATTACGGTCCCAGTTTTTTAGGAGCGTGCAACAACCAACAGAATCTGTGAAGTCCTTCACCTTAAGGTTAAGGGAGTTTTATTGCAGGTTGCAGCAGCGCAGTCCTGACCACGCACCCACCGAGAAGAACCTGCTGGAGCAGATGTTATTGGGCCTAGGGGAAGGACTACTGGCGCAGACCTTACGGGCCTATGTGCATCACCATCCAGTGGAAAGTTTTGCAGCGGTGCACCGGGAAGCTCTTCTCTTGGAAGAGGAAGAGTCTGGACATCAGGAGCTCCAAACTGTGTGTTTTGCTGTGGGTGAGTCCAAGCACATTAGGGCACCTGGGGAATCAGAATGGAAAGAAGCCATGAAGAGGGAAATTATGGACGAAGTTAAAAGCCAAATGAGGGAGATGGTGAGGGAGGTTGTTAGTGAGATCAAACCCCTCCTGCCACCACAAGGACAGGCCAGCTTAGTGCCCAAACCACCACGGTTTAAGCCCAGGCCTGCTGGTTATAGTAAGCACTGGACCCGAGAGGGAGAACCTATCTGTCATCGCTGTCAGCAGGTGGGGCATATTGCCAGGTTTTGCCAAAACACATCGGAGCAACAGCCACCTTTAAACTAGTCAACCCTGCTGCCGAGGCCCATGCGGTGGGGACGAGGGCTATGTTGAATAGTCAGGTGACCAATGCAACTTTTGTGGGGCAATGTCCCCTCATTGAAGTGTGTATGGGAGGGGTCAAAATGGCGGGACTGTTAGACACAGGCTCTCAAGTCACATTAGTGCAGCAGCAGGTGCAGCACTCCCACTTTTCAGAGGTGCATAAAATAGATTCACCCCTGCAGTTTGCCTTGAAAGCTGCAAATGGGCTGGATATACCATATACCAGCTATGCTGTTATGGACTTCGAAATAGAAGGAGTGAAAATACCAGAAAAGGGAGTAGTGGTTGTGAAAAATGGCTGCTCCACACACCCTTTAATTATTGGGATGAATGTTATCAGTGCATGTTGGAATGATGTGTTCTCCAAAAGAGAGTCTGTTTTTCATCCCTCAGGGACAAAGCCCCACCAAGCATGGAAAGAAGCTTTTGTTGTCTGTCGGCAGACTGCAGCCACAAAGACAGACGGTTTCCTGGGATACACACGACCTGCTAGCCGCCGGAGCGTACAAATCCCCCAAAATTGTGAGGTAATGATCTGGGGCCGAACAAGTAACATGAGAACCGACCAGTTGGTACTGGTGGAGACTACGCCTGATGCTCAACCCTGGGGGGTTGCTCGAACTCTGTCAGTGGTGAAGAGAGGATGGCTCCCTATAAGAGTCTGTAACCCCCACCCCTATGAGCTCACCATAGGAGGCTACCAGAAGTTATGCCAGCTGTATCAGGTGGAGGGTGCAGATGTACAAGCAGACAGTGACCTGAGTCTGACGATGGGACCAGATGGCGTGGTTGAAGTTGGTGTGGTAGCCGCGACCAGTGCGGAGGAGCCCGTGATCCCCGACGAGAAGGTGAGCCAACTTGTTAACGGGATGGACTTGACCCCACAGCAGAAAGCCGAGCTGCAGGCCCTCCTTCAGAGGTGGCGGAGGGTGTTTGCTGTGAATGAGGAGGATTATGGAAGGACTGATTTGGTCCAGCACCAGATCCACACAGGTGACGCACCACCCATCAAACAAAAGTACCGTCCTTTGCCACCCATGATGTATAAAGTGATTAAGACTCTCCTGGCAGCCATGTTGGAAAAGGGCATTATCCGTGAGAGTAGTAGCCCTTGGGCCGCCCCCATCGTGTTGGTGAAGAAGAAGGATGGGACTTGGCGGTTCTGTGTGGACTACAGAAAGCTAAATGCAGTAACTCATAAAGATGCTTTTCCACTCCCCAAGATTGAGGAGACGCTCACATGTCTGACTAAAGCAGAGTGGTTCTCTACACTCGACCTAGCCAGTGGCTATTGGCAGGTGAAAATGGATCCCAAGGATCGTGAAAAAACTGCGTTTATCACCCCTGTAGGCCTGTTCGAGTTTGAGCGGATGCCGTTTGGACTTTGTAATGCCCCGGCTACCTTTCAATGTCTGATGCAGCGGTGTCTAAGTAACCATCTGTCCGACTCAGGGTTGGTATATTTAGACGATATAATCATTTACTCATTGGATTTTTCTACCCATCTACAGCGTTTGGAGAGCGTCTTGCAGAAGCTGGGACAGCATGGCCTGAGGCTGAGGCTGGATAAGTGTAAGCTGTTTCAGCGGCAGGTGAAGTTCCTGGGACATCTGGTCGATCAGCAGGGGGTACAACCAGACCCCGATAAGATCCAGGCTGTCCAGAACTGGCCTGTGCCGTCCACCATCCATCAGGTCAGGGCCTTATTGGGCTTGGCTGGCTACTATAGGCGATTTGTTCCTGGATTTGCCATGGTGGCTTGACCCTTAAATGCTTTGCTGGCTGGAGCTTCTAACCAACGGAGTTCAAACACACAGGTCCAGTGGTCGACTGGGTGCGAAGAAGCTTTTAAGCGTTTGAAACAAGCTCTTACTGAGCCCCCCATTTTGGCCTATGCCGACTTCTCGAAGCCATTTACACTGTACACTGATGCGAGTAACCAAGGTTTGGGGGCTGTGTTGGCACAGGTGCAGGAGGGCAGAGAGCATGTGATTGCATATGCCAGTAGGAGTCTGCACCCCACTGAGCAAAATGATAAGAACTACAGCTCCTTCAAATTGGAACTCTTGGATTTGAAATGGGCCATTACTGAGAAATGTAAGGACTACTTGACAGAGGCTAAGTTTGTTGTCTATACAGACAATAATCCAGTGGGCCATTTACAAAATGCCAGACTGGGAGCGACCGAGCAGTGTTGGGTGGCACAACTGGCTTCCTTTGACTTTGAGGTAAAATATCGAGCTGGGAAAGAAAATGCTAACGCGGATGCTCTGTCTTGGGTCCCAGCCGTTTGTCACACGACCTGTATAACCACTGTGAATGTCCTTCAAGGTGATTTTCTGGAGCAGCCCCCACCAACGGATGACTGGATGAAAGCCCAAGAGGAGAATGCAGATATACAGATTGTCAGGAGCTACATGGAGAAGGGGTGTCTTCCTGATGATCAAGTGAGGAAATCCCTCCCCTGCTCAGTACAGAGGTTGCTGCGTCAGTGGAGAAGGCTGCTGCTCCGTGGGGGTGTGCTGTGTAGAGAGGTAAAGGACTCTAACACTAATGAGATAAATTTCCAAATCCTCTGCCCAGCAGAAAGACACCAGGAAGTGTGGAGGAAGTATCACGAGGCATCTCCTCATGCAGTCATGGAAAAGACTCTGTCCAGGATGCGTCGTTTCTTTTACTGGCCCAATATGGAAGGTGAGATGCGGGGATTCCAGGTACGGTGTACTGTCTGCAACCTGCGAAACAGGGATGGACCAAGAGCCCCTTTACACCCCATTAAAGTTTCCTATTCCCTTGAGGTTGTGGCCTTGGATTTCCTCACCTTGGGGAGACCCACAGACAGGTTCCAGAATATTTTGGTGATGACGGATCTCTTTACACGCTATGCCTGGGCTGACCCAGTGCCAGTGGACATGCACCTGGGTGTACAGCCGGGACCCCTAGGGGGTGGCTTGCAGGGGTGGGTTAGAGACCACCACCACAGGCTGTCTTTTGCCTACGAGACAGCTAGAAGGAATATGATAGCGGGGGCTACCGAAAATAAAA
>SSNS01000723.1:187922-210806 GCA_006937985.1 Aphyosemion australe | reverse complement strand
CTGTGTGACCATTAAACCGTGGCGCGTCTGTCTCCTGTGTGTCCCAGGCTTAACTGTTTAGTTACTGTTCTACACTTATTTATTTATGCTGAGATTTTGTCATTAATAATTCTTCATTTCTTGTTCTGTCTTGAAGTAAAGATTCTAATCCCAACTTGACCTCAGATGATAAATGAATGATATTAAACAGATGCAAAGGAACAGTCCTGCAGTAAATACCAACTTTTTGAAGGTTCTAGTTCTGTTGTTCAGACGTCCTGATTCAGCTCTGGTTGCTCTGGAGGACACATCGTGTTACCATGGTGATCCTGAGTGTGTCACATGCTGCAGCAGGTCACTGAAGTCAGCATCATGTGGTTTAACTGAAAAATATGAAATAATTACTCATGTTCATGATCACATTTACTTTACTGATGATATCACAAATGATGCTGCTGTCTGATCTAGAACTCACATGGCAGTCTCAGAATAAAAACAGCTGCCCTAGTTCAGATAGTTTAGTAACTCCTCTTTACACACGTCATGAACATTATTGTGTCTCAAAAAAATTCACTTTAAACTCAGAAATCTCCAAAGAATTTACAAAACTCTAAACAAATTTAAAACTGCGCTGATGAAGTGAAGAAGCTGAATAGGCCCGTTTAAACACACAAAGACCAGCAGCTAACTAGCTGCAGTTAGCCGGTTAACACGATTAGACATGAATAGAGAACAGTGTTTGTGCTCTGTAAAACCAATAGAATGATTTACTTACATTTGACTTTGTTCAGATTACATCAAGGGCATAAAAGCTGCTTAGCATTGTGTTTTTGTTAGGTTAGCTTACAGCCTCTTTAAAACCCACCTATTAAAAACTGTTTTAAATCATTTAGCAACTTCATTACACAACTCTATTAACATACATGTCAAAGTGAAGTTGGTGTGAGTTTGCTGAAAGACAGAAACAATATTCTCTATTCATGTCTATGATCTCAACAGCTTGAAATGGCTAAAGTAGCTTAGCTTACAGACGTTAGCACCTGCTAACACAGAAATGAGGACGGTGTCAAGCTGCCAGACCTATAAAGCGTCTGAAATGGTCTACAATAACAGCTGCCTGTCTCATAACCGGACTGCAAAGCGTGCAGGTTTAACTTTTACTTACTTCAGAGGAAAGATCACCAGGGCGCCGCGCCATCTTCTCCTGCTTTCTGTCGGTTGAAGCGTGTTTTTCCCAGTCAGAGAACCACTCTGCCATCTAGTGGTCATTTCTTACAAGCATTTGACTACGTTTTCATAGCTCATAAAAACATTTATGTCTTAATAAACTATTTCAGATTATTAAAAAGTAAATTTAGGTTAATATTTTGTAACTACAGGATCATGAGATATTCTATTTTTCCACAGAAAAACATGTTTGCCCCTTCAACACAAGTTTAGACCAACTCCAAAGAAAATTCAAATTTCCCAGCTTTCAGCCAGCATTGAATGCACCATCTACGCACAAATCAGGCAGGCGTGAAAAGAGTCTCAAAAGGGTTTTTGTACTTGTAAACTGATCTGTGTGTAATGGAGTTTTGTCCATGTGTACCAGTTGATTTGTGTGTTTGTATTTAATGATTTGTATGTGTAGGAGCTGAAGTTACACACAAAAATGTAAACACAAGATACAAATCAAGAGTCACACATGCATAGATCTATACACACACACACAAATCTAGATACACACACACAAATCTAGATACGCACACACAAATCTAGATACGCACACACAAATCTAGATACGCACACACAAATCTAGATACGCACACACAAATCTAGATACGCACACACACATCTAGATACGCACACACAAATCTAGATACGCACACACAAATCTAGATACGCACACACAAGTCTATTGAGACTTTATTCTCTCCATACTTCAGCCGCTACGCCCAGGTGTAACTTTTACGCCTGGTCCACACCAGGTGTAAATTGGAAGATCTAGCCTACAGCTATTGTAAATAAGCAACAGCTTAAGTGCAGACAGAGAAGCTGACCTGGCACAGCAGAGACTCACCGAGGATGCAGCTGATTCATTTGTTCTGTGCGTAAAGCGTTGATGAAAGGCAGACCAGGTCCATTGTTTAAGCACCGTTTTATTCTTTAAATAGCAGCACATTGGGTAATGTATATAATAATAATTCATATGAGCCATTTAGTTGACCTCTTCCGATCATTTTCCTGGATGCAGCGTTCTCGCGCTGAGGTTGCTGCACACACGGCAGAGAAAAGCTGTGCGTAATGGCACCGTTGTCAAACCGTGTAACTTGTTAAACAGCTATATAATCACAACATTTTGAAGAAATAGTTGTGTTAAATGTATTTGTATAGGATTAAGTACATATAAATATATACGTATAAAAATAAACGAAGAATACCTGTAGAGGCCAAAATACAGTTCATGGTAATGTGAATAGGAGTTAATGTTAAAAAGATAAATAATTTTCTTTATAAGTTATAAGAACGATTTAAAGGCTAAGTGGTTCATGTAAGAATTAAGATTCATGCTAAAATTCATGTTTTAAGTGATTTAATGTACGATGGTTGAATAGCGTACTGTCTCTTTAAGAGCAGACCGGCTCAGGCCAGAAGGGGCGGTGCTTTGAGGGGGGAAAGCAGAGCTTGAGAGCGGTTTTCTTACGTGTAAACTGCTAAGCTGTACTAAGAATCTTTTTGTGTTATTACCAGGAATAAAACCGGAGACCTTTTTTCTTTATCGTTACAACGTTTCCGAAGTGGATTTGTCGGACTGCATGAGCGTGCTAATTTGCACTACAAGTGGAACTGGCTGCATTGGAACAACTTAGACAGTTAGCCATAGCATCTCTCAAGTTCAATAACCTCTACAATACCAATGAATGTCTCGTTAAATATAATAAACATTAATCGTTTAAAGTGAATTTGAAACAAAATGCATAAAAATAACATCAATTTAACATGAATTATAGCTGATAAAACAAAATAGAATATAAACACAATTTGTTAAATGGTGACTGTCTTGTTCCGACACGCTATAGGTCCATCATCTGACGCTGCAATTAATTAGTCTTTTTCAAGCTCCAGCTTTTCCTTCTGGACTTTTTAATTTTGATGTTTCAACCTCCACTCTGTGGATCTCTTTCCAGTATTTTCTGAAGCTCATCCTGGTCTCTCCGTTTCTGAGAAGAATGCGGCCTTTTGGGGAACTCCTCCTGCGTCACTGCTGCGGGGCTTCCCTCCTCCGGTCTCCCATTTTAAATCTAAAATGTTTAATAAAACATGGATGTGGATAATTTAGGGCTTCATCATGAATGACAGACTACTGTCAGATTCGATCCTCAGCGCAGCGTTCATCCTCCCAGATCTTTGACATGTCGGGAGCGAACAACGCCATAAAGGCCGAAAAAACAGGTGAATCCGCTCCAAAAATATGCAGAATAGAGCGGTGTGGCGAGGCTTTTGGAAGAGGACCCCCGCCGGCCTGGGGAGCAGACTGGTGTTTTTTGCTCGTGATAGATCTTTCAATTTTTTTTCTCACATACGCACTCAGCCGTCACACTCGTTATTAATGGCAGCAGTGATCATCTTCCAAACAGCGTTTTTTTGTTTATATTTGTTTCATTACATTTTGTAGAAAATTGTCTCCCCTCTTGAACTTGGGCCGATGCGTTTCTAGGCAACGAGCAAAGCTCGTCTCTCCTCGTGAACGCGCACAATAGGACAGGCGCAGCTGACTGGTCCCAGTCTGAGTGCACTCGGCCCTAACTCCAGTCCTTACGTATAGATAAGTTTGAACTGTCGTCAGGGAAACGTTCGGCTTGTTCAAATATCACGGGCAATCCACGACGAGGCTGAAGTTGGCTTCCGATTCGGGAAATAGCTAAAGGGCAATTGCACTCACATTTTCTCTACTCTGACCATCTTTAATCAGCTCTAGCTCCAAAACTACAACACGTATTCTCTTCAAACCTGTGCTGGATTATTTTACACTAATAGCAGATTACATAAAACATAGTTTGTGATTTTTGAAACCTTTTTCTGATTTGTGAAACTTCAACGAAGCCAGATTTATGCATTTTTTTAGCATCTGGCCCACACTGGAAGTGGTCTAGCTCCCAAAGTACAACACTTAAGGCTGGTTTATACTCTCTGTGAGCTCCGCAATGGAGAGATGCACACGGAGCATCTGAAAGGTTTTCACATTCGAACTTCTGTTCAGGCAGCGGAGTGTTGCAAAGCAATTCCCCGCCAGGACAACAGAGGGCGTAGCGCTATTCTGTGATATCCTGCCACCATGACACTCATATATCCGGTTTCACAAATCACAAACTATGTTTTATGTAATCTGCTATTAGGGTAGAATAATCCAGCACAGGTTTGAAGAGAATAACTGTTGTACTTTGGTAGCTAGACCACTTCCAGTGTGGGCCAGATGCTAAAAAAAACGTATAAATCTGGCTTTCTGGAAGTTTCACAAATCAGAAAAAGGTTTTGCAAATCACAAACTATGTTTTATGTAATCTGCTATTAGTGTAGAATAATCCAGTACAGGTTTGAAGAGAATAAGTGTTGTAGTTTTGGAGCTAGAGTTGATTAAAGATGATCAGAGGAGAGAAATATTGAGTGCAATTGCCCTTTAGCTATTTCCCGAATCGGAAGCCAACTTCAGCCTCGTCGATCCACGTTAAAACAATATTTTGCATCATTTTCTGATGTCACCCACAAACCAAACAATAAAGTAACACCACTCATCTTTCATATTTTCTTCAAAATAAAACGTAATTCCACGTGTAGTTAGCTGGAATCGAGGCACAGTTGACGGAAACGCTGCTTCTGACCGGAGAGCACTCCCGAGGCAGCGGAACCGGTACCGGTTGGAGGTGGCTGGCCTGCAGAGAAGTTTGTTCTGAAAAAGTTCTTTAATGTCATTTTCAGCCTCGCTTTGAGTAACAGTAGGGAGAGGTGAGCCTGTCCTTTGCTGCTCAAGAGCTGAAGACAGATATGTGACCATTTCAGGACTGATAAAATATCCAGCTTCAGCGTCCATGATGAGAGGCTTCTCTCATGACAATGACCCGCCCTCGAACCTTTCAGCCAATCACAGAGCATTAAGATGGTCTGCCTTCCGTTTCAACCAAACTGCCTTCGGTTTCCACTATACTTTCTCTCACATGCATACATTCTCCGATAGATATATATATATCACTAGATGCCTTAACTGGGAGTCGACAGCGTCCCTACACGGCGGCCATCTTACCTCGGACAGCTTACGTTCCGTTCTCAATGGTAGCAGATGGAAGGTGAGTGAACAACTTAAACAAAAACACTCTTAACTCGATTAAATATTAACGGATTTACAAGCCGGTTGCATTATTACAAACCTTATAACACATAGGCTTGATAGGACATACTTTCACATTTTTAAATTAACGGGCCAAATCCGTCATCTCTGGCGTTTATAACAAATCAAACCATTTGAAATTTGGTTGAAAATTGAGCAAGTTAGAGTTATTTAAATAGTACATGCACCATTGACACCAATGTTACGAAAGGGAGCAGCTGTCCGAGGTAAGATGGCCGCCAGGACGTTCGTCCAATCGACGAACAGCGCGTGTAAGGCATCTAGTGATATATATATGATATCTATGCATTCTCCTCTCACATTCATATATTCTCATTTGCACACACACACACACACACACACACACACACACACACACACACACACACACACACACTTTCTGGTTTGACATTATATTAGAGATAAAATATATAAATGCCGCCATGTTGCTTGGGTTTGCGGCCGCAGCGCTGACGTCATCAGCTACTCCCGCTCTGTGATTGGCCCAAAATATAGAACGCTGTGATTGGCCCAACCAAAACTATAGCGAGCTGTGATTGGACAGCCACAGGCTGCGAGGGTTCCTATGAAGCGTGCCTAGACCAAACTCTGCAAAGCAAGAATTTGGTCTAGTTCACTAGGCTACATAAATGTGAAAATGAAGAAAAAAATGTGTGTGTGAGAGAGAGAGAGAGAGGGGGGGGGGGATGTATGTGAATGTGAAGAGTATGTATGTGTGTGTAAGTGGACTATATAAGTGTGTGTGTGGAAAGTGTGTGTATGTGTGTCTGTGTAGAGAATATATATGTGTGTAAAGACAATATATGTGTGTGTCTGCAGAGAATATACACTGCTCACAAAAATTACAGGAACACTTTAAAGAAACACATTAGATGCATCAGATCTCAATATGAAGTTGGATATCTATACAAATAACGACAGGGCAATGTCTTAGGAACAAAAGGATGCCAAGTCTTTTAATGGAAATAAAAGTTTTCAGCCTACAGAGGGCTCAATTGACCTGTCGCCGAGCCCCGCCCCCCTTAGTTACTGTTACCAACTCTGACAATAAGTGGATCAAATACTGCAGCTCCGCAGATTTCCGCGATGGAAAGAAGTAGACAGATGCGTGTCAGCGACATTTTTTGGAGCAATTTCTCCTCAATATCATCCAGATGGAGGCAAAAGGGTTACAGTATGCAGTGGAGGGATATATTAGTGTCTGCTCCGCTGAGCGAAGCGTAGCAGGGAACAAGGAGTTGGGAGTTTGGGAGAAGGTCCGGCGTCTGGGGACGCGTGGATCCGAGGAGCGGTGGTGGTGATGCGGTGTCCCTGTGAGCTGTCAGCTGTCAGATGATCTGAGCTGCAGGCAGCTCTAACGGAGAAAAGCTCCCGGCGCTCTGCATCGCTCAGTTTATCATCTCAGCTGAGTCTGTTTATAAAATGTAACTTTTTATGCCCGTGTTTACTTTCATTTTTAGTTCCCGGCCGGAGCTCGGCAAATTCATCACGTGATCATGACACCACCCGCTGTTGTGCCAATAGGCTTAATGTGCGTTTATAAGACACACGGTTGAGGTAATATTACGCTGATTTGCCGGCACGGTGTGTCTTATAAAGGGTCTTGGATAGTCTGGGAGGCGGACCTCCGCCCAGCCGCGGGCGGGGGGAGCACTCATGCTGTTGCTGGTTGAGCTGGATGAGGAGGTTCTGAAGGGGAAACGACTACTATCGAGGCTAATGCTTAGTAGTAAATTAGGCTTAGCTTCATCATTTTGTTTGGAGTTGTCAGATAGTAATGGTTGCTATGATGTGTGATTGGACAATAGCCGTTCTGGGGGCGGGGCTGGCGAAAGGCTAATTGTGTAGACACCCTAAAATCAGAGTGAAATGAAGATGTGGCAGGCTAGTCCATTATTTCAAAAACGTCATTTCTGCAACTCAAAATGCTTTTCAGTATCTTGTGTGGCCCCCACGAGCTTGTGTGCATGCTTGACAACGTCGGGGCATGCTCCTAATGAGACAACGGATGGTGTCTTGTGGCATTTCCTCCCAGATCTGTGTGAGGGCATCCCTGAGCTCTTGTACAGTCTGAGGAGCAACCTGGCGCCGCCTAATGGACCCAAACATAATGTCCCACAGATGTTCTATTGGGTTTAAGTCAGGGGATCGTGAAGGCCATTCAATTGTTTCAATTCCTTCATCCTCCAGGTACTGCCTGCATACTCTTGCCACATGAGGCCGGGCATTGTCGTGCATTAGGAGAAAACCAGGACCTACTGCATCAGCGTAGGGTCTGACAAAGGGTTCAAGGATTTCATCTGGATACCTTATGGCAGTCAGAGCACCATTTCCTAGGCAGTAGAGGTCTGTGCGTCCCTCCATGGATATGCCTCCCCAGACCATCACTGACCCACCACCAAACCTGTCATGTTGAACGACGTTGCAGGCAGCATAACGTTCTCCTTGTCTTCTCCAGACTCTTTCACGTCTATCACAGGTGCTCAGGGTGAACCTGCTCTCGTCTGTAAAAAGTACAGGGCGCCAGTGGCGGACTTGCCAATTCTGGTGTTCTTGAGCAAATGCCAGTGGAGCTCTACGGTGCTGGGCAGTGAGCACAGGGCCCACTACAGGACGTCGGGCCCTCAGGCCATCTTCATGAAGTCTGTTCCTGATTGTTTGGGTAGAGACATTCACACCAGTGGCCCTCTGGAGGTCATTCTGTAGGGCACGAGCAGTGCTCAGCCTGTTCCGCCTTGCACAAAGGAGCAGGTATCGGTCCTGCTGATGGGTTGTGGACCTTCTACGGCCCTGTCCAGCTCTCCGAGAATAACCGCCAGTCTCCTGAAATCTCCTCCATGTTCTGGAGATTGTGCTGGGAGACACATTAAACCTTCTTGCTGCAGCACGTGTGGATGTGCCATCCTGGAGAAGTTGGACAACCTGTGCAACTTCTGTAGGGTTAAGGAATGGCCTCATGCTGCCAGTAGAGATAATTACTCAAGCCAAAACTAGCACGAGTGGAAAACCAGCCAAAAAAGATCAAGAGGGAGAAACTTGAAATGACCTCCACATGTTAAACCAGTCCTGTTTTGAGGGTTTTGTAATTGTTGCCGCTTTAGTGCACCTGTCGTTAAGTCCATGAACACCAATACAGCTGAAAGTGATTAACAATGCCCTCAGCTGCTTAATCAACCAGAAAATTATCAGACAGGTTTCATTGATTTCATGCCAGGCCCAATAAAAAAAGTGTTCCTTTAATTTTGTGAGCAGTGTATGTATGTGTGTGCAGAGAATATATATGTGTGTGTGTAAAGAATATATGTGTGTATGAGTGTGGATTGTGTGTATGTATGAGAAGAATGTATGTGCGTGTGAGGAGAATATATGCATGTGAGAGAAACAGAATGTATTGTGTCTTACACGGCTCCTCGTATATCACCTACACACATCCTGTTCTTCTATCTATATCTATACATTACAAAGGTGACCAACAATACAAATGAAAGGTCTCATACACCAGAAATGTAGGTGAGAAGTCCAAAGTTCCATGTTGATTTCCTTCTTTCTTGTGGTCGCCTCTTAATTCGAAATAACCGAGGTGCAAGCGGGTCTTTCCACATGGACTAATAAAATTGGCCATATTCCTAGAAAGAAGAGCTGCTCCATCCAAAGTGGGATGGATGCCGTCTCTTCGGATCAGACCAGGTTTTCCCCAAAAGGTTTTCCAATTATCAATGTAGCCCACGTTGTTTTCGGGACACCACCTAGACAACCAGCGGTTGAAGGACAGCATGCGGCTAAACATGTCGTCACTGGTCCGGTCAGGCAGGGGGCCAGAGAAAATTACGGAGTCCGACATTGTCTTGGCAAACTTACACACCGAAGCAACACTGACTTTAGTGAACTCCGATTGGCGTAACCGGGTGTCATTACCGCCAGCGTGAATAACAATCTTACTGTGTTTACGCTTATCCTTAGCCAGCAGTTTCAGGTAGGATTTAATGTCGCCCGCTCTGGCCCCTGGCAAACATTTGGCTATGGTGAAATTAAGTAAAACAACTTCTAGTCCGGCCAAGGTAAAGGCTGGTTTATACTCAGTCCGTCTGCGTGAAACGGACGGACGGACGCACCGCCATTTTGCGTCGGCGCAAGGGCTCTCGGAGGGTGACGGAGACATGCCCCAAATTTTAAACATCCGTCGAAAGTGACGGAGACCGCAAGCTTGTGATTGGTCAGGACGACGCTTCCTGTAACTTCGTCACCAGCACCGCCGTTGCTCCGTTAATAAGTAAAAACATAGTTAGCAGCAGACCCAGAATAGATTGAAGAACGCATCGCAGAAAAGTCCGAAAATATGAACGTTTATTCACCCGTGACTGAAGGAGTACAAAATACGGAGCAAACGTGGATGGAAACGTGGGTTTAGAGGTGGCGACTGGATGAAGAGGTGGAGGAGAATGAAGGACAAATTAGTCCGTGTTAAAAAGTCTCTGAAATACATTAAAACAATGTAAACACATGAGTAAATACACTATCGTGAACCGGATACATGAGTGTCATGGTGGCAGGATATCTCGAGAATTGCGCTACGCCCTCTGTTGTCCTGGCGGGGAATTGCTTTGCAGCACTCCGCTGCCTGAACAGAAGTTCGAATGTGAAAACCTTTCTGACGCTCTGTGTGCGTCTCTCTGTTGCGGAGCTCACAGAGAGTATAAACCAGCCTTAAGAGGGGACAGATCCTTGATTTTATTGCCTAAACATGATTTGCTGTGCTTTTTAATACCATTGGTTTTGTTTTTATTGTATTTGTCAGTTTTATACCATTGTGCTTTTAAAGTGTTTTATAAATAAAGCTGGATTGGTTCAGCCTTTAGAGCAGCATTCTGGTGTCCTGGTACAGGTAACAGGTTACACATAACAGCTTAGATACTTCAAGTAATAGCTAACAACTATGTAACAGGTTACACGTAACGGTAACGAGATACAGGTAATAGATTACATGTTACAGGTAATGGGTTACATGCAACAGGTAATTGGCTAGCTGCTAAATGCCTCATTTAACAGTTGTGGCAGTCCATGGCCGTGGGACATGGTTATCCATGTAGACGTCAGAAGGAGCGGTCCAAACATCTTAGGCTAGAAGAACTCCACACATTTACTCTGATGTTTGGTTCTGTTTGTTTCATTGCAGCCCTCACCTGAAGTTCAATAATCTGACTCTTGTTTCGACACATGGTTTCCATGGCGACTACGAGGACACCGAGTTTCTATCTACAAGGTGACTGAGTGGAACATTAGCATGTCTCATATTCACACACGGGACATAACTAGCTTACACAGTTGTGTTTAATCTGGGAACAAAGTTTGATCCTACGTTTCACTCTGCTTTGGGAGGATCGTCTACGTGAGTGATGGTACTTCAGTCGTACTCAGGTGTTTGTTTCATTGAATTGTATTCTGATTGGATCATTGATCTGATTTATTTTCCGACTGACCCACAAATTAGATTCAGCAACAGGAAAAAGTCACTTCCTGTTCTTCATCTCTTCTTGTTTCTCATTACTTTATTTCCTCTTTCCAGCCACCCTCCTGTTCTTTATTGTTTTTTTCTCATCATCCCCCTGCAGTCGTTCTTTCAGTAGCGGAGACCTGGAACGCATCCCTCTACTCTGCAGCATCAACGTGGTGACGGGAAAGATGCTGAACATTAAGAGGAAGTCCAGGCACATCCTACTGTCTGGTGGTGAGAGGGTCCAATATGACTACCTGATCCTCTGCACTGGCCTTCAGTACCGGGTGAGAGGTCAAAGGTTACAGTTTATTAAACACAAAACTGAATTTCTGATAATCCACCATTTGTGTGAGTTACATCCAAACATTTATACATCCTCATCACTCAGAAATCTTACGATCCACTTTTGACCACTAGCAGCTGTTACATTAGAATATGCTGTTTGCTCATTTATCTATTCAGGTCAGTTCTCTTCATCTACATAGTGCCAATGCAGAATCACAAGAGTCGTCCCAAGGATGCTTTAATCTAAATCAGCTTACCAATGGAACAGCAGCGTTCCCACTGAATTTAACACTGAACAGGGTTCAAGCATAGAGGGGCGTTTGCCTGGGGAGACAACTAGTTCAGTTTTAGAGGTCCGAGAGCGTGGACTTTTCTATGTCAGACACATGGCCTCTAGTGGGAGTGGTGTTTCAGGCGCCACGGCCGGGGGTGTGGGTAGGGGCTTTGGTGGGCACGAACCCCTAGCTCACTGTAACGTGTCATAGGTGGTTACTTTTACTGAACCCTCAATAAAATATAAAGGTATTCAACAAGAGGTGATATTCAATATCACGGGCGATGGTGGCAGAGGAGTTAAGTCGCCGCCTTGCAATCGGAAGGTCGCAGGTTCACGACCCGCTCAGTCTGTCGCTGTCGTTGTGTCCTTGGGCAAAACACTTAACTACCATGTAGCTCATCCCCACCAGCGTGTGAATGGGTGGATGACTGATTGTGTTGTGAAGCGCCTTGGGGGGTTGTAGAACCCTAAGAAGGCGCTATACAAATACAGGCCATTTACCATATCAATATGAATGATCACTATTATTGAACCTTTAGTATTTGATTGATGATGAAAATAGGTCTTTTGGGTACGCCAGGGAAACAACACTTTATAATAATCTGAGACAGAGGCGAAGATATAGTTAATAACATTCAATTAATTACTATATTTCTACTACTAATGATGATGCAGGACACATGATTATAAATGATGGTTCAAGGTAATATCACTGATGAATGAACTGATGAAACACGATATTAGATGTTATTAAAAAGCCTCATTAAGGATCTTAGGAGATGTGACGTCTGGGTTATCAACATAAGCTGTTTGTTTACTTAGGTTTAACAAATTATCAAATTAATAACTAATAATAATCAGCTCCGGTGGCCTAGTGGTAAAGTGTCCGCCCCGGGACTGGGAGATCGGGGTTCGAATCCCGGTCGGGTCATATCAAAGACTTTGAAAAAATGGGACCCAATGCCTCCTCACTTGACACTCAGCACTAAGGGGTTGGATTGGGGGGTTAAACCACCAAATAGTTCCCGAGCGCGGCCACAGCTGCAGCTCACTGCTCCCCACCACGGGGATGGGTCACATGCTGAGATGTAATTTCACCATTGTGTGATGATGACTTGGGACTCTAACTTTAACCATCCAACACCAGTGCAGAGTTACGGTACGCATGTGGATGGAGGCTTCTCAGCGATCCGGCTGGTATGGAAATTTCCTCGGCACGCGAGGAGTTTTACTTCTGGAGGTCACAGGCCGTATTCCTCTGACTCCACATCAGCTGGTCAGAGATCACCTCCCGGGCTGCAGGCGGACCGTTTCACGTCTGATGAGTTGGAATCAGATTGAGCAGATAAGAATTGCTTGATTCAAAAGAGATGGTTGTTTATGCCGCTAAAATGATTCCACTGAAAAGTCTGGCTTGACTCCTCATTGGATGATAAATTAGCGTAAGCTGTAGCTTTTGCAGGAACTGACTTGTAGAGGAAGTGTTATCTCTTCCAATGTTAGTTGTTTATATATTTTGTCAAATCAGAATCTAACAAGTGTAAATGGGCGTTTACCAAAGAGTCCTCAGACGTCTCCTTTCTTTAGACATTTAGAAAAGATTTATTGTGTGAAGTAAATAGGTTAAACATTCAATTCAATTCAGTTTATTTATATAGCGCCAAATCACGACAAGAGTCGTCTCAAGGCACTTCACAAAGTAAACATTTCAATACAGTTCAGTTCATAAGCCAATCAGTAAAAAAGTTTCCTATATAAGGGACCCAGCAGATTGCATCAAGACACTGACTAATTCATTTATTAATATAGTAATATTAATGTGTGAATTATTAAATTCATCAAGTAGACACATTTGTGGTATTTACGATCTGATATAAGAATAAACAAGATGTTGATTCATTCATTACTGTAAAACAGTCAGGACATTAAAATAACTTTAGATAAACATTCCTTGTAGGTAGAACAGGACATGATCGTAATGAACCAGAAAAGTGAAAGAAACCATTTTATGAGACAAAAATAAGATTCTTTTATTAAAGCTAAGAGGTAAGAGCTCCGTCTCCATCTGCAAGACCTTGAGCTCTGCAGACACGAGTAAACAGAGGCAGGAAGGCAGCTTGTTATGATGAATACCCAGATGGCAAGCGTGTGGAGACGATCAACAAGGCCATTGTTTTGGTATGCAGAACCTTTGCTGGACTCTGCATGTCTGGTGACTTTCAGGCATTAGATGGCCTTTACCTACGCTACATCAGTCATAGTGGGGTCACTGCCTGTGTGGGGGTAACCCAGCAGCTGCCTAAATCATGCTTCTGCTACTTTTGCTGGTGTGATGTTGAGGGCTCTAGGGGCAGTCCTGAATCCCCTCTAGGGATCAGTGGTGATCCTCTCCTCCACAGAGTCATGACCTCAGTGGTCTGCATTGTTCACCTCTTAGGGGTTTTGGGATGCAGTAGGGCTTGTGCTAGTTCTGCTGGGGGAAGGGCTGCTGGTTTTGGTTAGTTCTCCTGAACTTGTTGGCCCCTTGCTGGGTGTCATGGTGGGCCAATGTCTCCTGAGCTGGATTTACTCCTGGCTGGCTACATCGCAGTCAGTGATCCTGTGCTGGGCTGGGGTTAGGGTAAACCAGATTACCAGATTTGATTAGATTAGATTAGATCAAAAATCTTTAGTATTGGTTGAAAAGAAGTGAACATTTATGCTGTTCTGTTGAACTTGTTTGGACACGGTCATATTGATATGAAGTGGAGGTGGTGCTCTCTAGTTCTGGGATGGATGTGTTTTCAGCTTCAGGAATCACCGACCCGTAGCCTGTTTAACGAAGCGTTACCTGAAGACTCAACTCTTCCGTGTTTTCGCTGTACTTTAGAGGAAACGTTCTGTATTTTTAAGCATGAATGTTGGTTTGTGTGTGACATGATGGTGTAGGTACCGTGTCCCACTGGACTGGATGTGACCCAGCCCATCCCAAACAATCACCTGCAGAATAAGAGGTCAGAGGGCAGATACACCGGACCCGTCCCCTCCAACCTCTTTACCATCAACGACTTCCATGACTGCATGGCTGCTCGCCGCTGGCTCAGTGCCAACTTCATTCAGAGGGAAGGTAAGTGCCCCCCCCATTCTCAGCAAGCAGCTAAACTGATTCTCTGTTAGTGCTCAGCCTGTTCCACCTTGCACAAAGGAGCAGGTATCGGTCCTGCTGATGGGTTGTGGACCTTCTACGGCCCTGTCCAGCTCTCCGAGAATAACCGCCAGTCTCCTGAAATCTCCTCCATGTTCTGGAGATTGTGCTGGGAGACACATTAAACCTTCTTGCTGCAGCACGTGTGGATGTGCCATCCTGGAGAAGTTGGACAACCTGTGCAACTTCTGTAGGGTTAAGGAATGGCCTCATGCTGCCAGTAGAGATAATTACTCAAGCCAAAACTAGCACGAGTGGAAAACCAGCCAAAAAAGATCAAGAGGGAGAAACTTGAAATGACCTCCACATGTTAAACCAGTCCTGTTTTGAGGGTTTTGTAATTGTTGCCACTTTAGTGCACCTGTCGTTAAGTCCATGAACACCAATACAGCTGAAAGTGATTAACAATGCCCTCAGCTGCTTCATCAACCAGAAAATTATCAGACAGGTTTCATTGATTTCATGCCAGGCCCAATAAAAAAGTGATCCTTTAATTTTTGTGAGCAGTGTATATTCTGGCAAAGTCCACCTACTTAAATGCAGTAATGTTTTTCCACTGAACTGCAGTGTTGTGAGTTATCATGAGCCCACAGAATTAATCTAAATAACTCAGTTCTGCTCTTGAGCATCAACAGTGATGCTCATAAACATTTAGAATAGAATAGAATAGAATAGAATAGAATAGAATAGAATAGACTTTATTGATCCCACAGTGGGGAAATTCACTTGTCACAGCAGCACCATCACTCAAAGGGTAATTAGAAGAAGATAAGAAAAACAAGGATACATGTATATACACATAGGCAGTAATCTAGTATTGTAATCTTAGATCACTAAGAAACCACAAATAAGATGAAAACGAACTTGGTACCAGCACTATGCAGCATACTGTAAGAGACACAGACAAGTTAAAGTCCCAAGTCATCATCACACACTGGTGAAATTACATCTCCACATGTGACCCATCCCCATGGTGGGGAGCGGTGAGCTGCAGCTGTGGCCGCGCTCGGGAACTATTTGGTGGTTTAACCCCCCAATTCAACCCCTTAGTGCCGAGTGTCAAGCGAGGAGGCATTGGGTCCCATTTTTTCAAGGTCTTTGGTATGACCCGACCGGGATTCGAACCCCGATCTCCCAGTCCCGGGGCGGACACTCTACCTCTAGGCCACCGGAGCTGGTCCAACAATGTGAATCCGGTATTGCACAAGTATAGAACACATGAATAGTGCATTGGTGTTATTGTGTACCAGGATGATACCAGTACAGCTTAAACTGAGGAGTTATACACTCTTACAGCAGAGGGGATGAAAGATCTGCGATAGCGCTCAGTTTTACATCTGGGATGTCTCAGTCTACCTCTGGAGGAGCTGTCCATGACCTCCACAGTGGAGTGCAGTGGGTGGGAGGGGTTCCTTAAGATGGAGGTCATCTTCCCCAGCATCCTCCTTTCACACGTCTCCTCAACAGAATCCAGCGGGCAGCCCAGAACCGAGCTAGCTTTGGTAGCTAGCTTGTTCAGTCTCTTCCTGTCTCGGTCAGAGCTGCCTACACCCCAGCAGACCACAGCAGAATGAATAACAGAGCCAACAACAGAGTGATAAAAGGATTTTAGCAGCTGGGAGTTAACTCTGAAGGACCTCAGCCTCCTCATGAGATGGAGGCGGCTTTGGCCCTTCTGATACAGAGCATCTGTGTTGTGGGACCAGTTCAGTTTACTGTTGAGGTGAACACCCAGGTACTTAAAGGTGTCCACCACCTCAATGTCTGCTCCCTGGATGTTTACTGGTGAGTGAGGAGGAGTGTTTCTCTGGAAGTCAATCACCATTTCCTTTGTTTTACTGGTGTTCAAGCGAAGGTGGTTACGCTCACACCAGTCCACAAAGTCCATGATGACTGACCTGTACTCCTGGTCGTTCCCCTCAGACACACAGCTGATGATGGCCGAGTCATCAGAGAACTTCTGGAGGTGACAGCTGCTGGTGTTGTAGGTGAAGTCCGAGGTGTAGAAGGTGAAGAGAAAGGGTGAGAGCACTGTACCCTGCGGAGCTCCAGTACTGCACACAACCACCTCAGACGTACAGTTGTGCAGCCTCACGTACTGTGGCCTGTTGGTGAGGTAGTTGATGTTCCATGAGGTCAGATGTTCGTCCACTCCTGCTCCCCTCATCTTCTGCTGCAGTAGGCACGGCTGGATGGTGTTGAAGGCACTGGAGAAGTCGAAGAACATGATCCTCACAGTGCTTTTTTGCATCTCGAGGTGATTCAGAGCCCGGTGCTGCAGGTAGATGAGGGCGTCCTCCACCCCCATGTTTGGTTTGTATGCAAATTGAAGTGGATCTATTTCTGGGCTCACCACTGAACGCAGATGGGTGAGAATGAGTCTCTCCATAGTTTTCATCAGATGGGAGGTCAGGGCGACTGGTCTGTAGTGGTCTGGATCCCTGGGATGTGATGTTTTGGGGACTGGAACCACACAGGAGGTCTTCCACAGGATGGGGACCTGCTCCAGTCGAAGGCTCAGGTTGAACATGTGTGTGACCACTTCACACAGCTGGTCAGCACAGTTTTTGAGCAGTCTGGGGCTGATTCCATCAGGACCTGCTGGTTTTCTGCTCTTAAGCCGCCTCAATTAGCCTTTCGCCGGCCCCGCCCCCAGAACGGCTATTGTCCAATCACACATCATAGCAACCGTTACTATCCGACAGCTCCAAACAAAATGATGAAGCTAAGCCTAATTTACTACTAAGCATTAGCCTCGATAGTAGTCGTGTCTCCTTCGTTTCCCTTCAGAACCTCCTCATCGAGCTCAACCAGCAAGCCAGCAAGCATGAGTGCTCCCCCCGCCCGCGGCTGAGCGGAGGTCCGCCTCCCAGACTATCCAAGACCCTTTATAGACACACTGTGCCGGCAAATCAGCGTAATATTATCTCAACCGTGTGTCTTATATAAATGCACATTAAGCCTATTGGCACAACAGCGGGTGGTGTCATGATCACATGATGAATTAATGTCGAGCTCCGGCCGGGAACTAAAAATGAAAGTAAACACGGGCTTAAAAAGTTACATTTTATAAACAGACTCAGCTGAGATGATCAACTGAGCGATGCAGAGCGCCGGGAGCTTTTCTCCGTTAGAGCTGCCTGCAGCTCAGATCATCTGACAGCTCACAGGGACACCGCATCACCACCACCACTCCTTGGATCCACGCATCCCCGGACGCCGGACCTTCTCCCCAACTCCTTGTTCCCTGCTACGCTTCGCTCAGCGGAGCAGACACTAATATATCCCTCCACTGCATACTGTAACCCTTTTGCCTCCATCTGGATGAAATTGAGGAGAAATTGCTCCAAAAAATGTCGCTGACACGCATCTGTCTACTTCTTTCCATCACGGAAATCTGCGGAGCTGCAGTATTTGATCTACTTATTGTCGGAGTTGGCAACAGTAACTAAGGGGGGCGGGGCTCGGCGAAAGGCTAATTCTCTCCTCACTTGGTCCGATGTAACTGAGAGGGGGGAGTGGGGGGGGGGGGTTGTTGCTGAGGAGGGTTGGTGGAGGGGGGAGAAGCTGATGAATGGTGTGAGGTTGGGTTGAAGTTTACATGTGCTTACACCGCCCGGCCAAAAAAAAGTCTCCACCTGGATGTAACTGAGCCAACAGGTAGGAACCTCCTATTGGATAATGGCTGCATGGGCGATTATCTTTCAGCTGCAACAAGTTCTTTAACCCAACTGGTGCAACGAGCTGCTTCTCATGTCTTCAACAACCATGAGGAAAGACACATCTGGTGGTGGTGGAACAGATGTTAGTCTGTGTGAGAAGGGTCACATCATTGGCATGCATCAAGCAGAGAGAACATCTAAGGAGAAACGACTAAAACTGGGTTCAGAACTGTCCAACGCATTATTAACAACTGGTGTGATGAGTCCAGATGGAGCCTGTTCCAGAGTGATGGGTGCATCAGGGTAAGAAGAGAGGCAGAGTCCAGACCTGAACCCCATGGAGAATCTTTGGGATGTGCTGGAGAAGGTCAGACTCTACCATCATCAATGCAAGATCTTGGTGACACATTAATGCAACACTGGATGGAAATAAATCTGGTGATGCTGCAGAAGCTGATGGAAACAACGCCACAGAGAACGTGTGCTGTAATCAGAGCTAAAGGGATATTACAATATACAAGATATTAGAGCATGTGTCCTTTTTTCATGGCCAGGCAGTGTACATACCATACCATACCAAATTTATTTGTATAGCACATTTAAAAACAGCATGTCAGCTGACCAAAGTGCTGCACAGAGTAAAAGCATTAAACCTAAAAACCCTAAAGGTTAAAAATTCACCGTCGTACACATAAAACACATAAAAACAGTCATAAACTAAAAACACAAAAAATAAAACCAGAAAAATAAAACAGCTAATTAAAACAAAGATGCAGCAGAAAAACACTCACTGGCCAAAAGCTAAATGAAAGAAATGTGTCTTTAGACTGGATTTAAACTGTGTCAGTGAAGAAGCCTGCCGCACCACCAAAGGGAGTGCGTTCCAGAGTCTGGGAGCAGCAAAGGCGAAAGCACGCTCCCCACGAGCTTTATACCTCATTTTTGGAGCTTGAAGCAGTAGATGGTCAGCAGACCTTAATGACCTGGAGGGGGTATAGGGGGTGAGCAGTTGTGACAGGTATAGGGGAGCCAGGCCATTCAAAGCCTTATAGGCAAAAGTTAAAACTTTGTGTTGCACTCAATATTGCACAGGAAGCCAGTGAAGATCGGCCAGAATGGGAGTGATGTGACAGCGTCTATTTGTGTTTGTAAGAAATTGTGCTGCGGCATTCTGGACTTTTTGAAGACGGTTGAGGGTAGATGCATTTACTCCAATACATGTATAAATGTGTGTGCGTGTGTGTGTGTATATATGAACATACATAAATCTTTTTTTATCAATGTTCTTATAAGATTTCATATTTGAGATGAATCTTTCAGATGATGCCATCATCTATGGGAACAGCATTGACGTCTATACCTCCATACAGACTCTGATGGGTCTTGGTATCCACGGATCTCGTATCCATCTAGTTCTCCTCCCTCTGGATCCTGGTGTCTCCTCCTTCCACTCAGCTGTAGAAAAAGCAGTAGCTGGAGTCTTAAGTAGCTCTCAGGTCCAGGTCCACCAGAACTTTGTGCTGGCTCAGATCAACAATGGAGAACACCCTGACCCCATCACATCAGTGTCATTCATCAGCAAATCAGAACCTCTCCATCTGGGCTGTGGAGTAAGTTACATTTCAGTTCTTGTTGTCAGCAGAGAACCTGTGATGAACCATGTCCATCAGTACTGTTGACCCAGACAGAAGCAGGTTCTGTTGTCTGGTTTAATCCTGGCTCCTGGTTTTAACAGATGTACCACTCAGTAATCCTGTAAGATCTAGATCTTCTAAGAATTTAACTGAGTCTTTCTGTGATACAGGATCATTCCTGCACACAGTCGTGCTTGGCTGAGGTTAATTCTTGGCCTGTCCTGTATTTTACTCTTGTCTTCATGTTAATTCAAATGTTTGAATGTAAATGTATCATCATCTCTAAAAATGCAGTTTTATTCTTTTCCACAGCTTTCTTAGCCTGGCAATCCATCCCATTTCTATGTGGATCTAGTCTGGCCATGACCCACAGACAGAGCTCAGTCATGGGGCGGGATCTCCTCATGCTATTGGACAATGAACAACACGATGTACTCACCATTACGGATGTCGGTCAACAGGACCATACGCTGTTAAAGAAGACACAAATACGTCCTTTTTCTAAATAGACCTAAAAAGTACTCTGCTCTTGACGCAAAGAAAAACCCCTAAATAGTCCAAAGTTGATGCCAAAGCCGTTTAAAACGAGCTGTCGCCATCTTCTTCCGCTTCATCGCATCATTTCACCCACCAAACTGATAAAACGCTGTGATTGGCCCACCAAACTGATAAAACGCTGTGATTGGCCCACCAAACCGATAAAACGCTGTGATTGGCCCACCAAACCGATAAAACGCTGTGATTGGCCCACCAAACCGATAAAACGCTGTGATTGGCCCACCAAACCGATAAAACGCTGTGATTGGCCCACCAAACCGATAAAACGCTGTGATTCCAGTGGCGTGTGGCTGGAGCTTTTGCTGCGGCTCCTGTCTGTCTAGATTTCTAGGCTTCAGCTTTCTAATCAGATCAACAGATGGATATAAAATCACCAGAACCTTTTCTTTTTCAGGTGTTTATCAACCTCTCCAATAAAGGCGTAGACTACGACACCTTGGAGAGCATCACCAGGGCCTTTCTGACCTTTGACTACAGACTTGTAATAAATGCCTCCTTTCACACCAGCGACTCTGCCATCTACGCCGCCGGGCCACTCACTAAGTTCTCCAGCAGCTACTTCTCAGACGAATGGTCACACACAAGCTTCAACTCAAAGGAAGTTGGCCAGGAGCTGGCGGCCATGTTTCTGTCTCTCTTTGATCCAAGTCTGAAGGCCCATAGAGAGTCTGAGGTGGACTGTCTGGTACCGGTGCTCAAACTGCCCAAAATTCAAGGTGTGAATCAGTTTTACGTTATAATGTCAGTTCTGTGATGAGGTAACAGCTGTTTCCATTCCTTCATGTTCATGAGCAGATCTCAGGGTTTGTGGGGCCCTCCGTGTTTTTCTTTATTCCACCCACACATACTTGATTGTGCTGCAGAGAGAGCGAGGCCATAGAAACACAACCGCCTCTCGGCTTTGGCCTTCTCGTTCTCATCAAACATGTCTATGATGGCAGCCACACGGCTCTAATCCTACTGAATCACTTCCTGTTTCTGCTTCACTATCCGATTCCACAACAGGTCTCTGGGTATCAGCTTTGAAGAAAAAGCATTGTTTCTTTGCACGATTGGTCTTTATTTTAACTCAAAAAGCTCAGCTAATAACTGGAGATAATAACTCTGCATGTGATTTACAGAACAGGATCCACATCATGAGTTCCCTTTTGTCTGGCCTTTCATTCTTCAGGAGGAACGCTTCCTGGAGGATTTCACTTCCTGCATGTGGACAAACCATCTGCCACTAAATTGAAAGGTCCCGTTGTCCAATCTGTGAGTCAAAAGTAAAAAATAAGGAATGTTTTTTTAGAACACGCCTGACTGGTTCTGGTCTGTTTGTTGGTGCAGGACAGTGAGATTGTAACGGGTCAAGCAGAGATGGGAAACTACTTTTGTTTGCGTCTAAACCACCATGAGCTGGTGGAGACAATCACCTGTTTGTCCCTGAAGCCCCTCCCCTCCTCCAACTACTTGAGTCTGTACGGGAAACACCAGGAGCTCCTGGGCCAGCTGCTGACCCGCTATCGCCAGGGTCTGATCCAGGACCTGTACAGGTAGGAACATTTACTTATCCAGCTCCATGTCACGTAAACTAGTAGGAACATTCAGAGAGCTCACCTGTAAAGACACAGGTCAGGTGTTGAGAGTTTAAGGGTGGGTCTGACAAAACCATCTCAGAACACCCAGATTTCACTGACAGTGCTGCTCATACAGATGCTGAACACCCTTCTGCATCCTACTGACCTCTACTACAGAGGAAAGGCTCCTTCTGCATCCTACTGACCTCTACTACAGAGCAAAAGCTCCTTCTGCATCCTACTGACCTCTACTACAGAGGAAAGGCTCCTTCTGCATCCTACTGACCTCTACTACAGAGGAAAGACTCCTTCTGCATCCTACTGACCTCTACTACAGAGGAAAGATTGCTTCTGCATCATACTGACTTCTACTACTGAGCAAAAGCTCCTTCTGCATCCTACTGACCTCTACTACAGAGGAAAGGCTCCTTCTGCATCCTACTGACCTCTACTACAGAGGAAAGGCTCCTTCTGCATCCTACTGACCTCTACTACAGAGGAAAGGCTCCTTCTGCATCCTACTGACCTCTACTACAGAGCAAAAGCTCCTTCCGCATCCTACTGACCTCTACTACAGAGGAAAGGCTCCTTCTGCATCCTACTGACCTCTACTACAGAGGAAAGGCTCCTTCTGCATCCTACTGACCTCTACTACAGAGGAAAGGCTCCTTCTGCATCCTACTGACCTCTACTACAGAGGAAAGGCTCCTTCTGCATCCTACTGACCTCTACTACAGAGGAAAGGCTCCTTCTGCATCCTACTGACCTCTACTACAGAGGAAAGGCTCCTTCTGCATCCTACTGACCTCTACTACAGAGGAAAGACTGCTTCTGCATCCTACTGACCTCTACTACAGAGGAAAGAC
>SSNS01000723.1:177990-184511 GCA_006937985.1 Aphyosemion australe | reverse complement strand
GCATCCTACTGACCTCTACTACAGAGGAAAGGCTCCTTCTACATCCTACTGACCTCTACTACAGAGGAAAGGCTCCTTCCGCATCCTACTGACCCCTACTACAGAGCAAAAGCTCCTTCTGCATCCTACTGACCTCTACTACAGAGGAAAGGCTCCTTCTGCATCCTACTGACCTCTACTACAGAGGAAAGGCTCCTTCTGCATCCTACTGACCTCTACTACAGAGGAAAGGCTCCTTCTGCATCCTACTGACCTCTACTACAGAGGAAAGGCTCCTTCTGCATCCTACTGACCTCTACTACAGAGGAAAGACTCCTTCTGCATCCTACTGACCTCTACTACAGAGGAAAGGCTCCTTCTGCATCCTACTGACCTCTACTACAGAGGAAAGGCTCCTTCTGCATCCTACTGACCTCTACTACAGAGGAAAGGCTCCTTCCGCATCCTACTGACCTCTACTACAGAGCAAAAGCTCCTTCCGCATCCTACTGACCTCTACTACAGAGGAAAGGCTCCTTCTGCATCCTACTGACCTCTACTACAGAGGAAAGGCTCCTTCTGCATCCTACTGACCTCTACTACAGAGGAAAGGCTCCTTCTGCATCCTACTGACCTCTACTACAGAGCAAAAGCTCCTTCCGCATCCTACTGACCTCTACTACAGAGGAAAGGCTCCTTCTGCATCCTACTGACCTCTACTACAGAGGAAAGGCTCCTTCTGCATCCTACTGACCTCTACTACAGAGGAAAGNTCACATCCTTCTTTCAGTACGACAGAAGGAGCGTTAAACGTGGAGAAAACCGAAGCAACAATCTGGCCGTGTGTTAGGTGGGTGAGATTCTGCTGTAACGTCATATATGCAACGTCTGATTCGTAGTCGTTTTATTTACGAATTTTTGCAAGCTAACAAATCTCAAAGTACGTGACAGACATAGTCTAAACACACATCGTTACTTTTCATTTAAATGGAGGTTCAAGATATGTGTGATTCAGGGCATGAGGCACAGCGGAGTAGGAAATAGCTTTTATAGCCCCGTTCAGGGAGCCGTGAGCTGACCGGAGGGGGCGGAGCCTTAAGCTCACTATGGAGATGAGTTCACACACAAACACACACACACTTGCACACACGCACACACACACATACATACATATGTACAGGTGCTGGTCATAAAATCAATATCAGGACAAAGTGGATTTATTTCAGGAATTCCATTCAAAAAGTGAAACTTGTATATTAGGCTACGTTAACACTGCAGGTCTTGATGCTCAATTCCGATTTTTTTGTGTGGCTGTTCACATTATTACAACTGAAATGCGACATCAAACACCCTCCAGTGTGAACGCTTCACGGCCCCAAAGCGACCCGCATGCGCAGAAGACAAGAAGTCCCAGTCAGAACCAGGAGAGGTGGAGCTGTGATGAAAGCCTTCACTGACGGTTCAGACACAGGATCACACCTGAGTCTCGTTTTGGGCTGGAAACTATTCTTATTCCCACCGTCTTCCTGAGTTAGTATTCCCTGAAAATGTTCCGGTATTAAGTTCATTCACGGAGACCCCCCCGCTCCCAAAAAAGCTGTGAAGCAACTGCAGCTTCTTCAGAATGCTGCTGCTAAAGTCTTAACCAGAACCAAGAGAACCAAGCACATCACTCCTGTTCTTAGATCTCTGCACTGGTTACCAGTAAACTACACAATCCATTACAAAGTGCTGCTACTGGTTTATAAATCACTCAATGGCATGGGTTCTATACTGAAGACCCCTGGTGCCACACTGTAATCAGCTAATGAACTCCAAACACCCTCTCAGTCTAGTCCTGTAGGCTACACAATCATGGGGAAGACTGCTGGCTGGACAGTCGTCCAAAAGACGACCATTGACACCTTGCACAAGGAGGGCAAGACATAAAAGGTCATTGCTAAAGAGGCTGGCTGTTCACAGAGCTCTGTGTCCAAGCACATTAATAATTAATAGAGGGGTGAAGGGAAGGAAGGACAAGATGTGGTAGAGAAGAGTCTACAAGCAACAGGGATAACCACACCCTGGAGAGGACTGTGGAACAAAACCCATTCAAAGATGTGGAGATTCACAAAGAGTGGCCTGCAGCTGAGTGGCCCAGGGTTCTGTTCTCTGATGAAAGTAAATGTTAGCCTGGCAAGCCATCCTATACATGTGTAAATACAGTCTGGCCACGAACCATTGACGGCTCTCAGTCGTGAGGCGGGATCTACGGTTGTCTTTCAAAATGTCAGCACGCAATTGGATAGCGCTAGGACCAATCAGAGTAACGAACAACGTGACGTAATCACAGCGATGGAAAAGCGGGACCCACTAATGGCGTCAATGATTTCTGTGGTTTTTGTATAAAAACATGTGAATATCAGGTGTACTGGGACACTGCACTACTTTGTTTGATAAAAATAAGAAGCCGCTAAGTATATCAGACAGACTTACGCACGTTGGAGTCTAAATAATCCAATGTTGATGACAAAGCCGTTTCAAACCAACGTGGTTCCTGCGCTAACGCCATGTTGCTTGGGTTCGCGGCCGCAGCGCTGACGTCATCGGCTACTCCCGCTCTGTGATTGGCCCACAATATAGAGCGCTGTGATTGGCCCAACCAAAACTATAGCGAGCTGTGATTGGACAGCCACAGCAGCGGATCGGGCTGCGAGGGTTCCTATGAAGCGTGCCTAGACCAAACTCTGCAAAGCAGGAATTTGGTCTAGTTCACTAGGCTAAGTCAATGTTGCATTTCCTTTGGAGATCAAGGTCCCAGAGTCTGGAGGAAGAGAGGAGAGGCTCAGAATCCACGTTGCTTGAGGTCCAGTGTAAAGTTTCCACAGTCAGTGATGGTTTGGGGCGCCATGTCATCTGCTGGTGTTGGTCCATTGTGTTTTCTGAGGTCCAAGGTCAACGCAATCGTCTACCAGGAAGTTCTAGAGCCCTTCCTGCTTCCTGCTGCTGACCAACTTTATGGAGATGCAGATTTCATTTTCCAACAGGACTTGGCACCTGCACACAGTGCCAAAGCTACCAGTACCTGGTTTAAGGACCATGGTGTCCCTGTTCTTGATTCTGACCTTAACCCCATAGAACATCTATGGGCTGTTGTGAAGAGGAAGATGCAACACGCCAGAGCCAACAGTTCAGAAGAGCTGAAGGCCACTATCAGAGCAACATGGCTCTCATAACACCTGAGCAGAGCCACAGACTGATGGACTCCATGCCACGCCCCATTGCTGCAGTAACCCAGGCCAAAGGAGCCCAACTAAATATTAATGCTGTACATCAGGGGTGCTTAACCCTGGTCCTGGAGGGCTACCATCTAGCATGTTTTTGTTGTTTCTCTGCTCCAACACACTTGATTCAGTGGTTGATTCACCTGTTCAGCAGCTCATCAGGCTCAGCAGAAGCCTGTTAATTACCTGCTGATTAAAATCAGCTGTGTTGTAGCAGGGCAACAGCTAAAACATGCTGGATAGGAGCTCTCCAGGACCAGGATTGAGCACCCCTGCTGTACATGCTCGTGCCTTTCATGTTCAGACTTTTCACTTGGCCAACATTTCTAAAAATCCTTTTTCTCATTGGTCTTAAATGATATTCTAATATTCTGAGATACTGAATTTGGGATTTTCATTAGTTGTCAGTTATCATCATCAACATAATAAACATGTAATCTAAGTCTGTGTGTAATGAATGAGATCTAATATACAAGTTCCACTTTCTAAATCAATCAACTTTGTCCTGATATTCTGATTTTATGACCAGCTGTGACAAACGGCGGTGGTCAGGAGCTGACCATGATGATCAGGCGACAGGTGCTTTTGATCAGATAGAATAGAATAGACTTTATTGATCCAGTGGGGAAATTCACTTGTCACAGCAGCACCATCACTCAAGAGGATAATTAGAAGAGAAGTAAAAACAAGGGTACATGTATATACACGTAGGCAGTAATCTAGTATAGTAATCTTAGATCACTAAAAACCACGAATATAAATGAAAACCAACTTGGTACCAACACTATGCAGCATACTGTAAGAGACACAGACTCTTACTGCTACCCCTCTGGTTAAAACCAGGAAAGGAGGTCCACCAGAACGTCCACAAAAAAGCCTTTTGACCAGAGGTGGGTGGAATGTAAAAGGTAGGGACACAAATGATAACCTGACAGTTAAAAAACTACCTACTACTGAGACAGTGTTGCTTGAGCACTGTGAGTAATGGACTTATTTTTATATGACTCAAAAAGGAGCAGTGATGGAATAACGGCGCTTAAAACAACAGGTGCTGGTTATTGCAGCAGAACACAAATATTACAGTGTGGTGGAAAGAAACAGAGCAGGTGTGAAGCCTTTATTTACATCAGTAGGGGCCTAACCTGACTCACTAGTGGTGTGTGTGTGTGTGAGAGAGAGAGGGTGTGTGTGTGTGTGTGTAAGGGGGATGGGGTTGGCTNCACACACTTGCACACACGCACACACACACATACATACATATGTACAGGTGCTGGTCATAAAATCAATATCAGGACAAAGTGGATTTATTTCAGGAATTCCATTCAAAAAGTGAAACTTGTATATTAGGCTACGTTAACACTGCAGGTCTTGATGCTCAATTCCGATTTTTTTGTGTGGCTGTTCACATTATTACAACTGAAATGCGACATCAAACACCCTCCAGTGTGAACGCTTCACGGCCCCAAAGCGACCCGCATGCGCAGAAGACAAGAAGTCCCAGTCAGAACCAGGAGAGGTGGAGCTGTGATGAAAGCCTTCACTGACGGTTCAGACACAGGATCACACCTGAGTCTCGTTTTGGGCTGGAAACTATTCTTATTCCCACCGTCTTCCTGAGTTAGTATTCCCTGAAAATGTTCCGGTATTAAGTTCATTCACGGAGACCCCCCCGCTCCCAAAAAAGCTGTGAAGCAACTGCAGCTTCTTCAGAATGCTGCTGCTAAAGTCTTAACCAGAACCAAGAGAACCAAGCACATCACTCCTGTTCTTAGATCTCTGCACTGGTTACCAGTAAACTACACAATCCATTACAAAGTGCTGCTACTGGTTTATAAATCACTCAATGGCATGGGTTCTATACTGAAGACCCCTGGTGCCACACTGTAATCAGCTAATGAACTCCAAACACCCTCTCAGTCTAGTCCTGTAGGCTACACAATCATGGGGAAGACTGCTGGCTGGACAGTCGTCCAAAAGACGACCATTGACACCTTGCACAAGGAGGGCAAGACATAAAAGGTCATTGCTAAAGAGGCTGGCTGTTCACAGAGCTCTGTGTCCAAGCACATTAATAATTAATAGAGGGGTGAAGGGAAGGAAGGACAAGATGTGGTAGAGAAGAGTCTACAAGCAACAGGGATAACCACACCCTGGAGAGGACTGTGGAACAAAACCCATTCAAAGATGTGGAGATTCACAAAGAGTGGCCTGCAGCTGAGTGGCCCAGGGTTCTGTTCTCTGATGAAAGTAAATGTTAGCCTGGCAAGCCATCCTATACATGTGTAAATACAGTCTGGCCACGAACCATTGACGGCTCTCAGTCGTGAGGCGGGATCTACGGTTGTCTTTCAAAATGTCAGCACGCAATTGGATAGCGCTAGGACCAATCAGAGTAACGAACAACGTGACGTAATCACAGCGATGGAAAAGCGGGACCCACTAATGGCGTCAATGATTTCTGTGGTTTTTGTATAAAAACATGTGAATATCAGGTGTACTGGGACACTGCACTACTTTGTTTGATAAAAATAAGAAGCCGCTAAGTATATCAGACAGACTTACGCACGTTGGAGTCTAAATAATCCAATGTTGATGACAAAGCCGTTTCAAACCAACGTGGTTCCTGCGCTAACGCCATGTTGCTTGGGTTCGCGGCCGCAGCGCTGACGTCATCGGCTACTCCCGCTCTGTGATTGGCCCACAATATAGAGCGCTGTGATTGGCCCAACCAAAACTATAGCGAGCTGTGATTGGACAGCCACAGCAGCGGATCGGGCTGCGAGGGTTCCTATGAAGCGTGCCTAGACCAAACTCTGCAAAGCAGGAATTTGGTCTAGTTCACTAGGCTAAGTCAATGTTGCATTTCCTTTGGAGATCAAGGTCCCAGAGTCTGGAGGAAGAGAGGAGAGGCTCAGAATCCACGTTGCTTGAGGTCCAGTGTAAAGTTTCCACAGTCAGTGATGGTTTGGGGCGCCATGTCATCTGCTGGTGTTGGTCCATTGTGTTTTCTGAGGTCCAAGGTCAACGCAATCGTCTACCAGGAAGTTCTAGAGCCCTTCCTGCTTCCTGCTGCTGACCAACTTTATGGAGATGCAGATTTCATTTTCCAACAGGACTTGGCACCTGCACACAGTGCCAAAGCTACCAGTACCTGGTTTAAGGACCATGGTGTCCCTGTTCTTGATTCTGACCTTAACCCCATAGAACATCTATGGGCTGTTGTGAAGAGGAAGATGCAACACGCCAGAGCCAACAGTTCAGAAGAGCTGAAGGCCACTA
>SSNS01000723.1:170490-172990 GCA_006937985.1 Aphyosemion australe | reverse complement strand
TATTAATAATAATAATAATAATCTAATATTATTTTCATTATTATTATTATTTATTATTATTATAACAACAATAATAATATCAATAATAACAAAAAAATTAATAACTAATTAATAATAATAATAATAATCTATTATTATTATTATTATTTTCATTATTATTATTATTATTATAACAATAATAATAATATCAATAATAACAATAATTATTCATAATAATAATATATTATTATTGATATTATTATTATAACAACAATAATATCAATAATAACAAAAAATTAATAATAACAATAATTAATAATAATCATCTATTATTATTGTTATTATTTTCATTATTATTATTATTATAACAACAACAACAATAATAATAATTAATAATAACAATAATAATATATAATTTTTATTATTTTCATTATTAATATAACAATAATAATAATAATGATAATAATAATAATAATGTTGTTGATGCTATTATTAGACCTGAGAGGGGGCGGGGCTCTGTGGTTCTGGAGCTCCTCCATGTTTCCCATCATGCCTTCAGATTAATAAAAACTCGGTTCTGTTCCGATTGTTCTGATGAATTATAAAAGTTTGTGTTTGTCATCCTGTTTATATCTAATCATTCATTTGTATTTATTCCTTTACTTATTGATTAACACGTGTCCCCTGTGACCTTAAATCACTTCTAAATAAAAGTCAGTGCTATTGTGGTTTTATTTATTTACTGTATTTGTTGTTGTTTTATTTCTTAGCTCCTAATCTTAGGAATGTTGTTTAGGGAATGTCGTAAATCCTGAGATCTCTGATCCAGAAACATGGTCTTATGTTTGAAGCTAAACTAGAGTGTTTCCATTGCTGCACTCATTTAAAAAGATCTTCTCTGTTTTATGACAGACTTTGTATTTTTAGTCTGTTTGATGTTTTATCCTTTTAGCTAATTGGCTGATAGAGACATCTGTTTGTGATTGGGCCCATAGGTGCAGGTCACAGAGGCTGCTGATTGGCTGCTTTGAGTGGAAACAACAAAAGGTTTAAAGAGACATCTAACCAGCTGTCTTTGTGCCTCCATTATTTCTCTGTTGGAGTCAGCAGGAGTTATTTATTCAGAAAAACCCAGTAGATCCGGATCCACAGTGAATCAACCAATCATGGCAAGCTGCTCTACGAAAAATCTTTAAATGGCCCTAAAATGACTCACTTAGGGTAAACCCTCCTCCTGTTAGCTTCTGTCTGCTGTCTCTAACGTTAACGGGTCGGGCTGGCCCGCTCCTAGATCACTTATTTAGTTACCTTGATTTTGGTTTGGGCCTCCGGGCCTTTTCCTTCATTCAGCCTAATCCTCAACTGTTACGGTTGTTCAAGTAGACATGGATGCACCTGTTAAGTAACTTAGTAACCATGGCAACACGGATGGTGCTACGGCTCAGTTTGACCTGTCTGAGTTTACTTCAAATAAAAATAAAAGCCTTGAATGTGAGTGTGTGTGTGTGTGCGTGTGTGAGTGTGTGTGTGCGTGAGTGTGTGTGTGAGAGAGATCTAATTTTGTATGACACGTTTTAGAGTTGGTTGGTAGAAGTGAAACTTAGCGAATGAATGATTAAATGAATGAATGAAAGATATGCATTCATTCTCTCTCTCTCTCACACACACACACACACACACATGATGTAGTGCTCCCTGCCAGCCTGCAGGGGGCAGTAGAAGACCACTAAGTGTTCAATTTTCAGTTTAGAAGTTTGAACATTTCAAATTCATTCTTTGATCAAACTGATTTTAACTAGAAATTAAATTAATTAAAAAGTTCAAAGGTCCTGGTGACAGGATTCAACTTCAGTAAAAAGATGTAAAAACTGTTTTTCACTGAACCAGATTTATATTACAAAGAACAATTTTTTAAATTTCCTGGGCTGTTTTCATTCTTGTTGGTTACAAATAAAGTTTTAGTAAAAAAAAAAGCTCGATACTTTTTGGCTTTCTGGGCATGCTCAGTCCTGTCTGACTGAACTTTGATCCACAGCCTCAGTCACAATGGTACGTTTGTTGTTCTTCAGTAAAGGCCTGCTAAAGACGGTTTTAGGTCTAACAGTTTTAGGTCTAACAGTTTTAGGTCTAACAGTTTTAGATCTAACAGTTTTAGGTCTAAAGGTTTTAGGTCTAAAGGTTTTAGGTCTAAAGGTTTTAGGTCTAAAGGTTTTAGGTCTAAAGGTTTTAGGTCTAACAGTTTTAGGTCTAAAGGTTTTAGGTCTAACAGTTTTAGATCTAACAGTTTTAGGTCTAAAGGTTTTAGGTCTAAAGGTTTTAGGTCTAACAGTTTTAGGTCTAAAGGTTTTAGGTCTAACAGTTTTAGGTCTAACAGTTTTAGGTCTAAAGGCTTTAGGTCTAAAGGTTTTAGGTCTAACAGTTTTAGGTCTAACAGTTTTAGGTCTAAAGGTTTTAGGTCTAACAGTTTTAGGTCTAACAGTTTTAGGTCTAACAGTTTTAGGTCTAACAGTTTTAGGTCTAA
>SSNS01000723.1:124703-162203 GCA_006937985.1 Aphyosemion australe | reverse complement strand
TGAGTCACATTATTGGTGCTAAAACACCCGTGACCCACGGGAATCTGACTGTAGAACGGCTGATTTCCTGTTATTTTGTAATCACAATGTTTACTCTTCCCATTTTATGATGTTTAAAATCATTTAGGATTTATTTATTTATTATGTTTTAATTTAATTATTTTGTCCTTGTGAAGCGCATCGTGATGTTGCTTGAGATGCGCTACATAAAAGATCGTTTCTTATTATTGGAGGATTTAGCAGAGCAGAGTGCACTCCAGAGGGAACGGCTCTTCCGTGAGCGCAGCACTGATCCGATTCCAGTTCAGGTTCTATTTTACAAATAAAACAACCTCCAGAACCTCCTCTGCTCCCTGATCATTCACGCGTTGTCAAGTGTCCGGTGTTTCGATCTCGCTGTCAATAAAGTTTTTCTTTTTTGTCCGGGAAGAACCCAGGGAATCCCCTCCCGATCTGAGGACGTAGTGTGACCAAATATGGTTAATTGAAGGCGTTTCTGTATGTAAATGACGTTAAACGGGCACGAGCTCCTGCAAGCGCACAGGTGGGATTTATCATCAGACGATTGCGGAGGAACGTGCGTACGAGAGGCCACCGCATGTTTCATAAATCAGGACGTTGACTGTTCGTACACACATTCTACATTTCATCCGTATGTGGCATTCTCAGGGGTGTGAGACCGACTGTTGACATTTAAAGTTCAACAACACCACCTTGGGAATGGCACCCAAGGAATTCATTTAAAATCTCCACAAGACACATAGGTTCATTATTGTGCAGGAAGTTAAGAGTCATGGTTTGTGTGCTTAAAAATAGTTTATTACAACAATAAAATGAATCTCTGATTTAAAATAATCTTAAAACCCTATAGTCAGGGCTTACCAGTGGGGTGGGGGCCCACCACAGGCCTGTGGCAACTCCACCCACCACCATGTCACCCACTGTGAACACACACACACACACACACACACACACACACACACACAGTGCTGCAAACCAAAAAGACACAGAAAACTGGAGGTGCCGCCGCTGCAGGGAGTCCGTCACACCCACTGGAAGCCCAGCTGAAATAAAACAGAAAAACAAGTTAAAACATAAAGAATTAAAACAAAGAATTGTTTCAGGTGCACCTGCACCGTCACTGTGGCTCTGCTGGCCCCAAGGCCAGTATGAAGCTGGTCGGTTGGTCACCATTCCGGGCCAGCACTTCTCTCTCTCACACACGCCTCCCTTGGGTACTCATCAGGTGCTCCTCCTTGCTCACTCTGAGCCAAAGGAGAGAGTGAGATGCCCGAGCCCATCCAGGTAATGGCTGAGTGTAGCACCCACCAGCGTCCTTGGTCTCCCGGCTCCACACCACACCATCATGCCAGCTGTGTGCATACAGGGAAGCCCCAAACTCCTCCACTCTCTGGTGGAGGGGCAGCCATCCGTCATTTAATCACACCTGCCCTGGTGAGCCTTTTAAAGGAGGCTGCCAGGGCCCTGATTGGCTGACCCCTAACCAAGATAAGTGGCAGCAGGTGGAGCACTCCACCCTGCCACATGTAGGAGGGAATATAGGAACGTTTCTATCAACGTTTGATAAATGAGGGCCCTGGAACCTGAGTGGTGAGCGCTTGTTTTTCTCTCTTTCAACAAGGCTGTTGCTAGCTGAAGCTAACAGCTAGCCGGTGCTAACAGAGGCCCGCTAACCGTGGCTCTGCGGTAGTGTTGCTGAGACCAGCGTTTAAATACTGCTGAGCCTGAAGTGGGTTGGAACTTGTAGCAGCAGTGGTTACCTTAAGGAAGGCTTACACAGAACAGAAGTTTTTCTGTCGCCCTTTTCAACTTTCTAGTTTACATCAAAAGTAGGTCACACACGGCTTTGAGTCTTGCTGCTGTTGGCCACCCAAGCTGTCTTAGTCAACAACAACAACAAGGAACATGTTGCTTTAGATTCTTCTGCCTCTTTAATAATGAAGAGAGAACGTAATCAACCACACTGGAATTGCTGCAGCAGTGACTCTTGAACACTGGTTAGAAGTTCTTTAACTAATAAGGTTGAAAATCAATAACAGATTTGATCGTTTGGTTTTTATGAGATATGCTTGTGATTTTAATGTAATGCTGCTTTTATTCATTATTGCTCTTTTATGATTTTATCATGCTGTGTTCAGCGCCTTGAGCTCCTGCAAGGTTAGTGGAAGGTGCTATATAAAGAACATTTGATTGATTGATGATCAATTTCTTTAAAATTTACAGACATTAATGATAATGATAAATGACCCGCACTTGTACAGCGCCTTTTAGAGCCCCCCAAAGCGCTTTACACTACAGTGTTTCATTCACACATTCACGCTGGTGATGATGAGCTACATTGTAGCCACAGCTGCCCTGGGGCGCACTGACAGAGGTGAGGCTGCCACCGGTCCCTCTGACCACCACCAAGGTGGGTTAAGTGTCTTGCCCAAGGGCACAACAGCAGCATTCTCTTCCAGGATCGATCCTACAACCCTTGGATTACTGGACAACCCGCTCTACCTCCTGAGCTGCTGCTGCCCAACCACAGAAAGGATGTTCTTCCCAGTTCTTTGGGGACATGTTTGGACTGAAGAAGGGCTGTCTGGCTGAGCAGACTAATACCTAACCCTAGCTCCAGCTCAAGGTGCAATGTGGTTGTTTTAATTTGGAGATTGATTTTAAAATAAAATCCATTCATTCAGTCATTGGTCATTCAGGTCATTAGTTGGTAAACCTCACTACATCCCCCAGAGGATTGTGGGTCTTTGTGCTTCTCTGCAGGTCTTTGTGTCGCTTTTAGCGACACAAGGCAGTGCCGCAGCCACCAGTCGCACTGTGGCGCAGCTACAAAGCCTCCCCGCTGCAGCTTTGTGTTTGTGTTGTGTTCACACAGCATGGTGGCTGGAAGCGTTGGTGGTCTGCCCCGCGGGGGGGCACTGAGATGCAGCCTCTGATCTAAAGTCCACTCTCAGTTCTGTGAATGGCATGTTTGTATGTTGGAGGTGATTAGAAGTCTCGTGTTTACTGAGAGAAAGTAGAAGTTGTGTTTGTTATGAGCTGCTGTTTCTTCCTGCTGGGAGACACCAATTACTCTTGTTTAACAGACTCCACCTTTTTTCTGCACAGACAAATGAGCCGTACATGTTTGGTCTATTTCTGACTGTCCTGACATGACCTTTAACCTGCTGACTGAGGCCCGTACATTTTGGTTTAATGACCTCTTGCCTTGGGATGAAGCTGCTGCAATATCCACTCTTTCCTTCTCTGTGTAAAACGATGGACTGTAGATGACCTTTGACCCCTCCCTGACTGATGAGCAATATATTAACACACACCAACCCCCCCCCCCCCCATGTCCTGTTTGGCTGTGTAGCAAACAGAATTGATGTCTGAGTGCTGAAAACAAGCCTTACAGTTTTATCCTCACAGGCGGATCGTTATAGATTCAGCTACAACGATCCGCCTGATATCAGAACTTTATCAGAAATGTTTTCGGTTGGTTAAAATTTCAACGGACACGGAAGAGAAAGAGGAAGGGGGGAAAGAGAAGGAAGGGGGGAGTTCACAAAATAAACAATAAAAGATGCAAAAGAATCCGCCTAATTTTTACGGCCCGTCATGCTTTGCGCAAAAAATGCAAGTGACTTCCAGTCCGTGTTTGTTTACATTGAGACGAAGCGATTCCTTCATGCTAATCCTCTTTTTCTGGGCTTTTAGAGACTGAAAACATGCATGAACACCAGCTGTCACAGCTCAAACGGGACACGTTACACTCCGTCTGTCTACTGAAGCAGAGAGGTGGTCTTAAAGTCTGGCCAAAGCAGTAGCATTTTAGCTTCTTTCTGAACTCAGCGAGACGATAAACAATCTTAAAAGCTTCGAGGCTCGTTGGTACCTACATCCTAATAATGTTGGTTGTGTTTTGTTGAAAGAGGTGGGACACAATCTGATTTACAGACGTAGAGCCGAGTCAGAGCCTTAAAGCCCTCAGCACCAAGCCTGGGTTTAGTTTCTACATCAGGTCAGGTTTTCTTCAAGTTAAGATTTTTCAGCCACATCCTTCTGGGTTCCTCATCTCTGGAGAGGTGGTGAGAACCGTACCGACGCTACAGCTGCACGCTCTCTCACTCTGGAGGTGCATGTTCTAAACATCGCTCTTGTAGCTACAGATTTAATTTTCTCTGGTTGTTGGTACAAGCGCCAACAGCGCAACGTCTTCCCGAGGCGCGTGACGACATTTTTCGGGGGTAAATATTTTTTAAAATCCTCTTCAAATGTTCAAATAAACTGCTACTAGCAACAAAACCTCACAATGTAAACCAATGAGTACGTGCTACTTCCGGTATCTCACCGGATGTTGCTAGCATCAGCGTTTCTCCATGAGCCTACACACACACACACAAAAGAAGTTAACGTAAATAAATTAATTGCAGATGTGCCTCCCACTTGTTAAGGGACCAACCGTAATGGGTCAGAATAATAATCAGAAATCAAACCTTCACTTTTTAATACTTGGTTGCAAATCCTTTACAGTCAGTTCCAGCCTGAAGTCTGGAAGCAGAGGCATCACCAGACGCTGGGGTTCATCCCTGGTGATGCTCTGCCAGGCCTCTACTGCACCTGTCTTCACTTCCTGCTTGTTCTTGGAGCTTTTTCCCTTCAGTTGTCTTCAGCAGGGGACATGCTGCTCAGTCAGATTCAGGTCAGGTCAAAGAGACTTGGCCATTGTGTAACATTCCACTTCTTTGCCTTTGGTTGCTTTTGCAGTATGCTTTGGGTCATTGTCCATTTGAACTGTAAAGTGCCGTCCAATTAGTTCTGAAGCGTTTGGCTGAATATGAGCAGATGATATTGCTCAAAACACTTGAGAATTCATCCTGCTGCTTTTGTCAGCAGTGACATCATCAATAAATACAAGAGAACCAGTTCCATTGGCAGCCATACATGCCCACCATGTTTTACTGATGAGGTGGTGGTGTGCTCAGTTCCTTTCCTTCTCCATACTCTCCTACAAGTTGGTCTCATCTGTCCATAGGATGCTGTTCCAGAACTGTGAAGGCTTGTTTAGATGACGTTTGGCAAACTCTATTTTGGCCTTCCTGTTTTTGAGGCTCACTAATGGTTTACATCTTGTGGTGAACCCTCTGTATGTACTCTGGTGAAGTCTTCTCTTGATTGTTGACTTTGACACACACACACCTACCTACAGGAGGGTGTTCTTGATCTGGCCAACTGTTGTGAAGGGTGTTTTCTTCACCAGGGAAAGAATTCTTCGGTCACCCACCACAGTGGTTTTCCGTGGTCTTCCGGGTCTTTTGGTGTTGCTGAGCTCACCGGTGTGTTCTCTTTTGAAGAATGCTCCAGACAGTTGTTTTGGCCACGCCTAATCATGTTGCTATCGCTCTGATGGGTTCGTTTTGTTTTTTCAGCCGAATTATAGCTAGCTTCACTGATAGCGACAGCCCTTTGGATCTCATCTTGAGAGTTGACAGTAACAGATTCCAAATGCAAATAGCACACCTGAAATGAACACTGGACCATTTGTCTGCACATTGTAATTGGGATAATGAGGGAATATCACACACCTGGCCATGGAACAGCTGAGAAGCCAATTGTCCCATTACTTTTGGTCCCTTCCTACACCGCTCACCTGATTTAGATGTAAATACCCTCAGATTGGAGCACATCGTGTTTGTTTCATTTCAAATCCATTGTGGTGGTGTAGAGAGCCAAAAAAGTTAGAATTGTATCCATGTCCCAATATTTATGTACCTGACTGCAGGTTGTTTGCCGTCTCCATGGCTACTCCTCTGGTTGTAGCTCCTGTGCTGCTGGCGTTTACCATCAGTCTGCTCATCAGCTCTGGGACACGGCCATTTAGATATTTAATGTCATGCTCGGGGAAGCGTACTTTGCCCACGACATGAAGAATCAGTCACAGCTCGAGAGTTTTTAGTTTCAACAAAAATAGTTTAATAACAGTCAATAACAAAAGGAGCGCCACAAAACGAGGCGATGGGGACAGATTCTGGAGGGGAGACAGGCAGGGTTAATCCTGAGTAGGGAGAAGGTGAGTTTGAGAAGAGTGCCTGCAGCTTACGGCTTAGACGAACTAGTTGGATCCGGGAGGGGAGGCTGGAGGATTTGAGGGAGCGTACGTCGAGGAAGGTGGATTTAGGTTCTGGACGGTGAGCGGTGGGAGAGCGGGACGGCAGTTGAGCTGGCAGGCGTAGAATGTGGAAGTTCCTTGGAGGATTATGTTGTTTGCTGGGTGTGGTGATCCGGGATGCCGGGGAGACAAACAAGGTTAAAGACTCAAAAAACAGATTTGCAACTTGAACTCGAATATTGGCCTTTAGATCTCTCCTTTGGTGGTACCCAAAGTGAGTAATCATCCGGCGTTGTGATGTCGTCTGCCAGCTCCTTAAATACTCTAACCAGAGTGATTGAAGACAAGACGCAGCTGGACCCGCTCTGCCACACCCCCCACCTGTAATGAGCAAACACTCCACAGCAGTCAGAAGCTGGTCACTCACCTCAAATCATGACATTTAAATGTCGTTTTATAACAGAGAAGTTTAGAAAGTTATCCAAACTGAGGTATTTTGCTGTGGAGCCACTTGATTGGTTCTTGGTCCAGGGCTTGTAGGGCTTGTTTGTACAGACACATGATGGGTTTTACAGCAGAGTGGGTTGCTTGGCTCCAAACAGTTACACAGTAGGACCATGAGACAGAATCATGGCATGCAGGTACAGCTGGGCAGCTTCTACAGGTACATATGGCCTCATCAGAGGGAAAGAGTTGAGGTGGGTCCTAATGGTTCTGGACACTATGCTGATGTGGGATTCAAATTTAGGATGAGAATCCAAAACAAGACCCAGATATTTAAACTCATCCACTTGTTGGATTTCTTTCTGGTCAATGAGGACAGTGAAGTTGAGAAATCTTACGTTTGATCGTAAAACACATGGAGACGATTTTGCTGTAGTTAGGGTCGAGGGTTATTCTTGAACCAGCCAGACACGCCCACCATCTGTTCCTTCAGTAACTTTGCAGCCTGTTGGGGAGTCTCTGCAAGGTGATTCATTTGATTATTGATTTTAATTTACATACATTTTATTCTACTAATGACTAGGGATGCTCATTATTGGCTTTTTTTAACGATATCCTAATTTTCAATACCAATATAAACCAATACCGATATATGCGGGGTCCGACCCCTAATAAAAAAGAAAACTGAACAGTAGGACCATTTTTCCTATCATGCATACTTAAGCTTTAAACATCTGTGCAAAATTACTTCAAATTAAGTTAGTAATAGGAAAACGTGTCATGTTTAATTTGTCTCCAACAGCAGCTGAATGACATTCTCCCTGAGATAGTCCTGATAAACGCCTTTAGATCAAAAATTATTATTAAGTTCATGATAGGAAAACGTTTGATTAAAAATTAATAAATAGTACAAGTAAATTCATGTTAAAAAGGTTCAAATGTTTTGGGTTTTGAAAACGAATCAAAGTGAGACATCACTGTTACAAACAATCTTTGTTATATCATCTGTGCAGAAACTCATCATCATCACCTCAGACCTATCTCATTTTGCTCCATCCCTGTTGTTGTTTACATTTAGGCAGAAGGAGAGAATAAACGGCTCACGAATGCGATGAATGTGCTTCATGTTTGTGCCTTGGAGAACATTCGTCTTTGTAACTATTGATGGGTTAACGGAATTTAATCCTTTAACTTTTCGTTCTTTATAAAACACAGTTTTTGACAAAAACATGTTTAATCATCCATTCACCCATATATTACACAAACTGCACACACACTTAAGGAGTAGGCTAATCTACCAATCTTTCTACCAACACCCAATAAACTGTAAATAAACGTGAGGCCGTAAAATAGACGCTACACGTATCCAGAAAAACACAGAGACACAACGCAAGATATCCACAGACGCAGGCGTTTAGATTAAAGCCCAGACTCACAAGCCAGAATAGAAGTACCACTCTTAGTTCAAAGCATGGAGCGGTGCTAGCCGCTAACGCAGCAGCAAGCTAATTTCCTGAAGCCAAAAGCTAAAATCAGGCTTACCTGCAGGTTATGGTCATAATCCGTGGTGTAGTAAAAACAATCCACCTGGTTCGTGAAATCCTATATCCCAACGTAAAAGCTTGAGTGTTTGATGCATTCCATCATTTTCCTGTTTACGTGGATTCTCTCCCTGTGATTGTAGGCCAGGGGTAGCATACAGCAGCTGGTGACTTGCTTACAGGATGTGACTCAATGGATGGGGTCCAATTTCTTGACTTTGAATGAGGGCAAAACTGAAATAATAGTTTTTACCCCAAATAACAACCAGCCCCATAGATTGGACCTTTTATCGCTGCTACCCTAGGAGAAGTCTGTAATTACGGATTTGGGTGTTAAAATAGATTCTGCTTTACGATTTGATGCTCAGATAAATTCTGTTGTTCGTTCATGTTTTTACCAGTTGAGGCGCTTATCTAAGATTAAGTCAATCCTCACGCAACAGGAATTAAAAACTGTGACCAATGCCTTTGTCCTCTCTAGATTAAATTATTGCAGCGCCCTGTATGCTGGCCTGAGCCGGTCCTTATTAACTCGACTGCAGCGGGTCCAGAACGCTGTGGCTAGGTTTCTTTTTGGAGCACGGAAGTGGGACCATGTCACGCCCCTTCTAGCTGCTTTGGACTGGTTACCAGTGACATGTTGTATCCTCCACAAGATTTTGGTCTTTGTTTTTAACTCTTTGTCAGGAACTGCCCCACCATATTTAACTTCGCTGCTGACCCGTTATGTTCCCTCAAGATCGTTACGTTCGGATCAGAGTGACCTCCTAGTGGTACCGCGGTCAAAGCGCAAGTCCAGAGGTGATCGTGCCTTTTCGGTTTTGGGTCCTCGGCTTTGGAACCAGTTGCCACTAGAAATAAGAAAGTCCACATCGTTGCCCACTTATAAAGCCAGGCTTAAGGTTCACCTTAGATCTGTTTCTTAGTTTTTTACTTGTGTTTTAATTTTTTTGATCATTGTTTTTTATTGTTTTTAACTTTTTAATCTTTGAATGTTTTATCTTTATTTTATCTTGGAATGTTCTATTTTTGTATTTTATTGCACAGTTGTTTTATTGTGTCTTAGTTGTCTTTAAATTATGTTCAGCACCTTGGGCCCCCTTGATTGGGGGTAGGAAGGGGCTTTACAAATAAAATTGAATTGAATTGAATTGATTGGTTAATATGAAAGCCAGCCAGCTGAAAAAAACTCAACAAGCAATTCGATTGGCCCTCTGGGCGGGGTGAACAACCTGACCAATGAGCGATTTCCTCCCCCTGGTCTGAGCAGAATTCACCCGGTGAGGCGGCGACAATCGCTAAAAGATGCGCCCAAACGCTCTCCTATTCTTTCTCGTTGTGGACGGTTTGGGGAACCACTGCACATGCGCCAGTTAGCCCATATTAAGTCAATGGTAAAGATTGCTGCGCCCGCGAGAGGACACGTGACAAGTACGTCAACGATTCGGCTGTGTTAAAAGTAAAAAGAACATTATTAAACACAGATTACACACAGCACTTAGTCCATATGGTGTATAGATCATTTAGTTTACTTTTTATGTTTTTTTAAATATATTTTGTGATTCCTATCTTCTTCTTCTCCTTCCTGTGAGACTGGTGGGGCGGCGCCCTAGCGCCCCCTATGGACGAGCCGTCACTGCTAGCTACACATAGCTATGTGCTGTTAGGACAGCAGATCCTCACTATATAGGGGTAATTCCTACTTCTTCACAAGTTGTGCCAAATAAAACTAAAATATCTCAAAAACTAATGACATTTAGAGAGAGGAGATGAAGCCGAAGAGTTTGCTGTATAATATGTGCATGGTATGTCAATGTTTGGTTATTAAAGGAGTAAAAACTGATACAGATATTTTCTGATATTACATTTTTCTGCCGATATCGGCTGACATTAATGTTAGACCGATATCGGACATTCCTACAAATGACCGTAAATAACTCTCCTCCATCACCCTGTAAGTGGAACCTTTGTGCTTCAGCAACAGGATGTACAATCAAACAGCAAACTGAAATCCTGAGTGATGTTCTTACAGAGTTGTCACCTGATCAGGTGAGTCTCCTCCTGCAGGAGAAGCAGAACAGAAGCCAGACTCCACTGGCGCTCATAAACAATCCCACATTGCTCCTGTCCTGGCCTCACTCCACTGGCTTCCTGACAATTTTAGAGTTAATTTTAAAATCCTGTCCTTAGCTTTTAAAGCCTTAAATGGTCTAGCTCCCTCATATGTAACTGATCTGATGCAAATCTACCTGAGAACAGAAGGTCAGACGCTCCTGATGGTCCCCAAAACCCGCCTAAAGTCCTGTGGAGATGGCTCCTATGGTGCCAAGGCTGTAGAATGCTCTTCCTCTCGCTCTCTTCGCTGTGTTGATTCCTTTTGCGTTTTTAAAACTTTAAAAAATGTGGCTTTTCAAACTTGCTTTTACCTCATTTTATTGCTTGCCTTATTCTCATGTTTGTTTATTTTCTTGTCTTTTATCCGGTTTTATTGTGAAGCACCTTGAGATTTTCATCCATGAAAAGTGCTATACAAAGAAAAGTTACTTGCTCTGAGTTTGTGTGAATAATGAGCTGAAGGGACCAGAGACCCTGCTCCCGCTCTGTCCTCGCGGTCATTTTTCAGTCTCACACTGATCAGCTGCTTTCAGCTGGTCCCGCCTAATGACGCTGCTCTGGTTGAAGGTCACAGCATGAAGCGGATTACACAGATAAAAACATCAGAGCTGCTGCTGGCGCCACTGAGCCAAGACACAACCAGAATCTGCGGGTTTCTACAAAGACCAGTTTTATTATCTCACAGCTCAAAGAGCCTCAGAAAATTCATGTTTCAATAACAACGAATCTCACAAAAAGTTTTATTTCTGCGAAAAGGTGGAAATAAGTCAGATTGAATGCTAAACAAATCAGATTAAACTCGAAACAAGTCAAATTAAACTCTTAATGAGTCAGATTAAACGAGTCAGATTAAACGCTAAACGAGTCAGATTAAACGCTAAACGAGTCAAATTAAACGCTAAACGAGTCAAATTAAACGCTAAACGAGTCAGATTAAAGGCTAAATTAGTTCATTTAAACACTAAATGAGTCAGATTAAATGCTAAACGAGTCAGATTACATGCTAAACGAGTCAGATTACACGCTAAACGAGTCAGATTAAATGCTAAACGAGTCAGATTACATGCTAAACGAGTCAGATTACACGCTAAACGAGTCAGATTAAATGCTAAACAAAGTCAGATTAAACTCGAAAAAAGTCAAATTAAACTCTTAATGAGTCAGATTAAACGAGTCAGATTAAAGACTAAATGAGTCAGATTAAATGCTAAATGAGTCAGATTAAATGCTAAATGAGTCAGATTACATGCTAAACGAGTCCGATTAAACGCTAAACGAGTCAGATAAAACACTAAAGAGTCAGATTAAATGCTAAATTAGTTTATTTAAACACTAAATGAGTCAGATTAAATGCTAAACGAGTCAGATTACATGCTAAACGAGTCAGATTACACGCTAAACGAGTCAGATTAAAAGCTAAACGAGTCAGATTAAAGGCTAAATTAGTCAGATTAAAGGCTAAATTAGTCAGATTAAAGACTAAATTAGTCAGATTACATGCTAAACGACTCAGATTACACGCTAAACAAGTCAGATTACACGCTAAACGAGTCAGATTACACGCTAAACGAGTCAGATTACACGCTAAACGAGTCAGATAAAACACTAGTCAGATTAAAAGCTAAATTAGTTCAATTAAACACTAAATGAGTCAGATTAAACGCTAATCGAGTCAGATTAAACGCTAAACGAGTCAGATTAAGCGCTAAACGAGTCAGATTAAAAGATAAATTAGTTCAATTAAACACTAAATGAGTCAGACTAAACACTAAACAAATCAGATTAAGCGCTATACGAGTCAGATTAAACGCTAAACGAGTCGGATTAAACGCTAAACGAGTCCGATTAAACGCTAAACGAGTCCGATTAAACGCTAAACGAGTCCGATTAAACGCTAAACGAGTCCGATTAAACGCTAAACGAGTCCGATTAAACGGTAAACGAGTCCGATTAAACGCTAAACGAGTCTGATTACACACTAAATGAGTCAGATTACACACTAAACGAGTCAGATTAAAAGCTAAATTAGTTCAATTAAATGCTAAACTAGTCAGATAAAACAATAAACGAGTCAGATTTAAGGCCAAATGAGTTTGATTAAATGCTAAACGAGTCCGATTAAACGCTAAACGAGTCAGATAAAACGCTAAACGAGTCAGATTAAATTCTAAACAAGTCAAAAAAAATGCTAAATGAGTCAGATTAAAACACATTATATGAACTCTTGAATCACCCACCGCTGTAATCAGTGCTTAATTTGTAAATCAAACGTTACCGGAACAAAAGTATGACGTCAGACCAGAGTTCACTAAGGACAAAACTGATGCCGGATCGCGCGGGGGGGGGGGGGGGGGGTGGTGGTGGTGCTCATGTTTAATGGAGTTTTTGACGAATAACTTATAATTGTGCCCACATTCTCAAAGTTTACACAAATTTCTCACAAGGTCCTTGCATGCTGCAGAGTTGCATCAGTGGGTTTGTAGGGACCTCTGACATTTACATACCTTTTATTGCTACAATAATTTGTTGGAATACTTACAAAAAATCATCAATGTGATTTTTTTTGCAAAATGCAAACCATTTTCTACCATGAGGTTTAGACAGTCCCTCTGCTCAGAACAAAAGGAAAATATGCCTGACAAAAATGATCAGGAAATGATTAGGGATCATCATATAATTAAGAATTACTGTGAGACTAACTCACAGAACACCAAACAGGAAAACATCTGAAAATATTCCAGAGTTCTTAGGAGGTTATTGTTGTGTTCATGCTGCTCTGATGAGTTGGTTCTGATTAAACGTTTAGGAAGAGCTGGAGCTGCAGGGAGATGCAGCTTTATCTCAGCTGTTTGCTTGAATACTTTAATAAACCACTGCTAAGGTCAAAATGTTACAACTCTGCTTTAGTGCTGCAGAAATGTTACAACATTATGAAATGATCTCATCACGTGTTTGCACTCCAGCTTCCTTAATTCTTCTACTGCCCAGATCAATATATTAGGATGACTTTGACATGAGTGAGGCTGCAGCATGCTGGTGGCCATTTCTCACCAGAAAAAAGTATTTATGTTGTTAATATTAGGTTTTAACCTTTCATTTATACAGCTACTGGTTTTAACGGAGTTAAATACTGGCGGTGGTTATGTTCAACTCCGAACTTGACTTGAAAAAAAACACAACGAGCCTCGGGGGAAAATCTCTAAAGGCTGAAAGGAGGTAAATCTGCTACAGTCCTCGACAGAAAACCGTGTTATTTAGTGGTGATTTTGTTAGATTTGACATACTTTAAACTCAAAGCCGCTGCTCGTGCGCGCGCTGTGCGGTCCGGCTGCGGCGCTGTCAAAGCGTCTGTTTCCGCGATTGTGATTGGTCAAATGACGACACGCTAAAACAAAGATCGTTTGTGAACAAGATGAATCCCCTATTTCCCTTGTTGACTGCTGAAACCAGAACGGCTTAGTTGGCTTAAAAACGGCGATTTTGCTGAAAAGCGAAAAGTTTAGGTATGAGATTGGACAAATAAACCACTCACCCAGAAGTCCCTGCCCAACACAACGTCCTCGTTTACCCACTGTAATCATGAGGTAGCAGCGCGAGTTAACGGATCCTAGCAGACAATTACCGGAACGCGTCCCTTCAAAATAAGAGAGTTCCCGGATCTTGTTCCGGCAAGATCCGGCTCAAATTAAGCTCTGGCTGTAATCCCCTCCTGCTTCAGTCTAAGGTGATACATTTAATCTTCATTAGTTTACACAAAGAAAATGTTTTTGTTGTGAAAGAGGTGATTTAAAGTTAAAGTCCCAAGTCATCATCACACACTGGTGAAATTACATCTCCGTATCTGACCCATCCCCGTGGTGGGGAGCGGTGAGCTGCAGCTGTGGCCGCACTCGGGAACTATTTGGTTATTTAATCCGCCAATCCAACCCCTTAGTGCTTGAAGAAATACACTCCTCGATGTCAGATAACTTTAATGACAAGGATGACGGAGCCCTGCAGCGACACATGAAAGCTACATGAAGGAGGTGGGACAGGCATGCATCCGCGGCCGTCTCCTGCACAAGGAGGGGCCACGAAATAGCTGCCAACTCCTGTGCATCCTCGCGAATGGATGCCATAATCGCCGATTCCTCACCATCCCACACACTCTGAGACCCTATAGCGAGGCCCTCCGCGACGCCAGAGGGCGAAGGATGCCTGGAGGCGGCATCAGCGGCACAGTTGCTACGGCCAGGCAAGTGCACAATGTCAAACCGCCAGGGCAGAGTACGCTGTTTGAGTCTGAATAGGCGGGAGTTAGTTATCTCATCCAACGTACGATCGCCAAAGATCTTCACCAGGGGTTTATGGTCAGTGACCACGACCAGGTTATCGCACCCCTGCGTGAAGTATCTGGTCTGTTCAAGACCCCATGCCACGGCCAGGGCCTCCCCCTCAACAGCGGCATAACGCTGCTCCGCAGAGGAGAGGAAGCGCGAACCGGCAAGGGTAATCCTCCACCCGCCAGGGCAGCAGTCCGGGACACCAGAGCTGCAGCCGCAATGCTGCTGAAGGAGGAAGTACCCGATGCCGCGCCTAGACCAATCCGGGCGGAGGCAAGTACGCCTCTCCATATCAAAAATCTCCACCCCTGCACGGATAGCATCCACAATGGCTAGTTTGGACTCCTGGAAGGCAGTCTCCAGCTCAGCCGACCACGAGAACTTGCAGCGCGGGCTCAGGAAGGGCTTGAACGGCGCCATGATATCGCGCAGCTGAGCGTAGTTGGCCACCTGGTTCACCAAACCAAACCAGCTCCTTATATCAGTAGTCGAGGTCGGGGCAGGGAAGTCCCGAATGGCAGCCAAGTACTTAGGGAGGGGCTCGATAGTGTCATCAGAGACCCTAAAACCGGCAAAATCAACGTCTTTCTCAGCAAATTGAAACTTGGACGGGTTAAGCACAATGCCAGAACGACCGACGCAGGTCAGGAAGTCGATCGTTCTCCACCAGTGCAGCCCAAGATCAGTGTCATAGTGGATGGTGTCATCGACACACCGTTCTTTCCGCTCAAAATCAGAGAGGATTGCATCAAAACGGCGGTTGTAACCATCCCCGGATGACAGAAAGCCCTGCGGAGCCCTCGTATAACGCCAGCGGCCGAAGGGTGTGATAAAGGTGGTAAAGTGGCGGTCCGACTCACGCAGGGGCACACTATGGTAGCCGTTCCAAGCGTCTGTGACGGTTTTCCAGGTACCCTTAGGAATACGACGTGCGAGGTGGAACGGGGACTCAGCAGCAAATGTTTCACGCCGGCAAAACTTATTAAGAGGCGAGAGATCGACGGTCCTACGAGGGGTCCCGTCGTGCTTCCGGGTGACCACCATCCGGTGGCACCAGGTCACTGGTTCCCCATAAGGCACACGCTCAATGACACCCAGCGACTCGTCCCGAAGTAGGTCATCATGCACCTTCCGTTGCCAATGCAACGGCAGGGTCGCCGCCGTGTGGCACGTCCTCGGCGTTGCCTCTGGGTCCACATGTATCTCGATGGGCGGGCCCTCCATGCACGGCAGTGGTCGATGGGGGCATGTGTTAAATGTTGAAGACGCATACCTGTCAAGCAGCCACGCCTTCATCCGTGGAATGTTATCAGGGGTGCATGGGAATGGCAGCTCCGCAGGCCGCGGAGGAGGGGCGGTACGCTGGGGGCACGAGCATTGGGAGGCGTGATGGGCATCTATGCCACCGTCAACGAGATCAAGCCTACCCACCGAGCCAAGGGCACCAGGAACATGGTCGGCCATGGACCCAACCCCACCAGAACAGGATGGAAACTCACTATGAAGAAGGCTGAGGCCGAGCAGGGAGTCATAAGACAGGTACATCGCGCGAACTGACCCGCTAACATACACCATCGAACGGCAGGACACCATTTCGCCCACAGGAGTGGTAGCGGAAAGCCTAGCGAAGAAAGCGCCCTCGATGGTGATAGGGGATCTGTTAGCAGCTGACAGGCTAAGCGCCACAGGTCATCGCAAGTCATCGCGCGAGAAACCACATGCCAGGAACTCATCCAGTGACCACAGGTCCGACTGCGCCCCAGTGTCCGCTATGGCAGAAACGACGGCTGCAGCCACCTGGCCCCTGGGGCGAGCCTCGCCCGTGGTCACCGCCTGGTCATCAATAGTGATGGAGATGGGCACCCGGGGATGATCCCTGAGTCTGGCACGCCGCCATTCGCCCCTGGAAAAAATATGATGCCCAAGCCTAACAGGCACAGGTCCAATGCAGCGGTCACGCACATCTGAAGTTCGATGTTGATGCTTGCCCCTGCGCCGTACCTTAGAGCGTACCCCTGACTCAACGGCCGAGACCTGGGATATGATGTTAGCACCCACAGCAGCTTGTTGACCATCCTGGCGTCGTGATCGCCGCCGCCGAGCCTTGAAGCAGTCACTGCAAATCCGATGAGGTTTAGTGTTCCAACCCCGAGACCCCTCTGAGAACACATTAAAAACATTCTTACACTCAGGGCACGAGGCCCTAGCAGACCTGTCCGGAGGGGCCGGAGAGGCCGCAGGGCCAGACATAGACGAGGCCGCCTGACGGCGGAACGACGACACAGCAGACATGGTAGACAGAGGGAGGGCGTTCCGAGCCATTTCCCTGTTCTCAACCAAAGCCACAACATCATTCACAGGTCTAGATAAGACATCAGGAGTTCCCAGAATGTCCCTACGTATATCAGAGTCATTAATTCCATTAAGCAGCACATCGCGGATAATGTGGTCGGAGTAATCCACAGGCAGCCCACATCTGCACACAGCATTGTAGGCGCACGTCTCAGCCTTCCCACGTACCCTAGCAGCAAAAGCACGGAATGTCTCATCGCGCTCCTGGCGAAGCTGAAGCAGTTCAGTCCGTAAAACACACGTAGCAACAGGTATCACCGCCAGAGAGCGCATGGCAGCCAGTAGAGCAGACAAAGGACCAGAAGCGGCATCAGCATTAGTCTTCAGCAGGTTATCTCCCAGCTCTGGTCCTGCGCATTGAAACAGCTGGAAAGGGGCCTGGGCGTCACCAATCCCCGAGCCGACACGGAAAACCTCCCAACGGCGAACGAAGATGTTCCACTCCTCAACAGACACGCCGATGTCCACTCTAGGCCGATCCAGCGCCGGGCCGGGCGCCACCGGGGCCCGGGCAGACGTCGCGAGCGCGGGCTGGCTCTGATGGGCGAGGCCGTGGTTCGACAGCAGAGCGATGGCGAGGGCCTCGGACACATCCTCGGTGATGAACGCACATGCAGGAACGGAGCATCTGACGACAACCATGGCTCCGTCATGAAGAAATACACTCCTCGATGTCAGATAACTTTAATGACAAGGATGACGGAGCCCTGCAGCGACACATGAAAGCTACATGAGCTAATGCTAACGGCAATGTGAAACAACATATGTGCTAAGCTAATAAACATACTCTAATGCAGCGCGGAATAACGTGCATATAAACAACATATAACATTGCGACAACAGCTTAGCGAATGTGTAACAAAGTGTACAAACTTACAAATAGAAGTGAACCAGTGAGTTACATGAATAGCGTCATGAACATTCTCCGAACCAAACTTCTCCTCTCACAGGACGTGAATCTTCCTCACAAGGGTTTTACGACACTGACCCCTAGTGGCGAGTGGCAACCTCTGCAGTGCTGAGTGTCAAGCGAGGAGGCATTGGGTCCCATTTTTTCAAAGTCTTTGGTATGACCCGACCGGGATTCGAACCCTGATCTCTTGTTTGTGACTTCACTAAAAGGACAGCAGCTCCTCACTTTGGGGCGGCAGTAGGTCAGAAGGTAGAGCAGGTTGCCTCCTGATTGGAGGATTGTGGGTTCGATTCCAGCTCCCGCCAGAGGTGCTCTGCTGTTGTGTCCTTGGGCAAGACACTTTACCTGACTTGGTCAGAGGGGCTGCCCCAGGGCGGCTGTGGCTACATTGCAGCACTGGCAGTGTGTGAATGTGAGAGAGCGTGAATAATGGAAGTGCTTTGAGTGGCTAGAAAGGCGCTTCATGATCGCATGAACTGCTGCTCCTGCTGTTCACCACCAGGAAGCAGAACAAGTCTGGAAAACTGAGGAGAACCAGAGCAGGAGCCTGAAGTTCCTTAAACCACCAAATAGTTCCGGAGCGCGGCCACAGCTGCATCTCCCCACTCCCCACGGGGATGGGTCAGATGTGGAGATGTAATTTCACCAGTGTGATGCTGACTAATGGGACTTTAACTTTAAAGCTGTGGATCATTCCACCTTAAGGTCAGAACAGACACTGATCCAAGTCAGTTGTTTAACGATGTTACATCCACACCTTCAGTAAGATCCTTCAAAATCCAAGTTCACTCAGAAACCGTTTCTATGTGTATGAAATCTGATCAGTCACTCTGACCTAAACATGAAAATAGTCTTCTACCCCTATTTCCTGCATCAGTCGATGGAAAATAGACGAGGAACACTCAGATTAGAAAAGCCACTCAGATCTATGTTATACTGAAAATTACCACAATGAAGTTTCCCCCACCTCCCACCCCTGTTGGAGATTCCACGTCCGTCCAAACAGCCCCCCCCCCTGCTTGTAATGATGGGGATTCAAACACATCAGAATCTGTGTGTGTGTGTGCGTGTGTGTGTGTGCGTGTGTGTGTGCGTGTGTGTGTGTGTGTGCGTGTGTGTGTGTGCGTGTGCGTGTGTGTTGAACTAGTCCAACTGCTAACACATCAGACAGCCTCAGAATGATTTAGTGTATTTTGATCAGCAACAGAACTGTGTTTCTGAGTCACAAACCTGCTGAACAGACATGAGGACTGGGGACATGAGGACTGGGGACATGAGGACTGGGGGACATGAGGACTGGGGACATGAGGACTGGGGGACATGAGGACTGGGGGACATGAGGACTGGGGACATGAGGACTGGGGGACATGAGGACTGGGGACATGAGGACTGGGGGACATGAGGACTGAAGGATTTAGAAGAGGCTAGAGGACCAGTAGACCAGAGCATTGGATGATAAACAGTACAGAGGTGATTTCGTGTCCTGCTTTGTCTCACGCGTGGTTCTAGTCAGTCTCTTAACAGCTTCCAGAATAATTACAGCTTCTATGCTGAAGATTCAAAGAGCAGCAGAAACATTCTGTTAAATTCAGCATGAAGACAAACAAGCATTAAAACAACAACCCAGAACCCAGTGGGTCTTTATTCCAGCTGCACAATGAGCAGAAAGTGACTGAAATAGGCTGAGGAGGAATTTACTGGGGACACACTGCAGCCTCAGGGACGCTCATGGATCCGTTACATCACAGGACCTCCTGCTGAGCTTTTATCTGTCCACTGAAAACATCAGCTAATCAAAGGCGGCCGGAGGAAGCAGCTCCCACACAATTAAGAAGCTTTTTATTTGCACAAAAATACAAAGACAGATTTTATGTTTGTGGTTTTGTTTTGGACTCAGTCCGTTAATAAACGTGTGTTTTTGTGATCATTCATTGGTGAGATTCAGTCTCTCCTGATGAGCCTCACTCACCTGCACCTGCACGGCCGTTTCCTGGATCATGAGACTGTAAAGAGCATCTTCCTCACATCTCAATTCAATTCAATTCAATTCAGTTTATTTATATAGCGCCAGATCACGACAAGAGTCGTCTCAAGGCTCTTCACAAAGTAAACATTCCAATACAGTTCAGTTCATAAGCCAATCAGTAAAAAAGTTTCCTATATAAGGGACCCAGCAGATTGCATCAAGACACTGACTCTCGGGCTGATCTGCTGCGTTTACACACCAAACTGTCCGCCAGGTGGGGGCGCTCTCCTTCCTCCATCTGTTTGATTCACTTTTTGTCTGAAAAGATCTTTTATTTGTTCCTCAGGCTTAACTGTGGGGAATTCTATTTTATAAAATTATATTTCTGAGAAGATTTTGAACAGCTTTTAACAAACTCATGTTTTCTACCAATTTCTCAGTTTTCTGCCCAGAAGCATCTATTGAATCGCATAACGCCATCATTGTGACAGAAAACGGCTGTTTTATTTATATAAAGTTCATCAATTGTACAAAATAGTAAACTTCCTGCATATTCATATGAAACATGTCTGTTAACAAGATAAATATAAAATAAAACATAAATGCAACAAAAACAGTTTAGTTGAGGGGTCTGCTTAGGAAATCAAACCAACATTGTGAAGAAGGCAACAACAACATAGACCTAAAAATGCATTCACATGGCTGTCCACTGAACCCTCATGATGCTAACAATTAAATTACCCCCCCCCCCCCTTAAATGTGCTGCAAATGCTGCAAAATTACATTCGCACAAAAGTAACTTAAGATGAATTTAAATGTGCCACTAATGAACTAAATCCTCAGTTATAGGACCTGGCAGGATCCAGTGTTGGGAGTAATGAGTTACAAAAGTAATTAATTACTGTAATGCATTGCTTTTTGCTGTAACGCGGTAATGTAAGGCATTACAGAAAAAAAATCAGTAATATTTTACTCGGTACAATGTCAGTAACGCGCATTACAACGCATTTTTAACCAGGAATCAATTAGTGAGGTTTCTTCAGGGTTCTAATTACGTGGGAGCCTGAATAAAGGTCCAGTTTTGATATGACATTATTTATATGGACTCCAGCGCACCAGGACTTCTTTTGAGCAGAGAGGGAGAGCGCTGATGGTTCATGCGCTCCTGGCGCGCGTCGCAACCTCACTCTCAAAGTCACGCCACCAAAAGAAAACAATTAACACGCGATCGTTCATGTCCGCTTATATTCTTGTATTCTTTTATTTGCGTCTGACGCGCGCTCCCTCAGCAGAGCTCATCTGTACCCCGCAGTGTTGGGCAAGTTACTTCAAAACTGTAATGCATTATTTATTACTTGTTACTCTCATTTTAAAGTAATTCATTACATTACAATATTACTCATTTTAAAATGTAAGGCATTACATTACTTTTGCATTACTTTAAGTTACTCTCACCAAAATAATATGGATTTGGGAATCTAAATGTAGCTCATGACGCTCAAGTAGCTCATTAGACATCCAGTTGAAGGTGATGTGTTTAACTGGGCTAGGGGTTGTGGTTAAAACAGTCAAACATAATTAACAGTTCTTTAGATGTAGCACATAAAGTGCATTTGACTACAATGTTCTTCCTATCCTCATTTTATACAAACTTAAAGTAACGGGCGTATGCCCATTCGGAGAATGTTCTAACGTTAGATCAGCTGCAGGTTCACTCATCTCTGCTCTGTCTGACTACAGGAAGTGAAACATTTTGCGTGAACGTTTCTCTTCTGCTGATATCGTGTAGCCTAGAAATCTAGACACACTGTAGCAGAAGCAGAAAGATTTTGCTCTGCAGATCCTTCTGATTACCTCCATCAGGGCTGGGTTATGATTGCCCCTGGGCATGAAAGTGCCCAATGCTGGCCAGGACCCCCAGAAAATTATTTTTTATTAAATAAATGCAACAACATATTGTATGCTGCTAGCTTAAATTAATTGAGTGTGTGTGGTGGTGGTTGTGGGGGGGGCCTGTATTTTGCCTTGGTCCCCAAATGCCTGGATACGGCCCTGGGTGTGGAACTGAGTTTTGAAGGTGATCTGAATTTTATCAAATAAATAAATATTACATGTTTATAAATTATTGCTTTATATTGTTGTGTAGTGGGTAAAAATCTACCTACTTTTTCCTTTTCAAGCACTTTATTTAGTTTTCTCGTATTTTATTTGACTAGTTTCCTGTCTGTCTCTTATCTTCCTGCATCTCCTTTCAATCTTCCAGAAAACGGCTTCCTGGATTTTCTACTTTTTCACATTTTGAACTAATCAGTTCAGGGATCCACCGCAGAAATAGTGAAAGGTGCACTGTGCGCCTGCTGCAGTGAGGTGATGTCACCTGGTTGCCTGGTTCACCTCCTATCTCTCTGGCCGTACACAATTTGTTCAACTAAAATCACATAAATCACTTCCCCGTCTTCTGGTGTGCCCCAGGGCTCTGTCCTATTAATTTACATTAATAACCATGTTAACAAACTTTATTCATATAAGCTCAGATTTTTAGGTTAGACAGAACTGGTTTAACTATACTGAAAATAACATTGTGTTGTAGATTAACTGCGTTAAAGCCACAGGAATTGTCTTACAAACCTGCCAGTGTTCCCTTTGGGAACAACCTAGTTATATTTCTTTATAAAAGTCACAAAATCTAACAAATTTCCTCAGACTCCAATAAATCGGTTAAAAACAAAATACCACTTTCAAATGACTTATCGACAGGGACTTCCTGTTAACTGTTATCGCTCTATTGTTTCATAAGGAGTGTGCTTTTGTTACGGATGAGTGCTGCAGCAGGCAGCGCTGTTTGTTTCTACAGAGACCTTCTTGCTGTCTTTCTGCCCTGAAAGAAAAAAAATATGGTTCCGACCACCAGGGGCGCTGTAGGCTACTGATGCTTCTGTAAACTCACCGGAAGTTTGGGACATAAACCGGATAAACTACACAAAGGTTTGGTTCCGCTGCATCATGTAAGTGGCCTCTGTTTAAAACAAACAACAAAGACTCGAGCTGTGTTTGTCTTAACTGTAAGTTTTGGTTTTAGTCTAATCCACAGATTGAAGATTCGTCAGCGGAAATGGGAGTCCCGGCGTTTTTCCGCTGGCTGAGCAGAAAATATCCTGCAATCATCGTTCACTGTGTGGAGGAGAAGGTGAGCCTGGTTCCGGAATCCCGCCGGTCCGGTCCGATTCAGTTTGGTGTTCTTTCATTGTGTCTCGGTTTGAACAACTCCGCTCCGTTTGCAGTTGAAACGGGTTCGGTCTAGTACAAAGAACGACAGGGGTCAAAAAGGCCGCATCTGGATGCTGTTACCACTAGTGAAACGTTAATTACGAGTAGAGTTGAAACGAATCATCGAATCATTTATTTTACTGATTCGAATCATCGTTAAATGTGCGCGCCACAGTCTGAACACATTTTACTGGCGCTCTACGAGGTCATCTAGGTGCTGTGGAGGAAAACAGACACCAGCAAAGACACAGACCATTGTAAAAGGCAGAAACGGTCCAACGTTTGGGATCAAGAGTTAAACTACGAGCAGATTGGCTAATGCTAACGCTAGCGGTAGCATGCTCATGATCAAGTGGGGTTCTGAGAAAACTAAACTAAAAGAGAACTGAACTCTACAAGCAGAAGGAAAATCCCCACCATCCCGTTTATTTGTAGATGTCTGCAGCCTGCAGTGGTGTGGGGCAGACTCGACTAAGGCAAGCCGTTGTAGCATGTAATTAACAAACGCTTCTATCTTTGGTTATAATTTAGACTGGATTATCTCCATCCCGTATGAAATACAATAGATGTGCCACCATAAATTGTTACCAGTAGAAATTGGATGTTATCAGCAGTTCCAGTAGCTTACTGACCATGTTCATGAAATACATTAAATTCTACTGATCAGAGTTTAACTGTGGCTCTATTTAGATATGTTACTTTGACTAGGATGAGTGATATTAATACAAATCTAATGTAGGTCCATTTTGTTCCATTAAATATTTGGTACCTGTATCACCTGGGAAAGAGGGAATTTTTTTAATGCTTCACCTTTTTATGCTTTCTAACTAATTCCTCAGTTTTTTGCTATATGTCTGTTGTTGTGTTTGAGTCTTTGGCTTTTTATGTACAGCACGTTGGTTAGGGTATGGAACTAGACAACACTGATTTAACAGATATGGTTGAGCCTTTTATAAGAAGAGTCTGATATTTCAGCCTTATATATGTATTTTTTTCATATTTTAGCAGCAGACCACTATCTCATTTCACTTGAAATGTCGTTAACTAGAATATTTGATATAATTGACAGAGGGTTTGATAGAAAATTCAAATACTAAAATATTCAATAACTGCAGCCATAATTACAAGCCCAACATACAAAAGAAAAAAGACAAATTGTGGGAAAATGTTCATGTTCGTAAATGTTGTATGGATTTTTATTGTGTCACAGGGTGTCTTTAGTAAAATGTTAGCATACACGTGGTTAAGTCTTACTTCTGTAGCTAACTATAGGGATTTATAAACACGAAGAGTGTGTGTGGAAACAAGACAGCAGCTGCGTTCTAGTGGTTTTATTCTGGTTCTCCTGTGTTCTAAGTCTAACCACCAAAAATGTGATCACATGGAGTAGCCATGCTGGCTACATGCTAATTTAATCATTAAAAAATCTTCCTGTCAATGTAGGTAAAGGGCAAAGGTTTTTTTACTCTGCATAAAACGATTAATCTTCAGTGTGGCTTGATCCTGAGTGTTCCAGCGAGCTGCTGTCTAACCAGGTGAGAGGCTGGTGACAGTCACGCTAACTAAAGCTTCTCATTGACCGTTAAATGTACAGATCAACCTATCTGATTAGTGTTGGTAACCACAGACATCCTCCTAACACCCTCATGTGCCCACTTGTTACCTCACCAAAAACATTAGGAGACAAACAGCGAAACTTCTGAGACATCAATTCTGATAATAGGACTTTATTCATCCCACAATGGGGAAATTTGTGTGTTACCACAGCTCAGAACAGATGACAATAGTAACCAAGGATACGAAATAAGATGGTATGATGAGGCAGGACACTATATTTAGTTTATTTATATAGCGCCAAATCATATATACAAGAGTAAAATGCCATACATCTGAAAACGGGCTTTGTTTACATTATATCTGCAACCATTTCATCATTTGGACAAAACTCTGTTACCTTTCCCTGAATTACAGCTGACCTTATGTATGGAAGACTCCCACCAAATTGTGACCATACATAAACAGGTTTTGTCTATCCTTATTGTTGTCTGGTACTTTTAAGTGAGATTTGATTATATCAGTAACAGTAGTTAGTTATTGTTTACAATCTGTGAGCCTGCAGCGTTGCCGAGTCAGCACCAAGCTAACGCAGCAGCACCAGCATTTGTAATTTGACATCGGCAGGCAAAAATCTCCAGAGTTACTTAAAGAACCAAAGCCAGCAAACAGGAGCGACCCAGAAATTATTTCTTGTACCCCTAAGAAGCCAGTACATCTTTTTGTTTTACTCTAATATCAGGTGAAGCAGGCTAGAGGCTAACCTTGAGCTAACAATTCTAACGGTGAATTAGAAACATGGGCCGTTTCTCAATATGCGTACTTGTCTGTACTTGTGTACTCCCGTCCTTGTGAAACGTCATCAACGATGGTCCAAGTACTGTTCCAATCCTAAGTACACATAATGGCAAGTTCGCTCAAAGTTCCCGGATATGTTCTTGCTCCGCCCATTGTATCGAGGATGCACTGATGCGTCCTTCTGCGGACTTGGGACAGCAAAGTTTCCCATAATGCATTGCGCCGCTAACCGTTATACTCCGAACGGCAGAGGAGAAAGCTTATAACTGTTGTGTTTTATATCAGGAATACAAATAAATCAATATAAAGTTGTCTGTTATTGTAAATAATTGCGTATAACCTGTAAAATTTGCTGTGTATTTGTTTTTCTTCTTTTAGACTCTTCACGATCCCTCAAAATGCTAATGAGCTAACCCACTATCAAAATAAAAGCATCATTGCTTTGTTTTGATGAACAAAAAACTTTTTTTCTTCATTTAACAGCAGGAAATGCTGGTATTTTATCAGTTTTGATGAAAAGTGGACCAAATAGAATACAAATAATACGTTTTTTTTTTTGTCATTTAAGGAACAGACTAGACTTTTATTTTTATGTCAGGTCGTTTTTTTTGCCGTAGCAACAAGCAGCGCTTGTTGCCGTGAGGCAAAGAAGTACGCTTGTTCCAAATGCCGTACTCGGCAGAACGGACTTTCTGGTGTCCTAGCCAAGAACACACTTGTCAAGTACACAAGAACATCCTAGCGTCCTTGAGTATTGAGAAACAGCCATAGTCTGCTCTAAAAATTTTTCCTTACCAGCTCCTGGTGGTAGAGTGTCCGCCCCGGGACTGGGAGATCGGGGTTTGATTCCCGGTCGGGTCATACCAAAGACTTTGAAAAAAAAATGGGACCCAATGCCTCCTCGCTTGACACTCAGCACTAAGGGGTTGGATTGGGGGGTTAAACCACCAAATAGTTCCCGAGCGCGGCCACAGCTGCAGCTCACTGCTCCCTACGGGGATGGGTCACATGCGGAAATGTAATTTCACCAGTGTGTGATGATGACTTGGGACTTTAACTTCAATTACCAACAACTTGATATTAACAGTTAATGTATTTATCTACTGTTTCGTTTTCACTCATCATCCAGAATCTTCTGGTACTGATCCGTAACTGGCAACAACCATGAAACTCATGGAATGGTAGTGAGAGTCAGTTGTTTGTTTTGAAAAGGGGTGCATTACCCAAACCCAGGGCAGCTGTAGCTACGATGTAGCTCGTCACCACCAGGGTGTGAATAGTTGAATGACTGATTGTGTTGTAAAGCGCCTTGGGGGTTCTAGGAATCTGGAAGGCGCTATATCAAATACAGGCTATACCATCAACCAAACAGGCATTAAAATATAAATTCTCAAAGTCTCTGTTTGTTTTAAATGTGGAATATGGAACAGGAACACCACAGCGACATCTAGTGTGTGGAGGTTGTAGCTGCAACAACAGAACAAGGTTTCCAGCCGTCTGGGTGCCAGGTTTGCTGCAGATACGTGAAGTGAGCAACCAGCACCGTGTCCAGTGATGACCTAAACTCACTCTGGTTTTAGATCTTTTCTGGTCGCTCCTCTTCTGAGAAGGATAACGACATCTTCTAGGCTCAGAAGCAGCTGCTTGACCTGCCGAGTCCGCCATTTTCCACAGTGCCAGTCTCGCTGTGCCTAGCGGACTGTTTACCGTATTTGGCAACCTGCAACGGTGCCCTCTATTGGCTGGTAGATGTAAACATAAACCCAGTGTTGTGCCTGTCAAAATAAATATTTGATTATTCTTTAAAAATATAGCTTTTAAAGGAAATACTGTAGCTTCATTTCTGCACACCTCTAAACGCCCCGTCGAGGGATTATTTATTTTTAAAAAATATAGCTTTTTATTAACTTGTTCCATATTCAACCTTTAAATATAGTTTATTTAAGGATAAGCAACAAAATGGAACAATTGTTTATCCTCAGTGGAAAATTTAAGCAGCTTTCAAAAACAAAAACCAGAACAACTCAATAGACATGACCTATGGTTGGAAAGAAAGACATTTCCTTCCTGTTTATCCTCCATTAGTTACAGGGATGTAGCAATTCGATTCGATTGCTGATTTTAAGTTCACGATTCCGATTTTTTTTTACGATTTTATGGCAAAATAAATTCTTTTTTACAATTGCCCTTTAGTCCTTGTTTCAAATTGTGACTTTCTATTGTCTTACTACCAAAACGTAACACTGAACAAAGTAATTGCAGTAATTAAAGATGATATGAAGCGGGTTAGGGTAAGTGTGGTAATGCTGTAAATTTATCAGTTTTGATCAAAAGTGAACCATATATATTACAAATAATATGTTTTTGTTGTTATTTTGTTATTTAAGGAACAAACTAGACTTTTATTTTTATGTCAGATAATTTTTTTAACTGTAGCAAAAAGCAACGTTTGCCATGAAGCAACGGAGTACGCTTCTGTTTCAAATGCCGTCCTCCCGTACTCAGTAGAACAGACTTTCTGGTGTCCTAGCCAAGAACATACATGTCAAGTACACAAGAACGTACTAGCGTCCTGAAGTTTTAAGAAACGGCCCTGGTGTATGGTGTTTACTTCCGGGGTTTTTCTTCTTCGTGTTTGCAATTCCGAGGGACCAACGTGTTGTGTCATAGCTACTGGCTATATTTTTTTTTAGCTGTGACTAGTTCATGCCAGACGTACAGTGTGAACATTCAGGTCGCATCCGAGAACTGGGTCGTACAGTGTGAGCACATGACTCGTGAGATTTGCTCTGCAAGAAAGTCGTACAGTTTGAGCTGAAGCTGAAAAAGTCGCACAGTGTATGCCCACCTTTACTGTAACCTTCTCAGTGGCTTAGTGGTATGAGTGTCCGCCCTGAGACTGGGAGGTCGTGGGTTCATATCCATGGTCAGGTCATACCAAAGACTTTAAAAATGGGACCCAATGCCTCCCCGCTTGACACTCCGCATAGACCTTTTTCACATTTCCTGGGTTTTTACCCGGAAGTACGTAACTTTTGCAGAACGCATTGTCCGGTAACCATGGCGCAAGCTAGAAGCAAGTGTTATTGCAGTGTACCAGGCTGTTATTCTTATGCTCAGAAACAGCCCTACCTCCATTTCCATTCATTTCCAGCAGCTATCGATATGAGACAAAAGTGGGTATGGGCGATTAAGCGTGAGGAGGGGCCCAATTTTGTTAGAAGGGGCAGTGCCTTTGTCTGCAGCCGACACTTTTCTGCTGAGGATTACGTGCTGGGGCTAAGTGTTAGCCGCCTTAACTCTGATGCGGTTCCAAGTATATTCTCCTGGAATAACTTCACACCAGGTACTAATAGGGAGTCTGTATTAGAGGCTGACAATTTTTTGGGATCCCAGTGGGTCACGTGAGTCCTGCGGGATTCCCGTGAAATGGGAGTCAAGTAATTTATAATCACGTTACTGGGACAAAACAGGAAAAATAATCAACGGGAGTGGGCAAGAGTGGGAATTGAAATAAATTTAGATTCCTGTTCAATATGAAACAAGTTTCTTTTAAAAGAATGTGTCGTTTTAATTTACATTTAGTTCTGTCTGACCTTTCTGATACAGTCAGTGCGTTTACATGTGCAGTATCAACATCTAAGTCGATCCAGGTCGAACTTATGATAAAAGGCTGCGAGTCTTTATCCTCGTTTACATGCGCTTTAGAAAACCGACCTCTCAAATGGAGTTTGTTCCACTCCGGTACAGTAGGGGGCGACATGCACCCTTTCATGTCGGGCATTGTTCCGGTTAGCTTGTAGCAACACAACTTGTAAACAAACGCTGGCGGGAGTAAATGAGACGGAATTGAAACAGGAAATGCACCGTGGATGAAAGAATGGACAACAACGCTGCAGCACAGCTTATTGGTACGTACTGCGCTGTTAAATGTTTTGTTGTGGCGGTGATATCAGACGAGCGCTACTGTGGCCGCGTCACTTCCGGTTAGCTTGTAGCAACACAACTTGTAAACAAATGCTGGCGGGAGTAAATGAGACGGAATTGAAACAGAATATGCACCGCAGATGAAAGAATGGACAACAACAATGCTGCAGCACAGCTTATTGGTACGTACTGCGCTGTTAGATGTTACGCGTGTTACGTTGTGCCGGTGATATTATTGGACGAGCGCTACTGCGGGCTGCGTCACTTCCGGAACGCGAGCGTCTAGTCAGTTCAGCTCGGCTGACGCGTTTACATGCAGAAGGAAGTCAGATAACTACCGCATTATCTGGGTGCTTCAGCCCGACTAGAAGAAGTTCACTTTCAGCCAGACTAACGCGTTTACATGCATTTAAAAAAACCAATGTTAGTCTTTTTAGGGCAAAAGTTCGGTTTTCTGATGTGCATGTAAACGCACTGACTGATTGTGCACGTCGACCAGTCGGACATGACTGACGTTCCTCTTCTCTTAACTTGCCAGAAAAAAAAAGAATCTCCCTGAAAACCACAACTGTTGATAATTTGCTCTGATTCAGTGACACAAACATTTTTTCAATAATCCATCAGAGATTGTGTCAGCAGCAGCTGCTGCAGGAGCGCTTCCTCCGAGCATTTGATCTGCGCTCCGTGCGCAGCGCACCGGGAGCTTTCATTAAAGCTGTATTACAAACGCGAGGTAACTTAAGATCATTATTATTATTGTGATATTTGTGCTGAGCTAAAACGTCAGACAGAATGACATTTTGTCCTTAACAGCGGTTTATTAGAGTAGTTTAACAAACAGCTGAGATAAAACCGCATCTCCAACTTTTAGTTTCATTCTTCAGCCTCCGCCTCTCTTAAAGGGGAACTAGAATACAGTTTATCAACAATCTAAATCTGTGCTTTGCGCCTCTAAAAAGCATAAGAAATTTTCTTTTAGCTTTCATCTGTCCCAGGAGGCCTGATGTAGGCCATCCTGAAATCCCTAATTCACCTCTGCTCTCAAGAGAGCTGTTTACCCCTCCCTTTCGGAAAGGACATGAATATGGTAATGAGCTGCTTGCTGATTGGTTGGTGTCCCCAGAAGCCTCAGCCTGCGGGATAGCTTTTTTTTTTCAGAAGCTTTAGGCCTCTTTCACAACCGTGCAGCGGCGAGTCGCCTCATAATTTGTTCCAAAAATGGATTCATCTGGCATTCTACCTTACATGTAGAAGGTCAGTCATTTTTCTTCTTTTAAAACCGAAAATAAGTTACAAGGGAGGGCGCTAGCTGGAGCTACAGCTAGCTAGCATTTTCCGTTCCTCCTGCGGGTGCGTTTGGTTTATATATGGCCGGGGCTGGTGAGGGTGGAGCCGAAATTCATAAGGCGGTGACATGCAGGTTTGAGGAGGCAAGGCTCCGTCATGTGACGTTGCATGAAAGCTTGCTCAGAAGAGGGTGGATTGCTCTCGCTTTTTTTTTACTTTCTAATTTACATAAAAACTAGGTCAAATATGTATATTATATAAAGGTCAGCGGTCACTACAGAACCCAATTTTAAACAGTTACAAATCTGAAGCCCGTGAGGACATTGTATACGTTGTTCAAAAATGTCCTGCAAAGTTACAAACACTGGTCACTGACTAGCAGCTGATTTGTCACAAATGGCGCTTACACACTAGCACCGGCTCGGACCGGGCGGGATTGGGTATGTTCCTTTCACATCCGGGTGGCCCGGGGATTTTTGGGGCTGAACCGTACGTGTTTTCGGCCCTCGTCTGAAGGTGGTCTGACTCGCACCGAAAACCGGGCCAACACACCCACTGCCGACTCATTGGTCGGCTCAAATTCACGCCTACCTTTAGGGGGAACCTCCGATTAGCAGATAGAATCCGCCAGCGGGGGCTTCCCCCATGCGCGCTTCATTATCACTCTGAATGCGGAGGAGTTAACAAGCCTCTGACTGAAGCTGTTTTATCTGTTTCCGTCAGCTGTGATGAGCGCAGCGCGCGCACACACACACACACACACACACACACACACACTGACGCCACGCAGCTTTTTGTTTAATAAGGAAGAGACCGCAGAATTCTCCGCGCTCCTTTGACCCACCCAGCCGTTTCTCTGTTCCCGTCTGCTGTGATGAGCGCAGCGCGCGCGCGCGCACACACACACACACTGACGCCACGCAGCTTTTTGTTTAATAAGGAAGAGACCGCGGACTTCGCGCTCCTTTGACCCACCCAGCCGTTTCTCTGTTCCCGTCTGCTGTGATGAGCGCAGCGCGCGCGCACACACACATACACACTGACACAGTGCTGCCACGCAGCTTTTTGTTCAATAAGGAAGAGACCGCAGACTTCGCGCTCCTTTGACCCACCCAGCCGTTTCTCTGTTACCGTCTGCTGTGATGAGCGCAGACACCGGGCAGACTTCTCCGCACTCCTTTGACCCGCCCACATCACTGATATATATTAGCGCCAATTTTTCGCGCGTATTTCTGATACCGCCTATCACGTCCGCATTCCAAAGGGTGTCCTGGAAGACGTGTGTAAACAACCTGGCGGGGCCGGGGCCGACTGAGGCTGACCGATCGGAGCCGACCCGGTGCTAGTGTGTAAGTGCCATAAGTCACATGACCTCTTAATACACAGCCGTGAGCCGCCACATTTGACAATATGGACAGAAACAAAGATGAGTTGGAGGAGCGAATTAAGGGGGGAAATACCTGCATCACCACGAAAAAACTGTCATGGATCTAAAACTTCACACAGTTTTCTGAGAGTTGTCAGTGACGGAGTGGAAACACCTTACACCAGGGTTTCTCAACCCTGGTCCTCAGGGCCCTCTGCCCTGCATGTTTTCCATGTCTCTGCTTCAGCACATGGCTGCAGAAGCCTGTTAATCACTCACTCATTTGTGTCAGGTGTGTGGCAGCAGGGAAACACTGGTGTTTGAAAGGGCAACATGGAAAACATGCAGGGCAGGGGGCCCTGAGGACCAGGGTTGAGAAACCCTGCCTTACACCATTGTGATTGTTTTTTTGGTTTTGTTTAGAATCACCACCTTAAAAAACACCTGCTGGGAGTGGGAGGGAGCGGGAATCATGTTATTGGGATTGGGATGGGAGCAATTTTTATTTTTCCTTGCTTTCTGGGATTGGGACAAGAGGGTTTTTTTTACAATGGGAGTGGGTTGGGAAAGCAAAGAAAATCCACTCCTGTGTCACCCTCTAGTCTGTATATGTTCGGTGTCACAAACGGCAGTTTGTGCAGCAGTCGCTACAAAAATTGAAGAACCAGGAGCTAGAGAGGGCAAAGAAGGCAATAAAGCTGGACCATGATTATGCTACGTCAGCTCCTGCAGGTAAGCTAATTCTGCTAAAATGTATGCACTTGTATGTGTTTAGGACTTAAATTGTGCTGAACTCATAGTTTATAGTCTTTATTGTTGAACAAGGACAGCACAAAAGAAAATGTTGCAATGCAACCATTGTTTTGTGCAAAGGTTTGCTAGCCAGAGGCTAATTTAAAAACCTAGCTAGTCCTTTGTTGGACTTTTAAGAAAGGCTAATAAATTAGTTTAGCTGATAATGAAGTGTTTACAAGTTTGTTTGTCATTTTTTCACCTGAATCAGTTCTTCCTTCTCTGTTTCTACCTCAGGTACTGCAGATGATGCCGCAGAGATCATTCAAGACTTACAAGCCAAACTGGAGTGTGTGTCCATGCCATCACCAATCGTCATCAATCAATACTGTGCTTCTGATGCTCAAATCAGATTCTACACAAAACTGCCGTCATTGTGTGTGTTTAAGATCTTGTGGGAACACATTGCTCCATCTGCGTCTCGACTCATTTACTGGAGCAAAGCAAAGAGGATGTGTGAGGAAGCCATGGGAGACACGGGACCCAGCCCCTCTCACAACATGGCATTAATTAATGAATTCCTCATGTACTCTATGCGAATAGCTGCTGGCATGAAGGAGCAGCTCCTAGCTGACATGTTCCAGTGATGTCCGCGTGATCCTGGACTGTACTGAGATTGCTGTTACTGCACCCTCCTCACTCACCTTGCAATCTGAAATGTTTTCCCACTACAGAAACAGAACAACCGTGAAGGCCCTTGTTGGAGTCACCCCCCATGGTTTTGTGTCCTTTTCTCAGCTGTACACTGGATGCATTTCTGACAAGGAGATAACACGACTCTGTGGAATTCTTCAACTGCTGGAGCCAGGTGATGAGGTGATGGCCGACAAAGGCTTTGTCATAGATGATCTCCTTTCTGATGTTGGAGCAAAACTTACAATCCCACCCTTCAAACGCTCTGCTCAGTTTAGTAAAGAGGATACAGAGAAGACACAAGCCATCGCCCATCTCAGGATAGTCGTTGAGAGAGTAATCGGCCGGATTAAGTCCAATCACATCTGGGACTCACTCTGATTGGTACAGTCAGCCAGATCTGGTACAACTGCTGCGTGATGGTCAATTTTCAAGGACCTCTATCCTGTGAAGAGTATTTTGCTCACACTGTCTGAAATGGTTACAAAATATCTAATGCTTCCCTAACACTTCATTTTTGTAATCAGTGTAGCTTGTATTTGTTTTTTAATGTTTACATTAAAATCCCTCTTTGTCAATTATTCTTTACTAATGACTGTAAGATTGCAATTTTTTTCAACACTAGGTGGTGGTAATGAGTCGTCTCTACAGGTGACTTATTTTTTTAATATTTGTAGTGTATTACAATTGTTTGAATATTTTAAGTATTTCATGCATATTTGCATTGTATGTTTCTTGTTCAATGTACAGCCTTTTATGTTTTTCTTCTGGTTACTGTACTGAATGTGATTGCTACTGTGACACAAAAATGTTTTCACTGAGGGACAATAAAGGGATTTTCTGTTTAATTCTCTTCTCTGCTATTCCGAACCACAACACCTCCACAAACCATGAGGTAAAAGCATCATGTTAAAGCTTCTTTTTTAGTCTGCAAGTGGTAGTAAAAAGACACTACGCTTTTCCAAAAGCATGAAAAGATCTATAATATTGAAATTGAATAGATTTTCACATATAGAATAATGACAAATCTGTAACAGTAAATTATTTTTCACAAATTACAAAAAATTAAGATTTCTTTTCTCACTCAACTTTTAATGAAGATATGCAAAAACATTTTTAAATTGTAACAACAGTGGGTGTAACACAAATAAAGTCAAGGTAAAAGTCGTATTGCCCATCATCACACACTGGTAAAGTTACATCTCCGCATTTGACCCAGTGGTGAGCTGCAGCAGTGTCAGCGCACGGGAACTATTAGTGTGAGTGTAAGTATTCATTCATGTATGTGTTGTAGTAGAAGAGGTCCAACTTCTGTTTCATCTGGATTATAAAGTCATTATCTCGCCAGATTCTCTGAATATATAGATTGGCATCAGTAGCAGTGACAAAGTCACACCACTCTAGCCCAGTAACTGCTAACAGGAGCCTCTTTTATAAGACACACCGTGCCGGCAAATCAGCATACTGACCACTTTCCACACTCTGCTACTCTCTTCTACCACCACTCTCTAATTGCATTATTTCCTGTTATTTCAGCGGTTAACTTTACTTTCTCTCTAAAGCCCTTTTTATAAGACACACCATGCTGGCAAATCAGCGTAATATTACCGCAACGTGTTTCTTATGAACACGCCATGGCGGTATCGCGCTGCGGGAATTTTGCGGCATTCGTGCCGCCACGCTTGGTAGTAATATTGCAGTAATATTGCGGCTTCGCCGGTCTTATAAACGCACATTAAGCCTTGGCGCAAAAGAGGGAGGTGTCATGACCATGTGATGAATTAATGCCGAGCTCCGGCCGGGAACTATAATGAAAATGAAAGGAAACACGTGCTTAAGTTTCACTTTTGTGAACAGAATCAGCTGAGATGAACATTTGGAGCGATGCGGAGCTCCGGGAGCTTCTCTCCGTTAGATCTGCAGCTCAGATCATCTGACAGCTCACAGGGATGGTGGAGCACACACACCTGTAGCTGGTTGTTAAAATAAAAACTTAAGGAGCGCTGCTTCGATCGCAATAAAAAGCAAGTTATGTCCAAGATACACGGAAGTCCGCGACAGTGCAGAGACCGCCCCCATACCTCCTTTTTGCCGCCATCGCGTAATCTTTTATAAAACGGACATGATTACGCAACATTACCGCCACGGTCTGAGCTCTTATAAACGACCTAACGCTCCCTGATGCCGCATCGGCGTTGCGGCAAATTGGCGGCATTGTTTTATAAAAGAGGCTTGTGTGAAATTTTGCTGCCTCTTGGCCAGGACACCCTTGTAAAAGAGGTTTTTAATCTCAATGGGATTTTTTTTATCTCCTGGTTAAATAAAGGTTAAAAAAAATATAAAAGCTATTTTGTAACCTGCTTTGTCTTCGCCCTGAATCACACATATGTTGAACTTCAGTTAAATGATAAATAATTATGTGTGTTTGACTATGTCTGTGATGTCATTTGAGATTTATTAGCTTGGAAAATTTTGTAATTCAAAAGGCTACAAATCAGAAGTGGCATCTATGACGTCACAGCAGAATCTCTTCCCCAGGAAGAATAGCAGCTGTTTTACAGCAGCTAATGGGGATCTTAATAAACAAACAAACAGCAGAATCTCTTCTCCCCCAGCGTAGCTGCTACTGACCACATGGTCAGATTTATAGTGGTTTTCTCCACATCACTTTTATTGTCATTGTGACAAGTACAACAAAATTAGATGCAGTCCTATAATAAATAAAAGCAGTAAAACTGAGACATTAAAACACAAGTAAGTATATTTAACTAATTACACATCTACTGTGGCTAGTGGTTGCCTTGCTTATTGGCCATTCAGTTGCCATTTAGTGCTCTTACTGCTGTGGTTCTAGCGTTGATGCTCCGGTTTCCTTTTCCTGATGGCAGCAATTGGAACATCTTTTGAACAGGGTGGAAGGTAATGCTGTTTCTATCATCGTGGAAGAATGTGAAGCTTGCTGAACTCAGCCATTTTTCTTCTCTTTGTCTGGTTTGATGACGAGCAGTTGGAGTCCTCTACGTCTTTTCACACAAAACCTAAAAGAACTGTTGCTGCCTGTCTAAAATAAGTGCTTTCTCTGCATCAAAATGTGTCTTTATGTTAAGTCTATGGCACACATCAAACAGGATTAGAAAAAAACTTTTATCGGCTCATAGACTCCCATTCCTGTTTTTTGGCAGCAGGGGACCCGTGGATCAGAAGTGCCTTAAGGGGCTGCCTTTGCACTCACTCTCGTAAAGTTTTACATCCTGCTGTTCCATCAGGTGGTGCTGGTTGAGGTGCTAAAACTGATCTGTAGTTTCCCCGGCTTTGTCAGAGCCTGCGCTTCATATTTTTTGTGGTGCAGCTACTTTGTTTATCTGTTTCACTGAATAAAAAGCTGAAGTCCATCCACACAGCTGAACGGCTCGGTCCTTTATGTCAACAGTGTCTTTCTCTGAGTCCTCTTGTCTGTTTTTCTTTAATAATTTAATAATGTTTTTTGGTGATGTTACCTGCAGTAAGAGGCTAGAGCTGCATTAGCTGTTAGCGCGTCTGTGTGGCTCTATTCCAGCCATGTGATTGGTCCAACACGGAGCCACCTGGAAAGCTAGAATGAAGGGAATCTTTTTATTTAACTTTTTATCAACCCTTTTTTTGCCACCGCATCAGACGTCTATCGATAGATAAACATTGTTATTGAGTTATGGTCCAGCCTCAGGTTTGCATGTTTATTTTCATTTTCATTCAATTCAATTCAGTTTATTTCTATAGCGCCAGATCACGACAAGAGTCGTCTCAAGGCACTTCACAAAGTAAACATTCCAATACAGTTCAGTTCATAAGCCAATCAGTAAAAAAGTTTCCTATATAAGGGACCCAGCAGATTGCATCAAGACACTGACTAGTGTCATTGTGTTGGTACAATCCTCATACTAAGCAAGCATTTAGCGACAGTGGGAAGGAAAACTCCCTTTTAACAGGAAGAAACCTCCAGAGGATCCTGGCTCAGTATGAGCAGCCATCCGCTACGACTCACTGGGGGTTGAGAAGACAGAGCAGACACAGGCACACCCCACACCCACACACACACACACACACACACACACACACACACACACACACACAC
>SSNS01000723.1:59603-123604 GCA_006937985.1 Aphyosemion australe | reverse complement strand
GGTTCATCAGGGTTTATGGATAAATATAACTGAGTATCATCAGCATAACAGTGGAAGTTTATCCCATGTTGTCTAATGATTTTACCAATTGGAAGCATATATATAGTGAAAAGAATTGGTCCAAGTACTGAACCCTGTGGTACTCCACAAGTAACTCTAGAGTATGAAGAAGATTTCTCATGTACATGAACAAACTGAAATCTGTCAGATAAATAAGATTTAAACCAGCCTAGCGCTGTTCCTTTGATCCCTACAACATGTTCAAGCCTTTCTAAGAGAATATTGTGATCGACTGTGTCAAAAGCAGCACTGAGGTCCAACAAGACCAGAACAGACACAAGATTCTTATCTGAGGCCGTGAGAATATCATTTGTAACTTTCACTAATGCGGTTTCAGTGCTGTGATACTCTCTAAAACCTGACTGAAATTCCTCAAACAGATCATTAGTGTTTAGATGCTCACATACTCGACTGGCCACTATTTTCTCAAGGACTTTAGATAAAAATGGGAGATTAGATATTGGTCTATAATTCATTAGGTCATCTGGATCCAGAGAAGGTTTCTTAAGTAGAGGTTTAATTACAGCAACCTTAAACTCCTGCGGTACGTATCCATTTACTAAGGATAGGTTAATTATATCTAAAATGGGGGCAGTAACCAAAGGAAATGCTTCTTTAAATAATTTGGTTGGGATTGGGTCTAAAATACAAGTTGAAGGTTTAGATGAAGCTAATATTTTTGATAACTCTGAAAGCTCAACTGCATCAAAACAGTTCAAACACAGATGAGGTTCTACAGTTACCTCAGATGCTGCCTCACTTACTGAGGAAGAAGAAGTCGTGTTGGGGAGGATGCTGATGATTTTGTTTCTAATAGAATCTATTTTATTAGTGAAGAATTCCATAAAGTCGTTGCTGCTGAAGGCTAAGGGAATAGCTGGCTCAGAGCTATGATTCTGTGTAAGTTTAGCAACTGTACTGAAAAGAAATTTAGGATTATTCTTATTCTCCTCAATTAGTGACGAATAATATGCAGTTCTAGCTTGTCGAAGCTTATTTTTATAAAGCACTAGACTATTTTTCCAGGATAAGTAGAACTCTTCCCGGTGTGTAGAGCGCCATGTTCTCTCCAGTTTTCTAGAGGTTTGTTTTAAAGTACGCAGTTCAGAATTAAACCAGGGAGCCAACTTCCTGTGCTTAATGACCTTCTTTTTTAAAGGGGCAACATTGTCTAATGCCACACGTTTTCATCAACATCTCTTCTGAACATCACCGTTACTGGGCTTCAAAATATCATGCCACGCTTTAATGCCAAAACAATCATTGCAGTTCTCATCCCACTCACGTAGTGTTAGGGTTAGGGTACTTGTATACTGATGTACCATCACCGTGCCTCACGGACAGACCACACCATGCTTGTTCCCAGTAACATTGTTCAGATGGTGTGTGGGGGTGGACAGCAGGTGCTTTAGTGTCATTTCTGTCAAACACACAGACATCTGCATCTCCTCTTGGGAGTGTTTTTGTATTTTGCTGCTTAAACAATAAATGTGAACTGTGTTTTCCATTTTGTCCTCACAGGGGAAAGAGTGTAANNTGTAATGGAGTTCGTATTCCTGTGGACACTACCAAGCCCAACCCCAATGAGGTGGAGTTTGACAATCTGTACCTGGACATGAATGGGATCATCCATCCGTGCACACATCCTGAAGACAAGTAGGAAACCATTCATTGGCTTCAGTTATGGCAGTGGTTCTCAAGTAACGGGGCGGGGGCAGACCACACCCAACACCTGTCAGAGATTTCCCGATGAAGAATTTGCCCTCCCTGTGGGGAGGGGGGTGCAAAAAATTCTATGTATCCTGGGGGGGTAATGGAGAGCCACTGACTTATGGGGTTTTTCAGCAGCACTGCTCAGCGTGACTCAGATGGGTTTGGTCCGGTCTGACAGCCACTTCCAACAGCACAGTTCGGTATTTCCCCCCAACTTTTCCGTACCCGCTTCATGGTGGTTCCCATCATGATGACCTGGTCTGGAAATACCACGTCAGCAACTGTCGGTCACTGACTGGCTAGGGGGTCATTTCCTGTTTCAGAGACTGAGCAGAATGAATGAATATCATCATTTCTGTCCTGTTGTTTATTATTGTTGAACTTATTTTACTGTAAAACTTCTTCTGCGATGGTCGTTTACACATGCGTTATCAATAAAGCTGGATTGTATAAATGAACCGAATTAAAAACAAGACGAGTTTGATGTAAAACAGGATTTTCCAAACCGTGATTTTCCTGTTTTTTCTTTTCCTTTTCAGACCTGCTCCCAAAAACGAGGATGAGATGATGGTTGCTATCTTTGAGTACATCGATCGGCTGTTCAACATCGTCCGTCCCAGGAGGGTTCTCTACATGGCCATAGACGGAGTGGTGAGGTTCCATTTGGGTTGATAAGGGCGGAAGCGCTCAAGTCTAAATATTTAAAATGTTTTCTGCCGTGTCAGTGACTGAGACCTGTGGATATCTCTGGTTTAACAACATTCTGGATCAGTGTTGCTTTTGGTTCTGACCCATATTTGTCTTGTTGGGTCTGGTTAAAAATGTACCTGCTGGTTCCACAATAGCAGAACCTGTTCTGGGTCTGAATGACGCCTGTTTTACTTTGCTCAGGCTCCACGAGCCAAAATGAACCAGCAGCGCTCTCGGCGGTTTCGGGCCTCAAAAGAAGGAGTGGAGCTGATGGAGGAGAAGAGTCGTGTGAGGGAGGAGATCATCCAGAAAGGTGCGTAGGACGTGGTTCTCTCCATGCTTCTGCTGGGGACAAACAGACCATGTTGTTCTTCGGCGCTGGAATGTGTCTTCAGAAGAGACGGCAGACGTTTGAACTGGCTCTGATTAGGGCTGCTCGATTATGGCAAAAAGGATAATCACCACCATGATTTTGACTAAAGTAGATTATTTAAGCTGACTTTTAATGAATGTTGATTTTATCTATTTATCTAGTTAAATTGCACAGGGCACAATCAAATCAGAGGAAAATAAAAGAAATGAAAAAAGAAATGAACAAGATAATCACAAAAACAATTCGTCGTGTAAAAGAGCCAACAAACGTACTCAGTTTATAACCAAAAGGGTCTAGGCTGAAGTTTAACTACCAATACAGACCCAATTAGATAAAAAAAAAATACTGACAAAAGAGCTATACAGCACAAACATCTGTAATATAATCTTTAATAGTGTAGTCCTGTCAGTGGAGCCATAGGGGAGTGTGTACAGCAGCACGATGCAACGCTCAGAGATGAACTGATGATTTGTCAGCACGTTCTAGAGCTCTTGGTTGTCTTGTGGCATCTTCACATCTGGCCTGGTCGGGTCTTGGTAGGGAGACTGCTGTGTCCTTGTGCTGCTGCAGCTGGAGCAGTGGTTCTGAGCTGCAGTCAGAATAGGTTTACTCCACTGCTGATGATGAATCGTGCATGTGGGTAGCCCCTCCTGGCTGATTCTCCCTGCCAATAAGGGAATCCCTCTACAGGTAGGTGTTAACTTCAGCCGGTCGTGGGTGTGTTGGGTTGGCTCCACACGAAGTGGATCGCTGGAGAGCAGGTCCAAAAAAACAGTCAGCTGAGCACAGAAAACACACAGATTATCCAGATGTGACCACAATTAACCCACCTGGGCTGGGCCGGCCCAGATGTGAACGCCCTAATAGTTTCCTGCTCTTCAGCTGAATGTTGTTTTATCTACAGGAGGTTTTCTTCCACCTGAGGAGATCAAAGAGAGATTTGACAGCAACTGCATCACTCCGGTAAGTCGTCGGTTCTGGGAAGAGTTCTGGTTCATGAGCTGGACTGTGTGTGTGTGTGTGTGTGTGTGTGTGTGTGTGTGTGTGTGTGTGTGTGTGCCTGCTCTGTCTTCTCAACCCCCAGTGAGTCATGGTGGATGGCTGCTCATCCTGAGCCAGGATCCTCTGGAGGTTTCTTCCTGTTAAAAGGGAGTTTTCCTCCACTGTCGCTACATGCTTGCTTAGTATGAGGATTGTTGTAAAGTCACTGACACTAGTCAGTGACTTGATGCAATCTGCTGGGTTCCTTATATAGGAAACCTTTTACTGACTGGCTTATGAACTGAACTGTATTGGAATGTTTACTTTGTGAAGAGCCTTGACACGACTCTTGTGGTTTGGCGCTATAGAAATAACCTGAATTGAATTGTGGTTGTGTGTGTGTCTGTGCGTGTGTGTGAATTCGTACAGGGAACAGAGTTCATGGACAACCTAGCTCAGTGTTTACGATACTACGTGGCTGACAGACTGAGCAACGACCCAGGATGGAAGAACATTGTTGTGAGTCTGATTTTAAAGCTGAGCTGTGGTTCTGGGAAGCCTGCTGTTGCCTGGACTTAGGTTCTGTTTTGGTTTAAATCAGGTTTTCCTGTCGGACGCTAGTGTTCCAGGGGAAGGTGAACACAAAATCATGGATTTCATCAGGAGGCAGAGAGGTAACTTGCTACCAAATACCAACAAGGGTCCAGTTAGAACCGGGTCATTTGGCCCATTAACTCTTTATTTCCACAGCTCAGTCCAACCATGACCCCAACACACACCACTGCCTGTGTGGAGCCGACGGTAAGTGTCTTTAAGGACTTGACCCGGGCCGATCCGGACACCTTTCGTTAGAATAACTCAGTGTTTTGTCTTCCTGTCAGCTGACCTTATCATGCTGGGCCTGGCCACTCACGAGCCCAACTTCACCATCATCAGGGAGGAGTTCAAGCCCAACAAACCTCGACCCTGTCCCCTCTGTGGACAGACGGGTCACGAGCTGAAGGAATGTGCGGGTGTGGCCAGAGAGAAGCAGGGAAAGGTCAGTCTGACCATCGCTGATCCTAACCTAATGTTTGAAGGACGAAATCTGAAGTCTTTGTGTTTAAGTTCTGGATCCTGGTGATGTTCTTTAAAGGTGTGGATCACTGAGAAACCATGTTTTACTGATTCTAACGGGTCACTCTGAGTGTTTCCTGCAGGCTGAACATGAAAATAGTCTCCTCCACCTATCTCCTGCATCAGCTTCTGATAGAAAATAGACTCTAGGTGAAACTCTAGGATTAGAAAATCCTGACAGATCTACGTCACACTGTCACTGAACATTCATGGACTCACCCATCTGGACTCACGACGGGGAAGGCTGTTGTTGGTTTAGCGTCCAGGAAACAGCAGAGAACGTCTGGGCTAGTAGAAGCTAACCGTTAGCATTAGCAACTCCACCACACAGCAGAACTCCTCCAGGCTTGTGTTATTGGTGGAGATAAAACATCAACGTTGCAGAGCAGACAGAGTCAAGGCTGGTTTATACTCGATCCGTCTGTGTGAAACGGACGCACGCACCGCCATTTTGCGTCGGCGCAAGGGCTCTCCGACTGGCTCGCGGAGGGTGACGGAGACATGCCCCAAATTTTAAACATCCGTCAAAAGTGACGGAGACCGCAAGCTTGTGATTGGTCAGGATGACGCTTCCTGTAACTTCGTCACCAGCACCGCCGTTGCGCCGTTATAAGTAAAAAAATATGTAGCAGCAGACCCAGAATAGATGGAAGAACGCATCGCGGAAAAGTCCAAAAATATGAACGTTTATTCACCCGTGACTGAAGGAGTACAAAATACGGAGCAAACGTGGATGGAAACGACGGGAAACGTGGGTTTAGAGGTGGCGACTGGATGAAGAGGTGGAGGAGAATGAAGGACACATTAGTCCGTGTTAAAAAGTCTCTGAAATACATTAAAACAATGTAAACACATGAGTAAATACACCATCGTGAACCGGATACATGAGTGTCATGGTGGCAGGATATCACAGAATAGCGCTACGCCCTCTGTTGTCCTGGCGGGGAATTGCTTTGCAGCACTCCGCTGCCTGAACAGAAGTTCGAATGTGAAAACCTTTCAGACGCTCCGTGTGCGTCTCTCCGTTGCAGAGCTCACAGAGAGTATAACCCAGCCTTCAGTAGTAGAGTCGTGTTGCTGTTAGCCAATCAGAGGAGAGATGTCCACACATCAGGAAGTAAGACTCCAGATCATGTCGTCTGAAGCTCAGCTCTGATGTGGCATGGTGCTAGTTACTGGAGCAAGCATATCTGGACCACCCCCCCCCACACACACACAACTTGCAAGGCATTCATTCCTACTAGAGACCACTTCAAATGCATTGATTAAATGAGATCTTTCATACACAGCGTTGGGTAATTCTGGATCTTCTCTTTCTGTTTAATTCCTCTTCATTGGAGGACTTTCTCAGTAAAGTTATATTTTAGAAGCTGTGATTTGTTTGACACCATGGCTTGTAGGACGTGTCCCAAGTGTCTCACCATGTCCAACATGAATGATTTAAAACATCTTATTTCCTTCTTGCCTTTCAGAACGATGAGTTTGCAGACTCGATGCCAGCATCTGAGCAGGAGTTCATCTTCATCCGACTGTGTGTCCTGAGGGAGGTCAGTCCAGATGTTCTGGGGTTTTCAGTAGGGATGCACTGATAGGGGCATCAGTCCCATGTGCAGGTTCTTCTAACAGGCAATGTTAGTTTGACCTCTAACTCCGCAAGTGGTGCTAATTACCCATAAAATGAATGTGAATGGAAGTTGCAACCATTTCCAAACCAGTAATCCGATTACAGTCACACCTTCTTATTTTAGTCATTTTCTTTAGTAAAAACATAAATTTGCCTCCTTGCATGTGGGTGAGTAGCATCATGGATGCCACGAGTCACATTTTCAGCCTGAGGACAGCTCATGTGCACTCTCACCTGCACCTATCAGCCAGCAACACAAACATAAACAACGGAGGAGAGAGACGTGCGTGACAAACCTTTGAATGAAACTGGATGCAGATCTGGCTATGACCCAACACATAACCGCCACAGTGAAGTCCTGCTTCTTCCAATTACATCAAATAACACTCTTGAAACACATCCTGAAGAGGCCACATGTGGAATCGGTAATTCATGCATTCATTGCCTCCCGTCTGGACTGCGCAAACTGTTCTCATAGGGGTCAGTGCAACGTCTCTCAGTCATTTACGGAACCACACCTTTAAAATGTTTAATTCCATTGATTAAGCTTTATTAACAGACACACTGGTCCAGTATAAAATAAGATAAAATACATAAAAGATAAATAAAATAAAAGTATCATAAAACTACATTAAGAAATAAAATACATAAATGTTAGACAATACAAATTTCAAATACATATAGAAATGCAATATGCTTCCAAATAAAAAAAAGTTGTATATCTGGTGTCACTAAAACCTTCACCGTCTCATTAACACAAAAAAACATTCAGTCTACACATAAATTAGTATATAAAATTTTTCCTTATCGCCTCCAACCCAGAGACACAGTGAATAGCAAACATATGACTGGCACTGGTAAACCTTGGCAGTTTTAAAAGAATTCTAAAAGCATAGTTATGTCACCTTTAGCTTTTTCATTCTTCCCTTCTTAAAATGACACCATGAATGGGCCGTGCAGACAGAACAATAAGCTCCTAACAGCATAACATTAGCATTGTTTAATTGTTACTGGGAACTCTGTTCAGCTTGTTTGGATATTATATTAATTAAAATGAATAAAATGTATTGGTATTACTGAATGTTTATTAATATTTCAAAAATGAAAGTGACAGGAAAAAATGTATCAATGCATATGCACCCTCCTCAGAATGCGTCCAAATGCAGCAGCGATTCGTTCCATTTCCTACCCAAACTGAAAAGAAAGAAAGGCAGTAGGCTATGCTCCAGTGGCGTAGGCAGAAACAAATTTTTGGGTGGGCCTAATAAAAAATGGGTGGGCCTGACTCCCCCCCCCCCCACACACACACACACACGCACATATTCTCTTCTTTCTATCTTGGTGAGGACCATCCATTGACTTCCATTCATTTTTATGACACTAATATGCCTAACCCTGACCTTAGCTAAAACTTATTCACACCATACCTCTAAAATTATTGATTAGAGCTGTGTAAGATTGCACCAAAGTGAGGACCGGCAAATGTCCTCACTTTGATGTATAGACAAGTACACACACACACACGTCACACACACACAATCCACCCGTGTGCTCTTGAGTCCTGTGCATCATGTGTTTCTACTGCACATGTGACCCGCACGCCAAGCTTCAACGCTCTGTCCTGCGCAGTGCGCACGCTGTCAATAGCAAGACATTTTCCGTATTTAACCATTTTTTTTCAACGGTGATGGAAAATCTGAAGGCGGTCTGTCATTTTGACATGATTGCAATAGAGCTTTCTACAGTAGCTAAAAATAGATTGCGACGTAACGCCGCAAAGCACTCTGGGAAATACGGTCATACAAACAAGCTACATTTTAGTATTGATTCCTATGGGTCTGAGTCGCTCCAATCTAGCTAAAGTTAATTTTTTGTCTCCTAAAGATTTTCAAACAGCAAGGAACTTAACGCTTCTGCTGGGGGAGGTGCTAATCAGACTGTAGACGCCCAGATCGGATGTTGGAGAGGACTTTTTATCCCTTTTTCAAAGCCGGTAAAGTCAATAGTATAACGCTGCAGACCCGGAGACGCCAGTTTCAGGCCGACACCACGTGAAACTAGAGCCCGACCGATATTGGTTTTTCTATTGCCGATACCGATGCCGATATGAGGCGGTCATGGTCAGCCGATGGCCGATAAGTGCTGCCGATTTTTTGCGCCGATTTCATGGCCGATATTTTGATGTTTTGCACCTTATCTGAATGATAAATTATCACCAATAACAGTGGATGCACATTTCTGAACCTAATCCGCTTTAAAACACTGAATTTAACCAACTGTTTAATCTTAATTTTGTGCACCGCTCAGTGTTAAAATCAAACATTTACCAAGATTAATAAAAAATACCAATAAACTGACCAAGTATGAAATATACAAAACAAGCAAAAAAAGAAATGTCAGTTGATAATGTTTCAGAGCATTTATTAAGCAGCATGTTATTCAGAGATGTGCATTTACATGTAAATAAAAAATAAATACAATTTTAGAATATAAACAAATTCTACTAAAATGTGTAATATAATAATTTAATAATGAATAATGCTGAAAACACAATAGCCACCTGCTAAAACACACCAGCAACATCTAAACTTCATTCAGCCTTTTTAATTGACTATTTCTTAACATCTGCATGTAAACTATAAATGAAACCCTTAAAGGCAGGGTACGTAAGTTGGAATTGTTAAAATAACTTTAAAAATGCTTAAATGTGATCATCTGACCCTGTTCTATGAGAAAAAGTAAGTCATCTTTCATATTTTATTTTTCTCCTAAGTCCCTCCCCTGGCTTTACAGCTAAACTAATCATTTCTGCAAGCCTACCACGTTGACCAATAGCGCTGCATTTCCGATGTTCTCTCTCTTGATTCGGCTTTCCCTGCATGTGCACGTTAGGAGGCGTGGCTTTTGGCTCATTCAGGAAGGCCGGGGATAGAGTAACAGCCTTTCGAATTTTAAAATCTCCCCCTCCTTGCTCTGATAACATCAACTTACGGACCCTGCCTTTAAGTGCTCTGGTCTCAGCAGCAGCTTCTTTGTAAGCCTGGAGATGGGGAACCCTCAGGTTGTGTTTTGTTTTTACCTTTTTAATCTCCAGCTCACCAGCATCCTGCTTGATATCACACTTTGCTTTCCTTGGTGTTGCTGCCTTGATCTGACTTTTGTTGAGCCATCCTTCCATCCATCCATCCATCCATTGTCTTCCCCTTATCCGGAGTCGGGTCGCGGGGGCAGCAGCAAGGAGAGAGGCCCAGACTTCTCTCTCCCCAGCCATCAGACAGAAACTAAACAGGAGAAACAGATGTTATTATTTTTGTAGAGCATCCATCATCAGTTCACTCAGAAAGAACAGAGGAGAACTCCAGCAACAAAGAACTCAGCACATTACAGTCTATAATATAATAAATATTAGAGAAACGTTTGAACAATCACACTCATCTATTAATTATATAATATCATTAAAAGTGCACCCTAACTATTCACTAGTGTTACTGACTGTTGATGGACAGATTTTATGTGGAAACATCCATCCATCCATCCATTGTCTTCCGCTTATCCGGAGTCGGGTCGCGGGGGCAGCAGCCTAAGGAGGGAAGCCCAGACCTCCCTCTCCCCAGCCACTTGGGCCAGCTCCTCCGGGGGAATCCCAAGGCGTTCCCAGGCCAGCCGAGAGACATAATCTCTCCAGCGTGTCCTGGGTCTTCCTTTGGGTCTCCTCCCGGTTGGACGTGCCCGGAAAACCTCACCAGGGAGGCGTCCAGGAGGCATCCTAATCAGATGCCCGAGCCACCTCAACTGGCTCCTCTCGATGTGGAGGAGCAGCGGGTCTACTCTGAGCCCCTCCCGGATGACCGAGCTTCTCACCCTATCTCTAAGGGAGAGCCCAGCCACCCTGCGAAGAAAACTCATTTCGGCCGCTTGTATTCACGATCTCGTTCTTTCGGTCACTACCCAAAGCTCGTGACCATAGGTGAGGGTAGGAACGTAGATCGACCGGTAAATTGAGAGCTTCGCCTTTCGGCTCAGCTCCCTCTTCACCACAACAGACCGGCACAACGCCCGCATCACTGCAGACGCAGCACCAATCCGCCTGTCGATCTCACGCTCCACCCTTCCCTCACTCGTGAACAAGACCCCGAGATACTTGAACTCCTCCACTTGGGGCAGGACCTCGTCCCTGACCTGGAGAGGGCATTCTACCCTTTTCCGACTCAAGACCATGGTCTCGGATTTAGAGGAGCTGATTTTCATCCCAGCTGCTTCACACCCGGCTGCGAACTGCTCCAGCGAAAGCCGGAGATCACGTTCTGATGAAGCCAACAGGACCACATCATCTGCAAAAAGCAGAGGTCACTAAAACGGATCCCCTCACCACCTTGGCTGCACCTAGAAATTCTGTCCATAAAAGTTATGAACAGAATCGGTGACAAAGGGCAGCCTTGGCGGAGTCCAACTCTCACCGGAAACAAGCACGACTTACTGCCGGCAGTGCGGACCAAGCTCTGACACTGGTTGTACAGGGACCTAACAGCCCGTATCAAGGGGCCTGGTACCCCATACTCCCAGAGTACCCCCCACAGGGCCCCCCGAGGGACGCGGTCGAACGCCTTCTCCAAATCCACAAAACACATGTAGATTGGTTGGGCGAACTCCCACGCACCCTCCAGGACCCCCCCAAGGGTATAGAGCTGGTCCAGTGTTCCACGGCCAGGACGAAAACCACATTGCTCCTCCTGAATCCGAGGTTCGACTATCCGACGGACCCTCCTCTCCAGAACCCCTGAATAGACCTTACCAGGGAGGCTCAGGAGTGTGATCCCCCTGTAGTTGGAACACACCCTGCGGTCCCCCTTTTTAAATAGGGGGTCCACCACCCCGGTCTGCCAATCCAGTGGAACTGCCCCCGATGTCCACGCGATATTGCAGAGCCGCGTCAACCAACACAGCCCCACAACATCCAGAGCCTTAAGGAAATCCGGGCGGATCTCATCCACCCCCGGAGCCTTGCCACCGAGGAGTTTTTTGACCACCTCAGTGACCTCTGCTCCAGAGATTGGAGAGCCCAACCCAAAACCCCCAGACTCTGCTTCCATCCTGGAAGACGTGCCGGTGGGATTGAGGAGGTCTTCGAAGTACTCGGCCCACCGATTCACAACGTCCCGAGTCGAGGTCAGCAGCACACCCTCCCCACTGTAAACAGTGTTGGTAGTGCACTGCTTTCCCCTCCTGAGGCGCCGGATGGTGGACCAGAATCTCCTCAAAGCCGTACGGAAGTCTTGTTCCATGGTCTCACCAAACTCCTCCCACGCCCGGGTTTTTGCCTCTGCGACCACCCGAGCCGCATTCCGCTTGGACTGCCGGTACCCATCAGCTGCCTCCGGAGTCCCACAGGCCAAAAGGACCCGATAGGACTCTTTCTTCAGCTTGACAGCATCCCTAACCGCCGGTGTCCACCAGCGGGTTCGGGGGTTGCCGCCACGACAGGCACCGGCCACCCTGCGGCCACAGCTACGGTCAGCCGCCTCGACAATGGAGTCACGGAACATGGCCCATTCAGACTCAATGTCCCCCGCCTCCCCCGGGACGTGTTCGAAGTTCTGTCGGAGGTGGGAATTGAAGCTCCTTCTGACAGGAGACTCTGCCAGACGTTCCCAGCAGACCCTCACAACACGTTTGGGTCTGCCAGGTCTGACCGGCATCTTCCCCCACCATCGAAGCCAACTCACCACCAGGTAGTGGTCAGTTGACAGCTCCGCCCCTCTCTTCACCCGAGTGTCCAAGACATGCGGCCGCAGATCAGATGAAACGACAACAAAATCGATCATCGACCTGCGGCCTAAGGTNCGGATTCAGATCAGGGGGGCCGTTCCTCCCAACCACACCTCTCCAGGTCTCACTGTCATTGCCCACGTGAGCATTGAAGTCCCCCAGCAGAACGAGGGAGTCACTCGAAGGAGCGCTTTCCAGCACCCCCTCCAGGGACTCCAAAAAGGGTGGGTAGTCTGAGCTGCAGTTTGGTGCATAAGCACAAACCACAGTCAGGACCCGTCCCCCCACCCGAAGACGGAGGGAGGCTACCCTCTCGTTCACCGGGGTAAACCCCAACGTACAGGCACCAAGATGGGGGGCAAGAAGTATGCCCACCCCTGCTCGACGCCTCTCAGTGGGAGCAACTCCAGAGTGGTAGAGAGTCCAACCCCTCTCAAGGAAACTGGTTCCAGAGCCAGAGCCATGCGTTGAGGTGAGTCCAACTATATCTAGTTCCTCACACACCAACTCCGGCTCTTTCCCCACCAGAGAGGTGACATTCCACGTACCAAGAGCCAGCTTCTGTAGCCGAGGATCAGACCGCCAAGGTCCCCGCCTTCGGCTACCGCCCTTTCCACATTGCACACGACCCCTTTGGCCCCTCCCACGGGTGGTGGGCCCATGGGAAGGGGGACCCACGTCTCCTCTTCGGGCTATGCCCGGCCGGGCTCCATGGGTGAAAGCCCGGCCACCAGGCGCTCGCCAGCGTGCCCCACCTCCAGGCCTGGCTCCAGAGGGGGGCCCCGGTGACCCGCGTCCGGGCGAGGGAACACTGGTTCCATTTATTGAACTCATCATAAGGGGTATTTTGGGCTGCGCTTTGTCTGATCCCTCACCTAGGACCTGTTTGCCATGGGTGACCCTACCAGAGGCATAAAGCCTCAGACAACTTAGCTCCTAGGATCATTGGGACACTCAAACCCCTCCACCACGATAAGGTGGCAACCCAGGGAGAGGAAGGTGGCAACCCAGGGAGACGTGGAAACAAACCGTACAAATCAAAACTAGTCTCTAGTCACACTCTCGGCTGTGTCTGATCACAGATTACACGGTAAACAGAGAAAAACACAGAGGCTGTATTTATATAGCGATCATTTTCTGTGTTTTTTCTGTTCAATGTGTCATTCAAATAAAGACTGCAAACGCAAACTACGTGCGCCGCACCGACCCACGAGAGAAGTCCCGAACTCTGAACACCGGTGTCCGCGGGGGAAGGAGGGGGGGGAGTGCAGGCTAAGCTGCGGCTCCGAGAGTCTCCCTCCCTCTCCTCCGCACTCAGAGTGAAATTCTCCAACTTCCATACAGGAAAACGATTTAATCTATAAACCTGGAGCTAATATGTTAAACAAACAAGCAGCTGATAGTTTAAGACAGTAAAGTTGACAACAAGCTAGCGAACATTAGCAGCATTCTGCCGGTTAACGGCGGTTCTGACGGCTCGTTTTTTTCTTTCACACTAAACATACAGCTGTAGGGTTTTAAAACACCAAAAGAGAAGCCTTACCTTTTACTCAGAAGAAAATACTCCTCTGTGTTTTGGAATGAGGTCCTTCGTTGGCTCCCAAAGCAGTGGGCTGCCCGCGGAGGTGCCTGACTTTATATCGGCTCTTCTAAAGAGGTTTATAGGCCGATGCCGATGATTAAAAAAATGCTAAATATCGGCCCGATATATCGGCCGGTCGATATATTGGTCGGGCTCTACGTGAAACAGCTGGAAAGCTACACGGGCTAAGCTAAAGACAGAAGAAGCAAAGCGGTGGTGGTTTTTAAGTTGGACGAGCGGATTTTAACTGTGTGGAGCAGATCAAGAAAAGCACTTATATTTGTTACTTACATCTTCCTGGAGGGGAAAGTCCTACATCCGAGAATGACCAGCCGCCGGTCGTAACGACGCTCTCAGTCGTGGGGTTATCCAGGAGGAGCAGCAGCGGAGGAGAATTAATGCAGGACGCAGCGTTGTTAACGGAGAGTTAGAGGCAGCGTTGTTAACGGAGAGTTAGAGGCAGCGGTGTTAACGGAGGAGAGTTAACAAGGAGGCAGCGCTCCAGCTGAACGTCTGGGCCAAACAGCATGTCCACCCAAACGTCCACGAAAAAGTCTTTTGACCAGAGGTGAGTGGAATATAAAAAGTAGGGACACAAATGATAACCTGACAGTAAAAAACTACCTTGAGAAAATGTTACTTGAGCACTGAGAGTAATGAACTTATTTTTATATTACTCAAGAAGGAGCCGTGATGGGAATAATGGTGTTTAAAACAACAGCGCTGCTAGCGAGGGTTAGTTTTTACTTTCACTTTCATTTGAGCTAGCGCTTCAGTTCTGGTGATCGATAATTAGCAGGGTCGCCATCAAGAAAAGCTCTCTGGTATGTTTTTTTTTGTCAAAACAACTTCCTCCATTTTATGCCTTCATATCGATGTCAAAGCGCTCTGAAAATGTATATTTTCTATTGTTAATGCGGCTTATCAGTATGATCCTTCCCAGCAGCCTTTGCGTGGTGACGTCAACTGTAGAATACCCTATTAACACCCCCGTCTCATGCAGGTGTGCAGAATCTCACACACAGAGAACATCGCAGAGCTAACAAAATTAATCAAGACAAGATTCCCGTCAGAGCATCTGAGCGTTATCTCACACTGGGACTGGGACACCATTCTTGTACTGTTATCGCTACGTGTTGGATACACTGTGTATGTTAACGCAGTTCAACAGCAAGCCAAACTCGGTTTTCATGAGCCAGGAAGCTGAGCTTCTTGCTCCTTTAATAATCCAGTTTGCAATCTTTACAATCGTGACTCAAAGCTCGATGAAAAGGACGAGTGAAACTAAGAACAAACAAGAAATAAATCAGCATTAGCTCCTTATGTTAATGCAACAAATACAACTGAACTTCAAAAATATTACCCTTAGCTTTTGTTATTGATAAACAGTTGTTTTCTCAGTCTTTTCAAATGTTAATTAGATCGCTAGCATCATTGATATGTTAATGTACAGTTCTTTAAGCTAAATCAACTGCTGGGATAAGGCTAATTCCTGGTATCAACATACTTATAAACGGTTCCTAAATAGCATCTTTAAAACATACAAAGTTAATCTGAAACTTCCTATAAACTTACAGTCAATGCTTTCCAAGGTGTAGATAAGATTCATGGCACAAAAATGAGGTTACTCATAGAAGGCAGGTCTTCTCTTAATAAAAAACGTTTCTTCTCTCATGACAAAGGGCTTCTGCTACCCATAATGCCTTGCGGCAAAAGACTACACCTTCAAAATAAGACTACACCTTCAAAATAAGATACAAATGACTCACTGTATAAAAATTACTTTTTTAACATTACCTCCTACATAAAATAGTAAAGATGAATTACAACATTTTTATCCCTAAATTATGAACATTTCTTTTAACATTAGCTTTGGGCAGAACAATTCTCAACGAATCATATTAGTGACAGTGCGCTGAAGAGCTGGAGCTCGGAGCGCGTCTGTCAGGTCCTCTTACATATAGTCTTTGGTCAGGTTACAGAGTGCATGTGTGAGGGAGTGATTTTAAAACTTTGGCTTATGGCGCCAGTAATGAGACGCAATAGGCCTAACAGGAGTGGCCTTTGCTCTATTATTACATGGAGCTGTGCCACACACACACACACACACACACACACACACTGATTCAATCAGAGCGCACGCTGCACCTAAAAACCGACAATGCGCCGTCACACTGAAGACACAGATGAGCGTTGCCTCGTCCGTGATTAAAGTAAAATTAAGAGGTTTTTAACAAAGTCTTTCATTCAAAGTCCAAATTAAAATATAAGCTTCTATTTATGGGATCATATGTTTGAAAGTCCGACTCCAGAGCAGTCAGTGCCTCCAGTCCTGAACCTCACCGCTCATCATCACAGCAGCGGAGCGCAGATTCAGCCAGAACAACATAAAACAGCCATGAGTCTGTGGTAAAAGTCCAGAACCTCATCATGACTTTAGCCTTCTCAGCATTCCCCTAGAGACATCTGATCACGCACCAGCAGGTGACCAGCTCAGGTAGAGCAGAAGGAAGGTGAGAGAGCGTTCTGGACACAGGTTTAAATGTTCCTACTTGTTAAATTGCATTGTTTACTGGGGCACTCTACATATTCATGATAATGACATTAAATGAAGATATAACAGTATTGAATGTTTATTAATTATTATTTAAAAATGAAAGAGACGGAAAAAAGCTGATCATGACCAGTTTTTAACTCTGTCAGAATGACAAAGAAAAACATGTCTAGAGCAAACTCTGATATATTTTATATTATATTATTATATACTATGATATTATATATATTAATTTACATTTATATTAAATTACATTTTGTTCTGTTTTAATTTATTGTATGATGGCCTGAAAGGACACCCCTCCAAAATGAAATAAATTTACATATCATTTTTTAAGGGAGCCATTTGATTGGGTGGGCCCAGGTAAAAAGTTGCCCCTGCTATGTTCAGAAAAAAAACATTTTATTTAAACAAAATACCACAATGGTTCCACAGTACGGGCCGTTTATGTCACTCTACCAGACAACAAATACAAAATAAACAAAAAGTTGAAAAAAAATCCACTTCCATTAGAAATCCATGTTTGGACTTCTGTGTTCGTAAGTCAGTCTGTGCAGGATTTCAAAAAGTCATACGTGCAAATATATCGTCCATCGTCACTAATAATTAGAGGTTGGAAACATTATATATCGCCCAACCCTATTCAGAAGCACTTCATGATAAATTACCTGCATTTGTATTGTGTCTGTCAGAGTCAGAGGACACTTAAGCGCCTAACACCACAATGAATCATTCACATGCTGGTGTTGATGAGCTACAGTGTAGCTACAGCTGCCCTTGGGCGCACGGACAGAGGCAAGGCTGCTGAGCACTGGCGCCACCGGTCTCTCGGACCACCACCAGCAGATGGGGGGGGGGTCTCTAACCCAGATCAAGCTGACTCTTTTAAACAAGTGACAATTGTGAACAGGAACTGCAAGATCAGAGATCCACATCATCACCTCACCTAATGTTGGTTCTAACAAGGATCCAGCAGATCCAGAACCAGCTGAATCATCAGTCATCATGAACACAATCATAAAAACAGATCTAGATGCATTATGGGTAAAAGGAAGATGATAAAACAGGTGTGTGTGTTTGTGTTTCCAGTACCTGTCCAGAGAGCTGACCATGGCCAGCCTCCCGTTTCCGTTTGACTTTGAGCGGAGCGTAGATGACTGGGTCTTCATGTGCTTCTTTGTAGGAAACGACTTCCTGCCTCACCTTCCATCTCTGGAGATCAGGTGAGCTTTCTGCCCCTCAGCCTGAAGGTTGAGGGTTTAGGGCAGTGGTTCTCAATTGGTGGGGGGGGCACACAACATACATCACTGATACCTTTGCGCCAATTTTTTTGCACTGATTTTGGAGACCACCCATGTGCTCAACTACGTTCACACTCCTAAGGCGGTGTGGAACGAACGCAGCTAGGGCTGGCGGAGTGGAGCGGAGCTGATGCTAGTGTGTAAGTGCTATTAGAGCTCCTCGGCCAGCAGGAGCTTCATCATCATGTTTCTTAGATAATAAGTTTTCATCCTGGTGGAGTTTTCATAGCTTTACTGCCATTTATTTCTAATATTTAGTTAAAATCTGTAAGTCTTACTCCGAGTAGAGAGACTTTATTTAACCAGGTGGGACACAAAAAGCACAATTCTTATGAAGAACGTGAGTGATGCATGAAAATGTGCATGTTTCAGTGGGAGTGTTCCATTCCCGCTAACCATGAAATGGTACTTGGTGAGGTTGGAGATTAGCTTCTAGTTAATCCAATAATCTCCTCTGATCTGCCGAAGGAACTGACATTTAAAATCACCGCTCACTTCAGGCCATCTGGGGTTCCACACGCGTTGGTTCCTCCTCCATCAGACTGTCACAATAAAAGCCTGTATGCTATCAGGACGCTCGGTTGCTTGTGTTTAAGAGGATTGGTGTAAAAATTAGTGTGAGCAGATAAAAGAAAGGCTGTGTTCTCTGTGCCATGGAGAGGATTAAACGTGGATGTGATGGGCTGCCAACTCACCTTTTACTGTCTTTCTGTAGGGAGGGGGCTATAGACCGACTGGTCAACATCTACAAAGACGTTGTGCATAAAACAGGAGTGAGTACGGGGTGAAGGGTCATGGTCTTTCCTCAGCAACCTCAGGGAGGTCTTTTCCTGACTCGGACTCTGCTGTGTCACCTGATTCTGCAGGGATACCTGACCCAGAACGGCTTTGTCAACCTGGAGCGAGTAGAGATGATCATGCAGGCTGTGGGCGTCGCCGAGGACAACATCTTCAAGAAACGCAAAGAAGACGATGTGAGGTTTTACTTCTGTCCTCTTCTGGTCATTAGTGAAGAAACTCACACTGGTTATTATGTCATATTTGTCTTTTAGGAAAACTTCAAGAGGAGGAACAAGGAAAAACGGAAGCGGATGAGAGTGAGTTTCCTGAAGATGATACAAATAGATGTCAGCACAGATCCAGATGTTCGTTTTCTTCCTTCTGAGCCGTGATGATGTCTCTGACGCAGGCTGAGCAGCAGGGTCCTGCCTTCCTGACCACTGGGCAGTTCGCTCCTCAGGCCCTGGGGAGGCGAGACCGACCAGAACCCGTACAGAATGCTCGGCACCAGGCCTACGGCATGAGGATGCATTCTAACATGGTATGTGTCGACCATTACACCATAACTGGGAGCTAAACTGGTCCTTAAACAGGTGTTACTGGTTGTTTTTAGGATGCTGCTCAGTCACTGAAGGCCACCATGAAGAACGGAGGCAATGTGAGTGTGTGTGTGTGTGTGTGTGTGTGTGTGTGTGTGTGTGTGTGTGTGTGTTAGTAATGCACGGTATAAACGGTATACAGTATAACCGGTAGGATTTTGGCCTATGATATATAAAATTATACACTACCGGCTAACCGGATGCGCTTGCTGATGACGTCATCAAGGAGCGCAACAGGTTAGCGCTTCAACGGAGCAACATGGTGAGTGGAATCTGCCAGCCTAAATCAGGAGAAGGTCTGAACTTTTAATTTTATTTACATACAGCTGACTAAACCCCACGTAGCGGTGATGCATTAAAGCCACCGCTTGCTAGCTGAACGTAGTGGCGGCGTACCTGTGGAATTCACCAAAGACTTGCGTCTGAAACTGTACGTCGCCTCCGTAACGTCTGCCTCACACGCCTGCTAATTACGCCACCGTCACTAAAACATTTGCTCTCTGTTTGTCGTCTATGATTTGAACAATTATTTTTTTAAATAACTACACTGCTCACAAAAATTAAAGGAACACTTTTTTTATTGGGCCTGGCATGAAATCAGTTAAACCTGTCTGATAATGTTCTGGTTGATTAAGCAGCTGAGGGCATTGTTAATCACTTTCAGCTGTATTGGTGTTCATGGACTTAACGACAGGTGCACTAAAGTGGCAACAATCACAAAACCCTCAAAACAGGACTGGTTTAACATGTGGAGGTCATTTCAAGTTTCTCCCTCTTGATCTTTGTTGGCTGGTTTTCCACTCGTGCTAGTTTTGGCTTGAGTAATTATCTCTACTGGCAGCATGAGGCCATTCCTTAACAATGCAATTTAACAATTCCACTTAAAGTAGGAACAAAAATTAGTTTCTGTCTACGCCACTGGTATAAACAGAAGAAAAGAACATATCGTGATATATATTGTTACCGCACGTGCTTCAAAATTTATCGCGATATAGATTTTAGGCCATATCACACATTCCTAGTGTGTGTGTGTCTTTTAATATTGTGGAATGAACAACAGCGTTTTTGGTTGTTCCTTCAGAACAGTTACAACCATTAGAACATCAGTCATTAGAACCATCAGAACAGTTGGATTTATAAAGCGCTTTTCAAGGCACTCAAAGCGCTTTCCATTATTCATTCACTCTCACATTCACACACTGCTGATGATGGTAAGCTACTATGTAGCCACAGCCACCCTGGGGCGGTCTGACAGAAGTGAGGCTGCCATTCTGCGCCATCGGCCCCTCTGACCACCACCAACACAGGCAAGGTGGGTTAAGTGTCTTGCCCAAGGACACAATGACAGCGACAGACTGAGCGGGACGCGAACCTGCGACCTTCCGATTGCCAGGCGTCCACTTAACTCCTCTGCCATCATCGCCCTTAGATCCATTATAAACATCAGAGCCGTTATAAAATAATCACGTGCATTAGAACCTGTTGAATCCCATCGCACTTCTCCTGACTGAGATCATAAATCACTCAAATCAGCTCTCCATCTCACAGGTCAGAACCCTTAGACCTGATGAATATTGACCCAGTACAGGAACTTCAACTGGTTTGTTTAAGCTGGTGGCAGACTCACATAGCCACTTATCTGCCTACGTTTGAGTATCTTACCCTGCTTCCACTGGTGTGACCTCCTCACTTTAGCTGCTTACACATCTGGGTCACTACGGTCGGTGCTCAGCCGCTGCAGTTTGGGTAGAACAGGCGGTTTTAGTTCACACAAACTTCACACCGACTTCTCAGGAATGCGGAAATCCCTGAGCACGTGTGCGGCGCAAAAGATGTGCAGAAAAGTCTGTGGTGTCCTTAATAAGATGAACAAAGGCGGGTGTGAGCTGTGTTGCTTTTGGAGACTCCTTGTGTGGATCCTCCATTGACTTCCATTCATTTTACTGACTCAACTGTGCCTAACCCATACCCTAACCCTAACCATAACCAATGCTGTTCTATTCCTAACCCTATCCTAAACCAAAAGTTAATTCACACCATACCCCTAAAACCACGTTTTTGTGTGTTTTGTCATTGTGTTGACCAGCCAATGTCCCCACAATGTGGAAATGTTCACACACTACAGGTTTAAAAGTAAAAATGTGTCCACTTAACCATATAAAGACAAGTACACACACAAACACACCGCTCTCCTCTGCGCTTTTCTTTTCTGACTGTCTGCTGCCGAGGGGGAGACAGGAGCCCGTGCTTGTTGACTTGACAGCAACCCAAATGAAAACGAATCGCGCATGCGCAGTGTTGCCAACTGCCTTCGACAGAAAGTAGCTGGGGTTCACCCAGAAAGTCACCCAGATGTCGCCAGATGACGTAACACGCTAATTTGCATATTGATGACGTCATCACGTCACATTGGCGTTAATTTCCCCCTCAATATCTAAAATTAAATATATATATATAGAGATCTATCTATATCTATTGATCTATCTATCTATATATATATATATATATCTGTAATCACACGTTTGACTCTAATGAACTCATGTACAGAAGTTTTTTAAACCACAGCACTTTTCCTTTCTTAGGGTCTGAAGTACTTTGTTTCTCAAAAATTTTGGTTTCTAATCTTTAAGATTTTTAAAACATGTTAGTCTTTCTTAGGATTAAAAGGGAGGAAAATAAAAACAATTTTATTAGTTTAAATGATTAACTAGTATGATCCATGTGCTTTGATGTGTAAAATAAATTATAAAAGTATAAATAAAGTGATATTAAGGCAGATTTGGTGTGATCCGGACATGGCTCAGACCTCCTGCTCTCCTCAGTCTCACAGACGCTCTGCACGTTTGTTCATTTACCAGCGTTTTCTTAAACAGCGGCTTTTTCCCCTCATAGTTTCTCCACTTGTCCGTTATGTTTTCTCTCCATCTAGATCGTGATAACGGCGCACACAGGTGCACCGTGCAAAAGGGAGCGGGTGTCTTATGTTAAAATACCATCCCCGTGTCACTGAAGGAAACTCCGATGAGCCACAGAGCTGCGTGTGTTAACGGGACGGTGGTTCAAACTCCCGCTGACTTTATTCGCCAAATGCAGGCAGGACCAAAGTCAAGTGCCTGACGGCTGCAGACCCAGAGACAGCAGATTCATGCCTGCTCCGCCTCTAAACAGCAGAAGCTGGAATCTGCAGCAGCAGGCGTAAATCAGCGGTCTCCAGCTCTGCAGCTGCACATTTCTCGACTGCCCGGCCGAGAAAAGTTTATGATTGGTCAGTCGATGTAACGTGATCATCCTCGTGCCACGGCTCGTGCACATGCGCAGATTATTCTGTTTCCTGGCTCATGGAAGAATGGTCCAGAGCGCAAACAGTTTTTCTTGCTAATCTGCAGGGAATATCTACGAAAAAGTTCTACAGAAAGTAGCAAAGGGTCCTCAGAAAAGCCGCTAGGTTTGTCGCTAGGCACTGTTTGGAATAAAAAGTCGTTGAGGGGGTCGAAAAGTTGTCGAGTTGGCAACACTGCGCATGCGGGAAGCCCCCACTGGCTGATCCTACTCGCCAATCGGAGGTGATGGGTGTGAATTTCAGCCGGCTAATCAGTCCATAGTGTCACTTCGGTCCCAGCCGGACCTCCAAGGGAAGAGGTCTGAAAAAAAGAGTTGCCTCAGAACGGAAAACGCACATATGACACAGATATGAATCCAAATTACGGTCACGAACCGGTCCGTACTGGCCCAGATGTGTAAGTGCCATTAGTAGTGTTGCAGTGAGCCCTGCAAACTGGCCACACTCATTAACAGCAGATATCCTCTTGTGATTCTGGTTTTTAGTAACTGAACTAGGTTGGCAGCTTGGAAAAACAGCTCCAAGGATACTGTTTTATTAATTGGGGCTAAGGCAACCGATAAAAACCTCCCTAACTCACTTTGACAGAAAAATCCTAACAGTGTTATCACCATGGAGAAAACCATACATAAAGGGAATGTCCACTAATTAAACTTAATTTATTTTGGTAAATTTATTAAGAGCAGCTTTAAGAAAGGAAAGGCAAAAACCTAATAAAATATATCCAATTGGTTAATATTAGACTTAAGAATCAACAATAGTGAAATTAGAAATAATTAAAATAATTGAATCATCCTAATTTAATCACTTTTACCTGAGAGCTCAGGCCTTAAACCTTTAGTTAAAAATCTTTCTTTAGGTGGACGGAGAGAGAGAAAGTTGATCCATTGTGCGCCATTAATAACCATCAGAACCATTATAACCATTAACACCATCAGAACCATCATAGCCATTAGATCAGTTATAACATTAGATCCATTATAACCATCAGAACTATTAGATCCATTATAACAATTATAACCATCAGAACCATTATAACCATTAGAACCATCAGAACCATTAGAATCATTAGACCCATTTCACCATTAATACCATCAGAACCATTAAAACTGTTAATCCATCACAGCCATTATAACCATAACCTCCAGAACTAGTATTACCATTAGATTCATTAGAAGTGGGGCTGCAGCTGTCAAATATTTTAACATTCAAATATTCTATTGAATCCTCTGTTGATTAATCGAATATTTTATTTGACAATGTTTCAAGTTAAATGAAACTGTGTTATGCTGCTAAAAATGTGAAATAAAACAAAATTATAAAATGCTCAATAATATGTATTAAACTGGTGATGTCTAGTTCCCTCTTTCCCAGCTGATATTTATAGTTAAATATTTTATGGAAAATATTTGACCTACATTTCATTAACATTTTAGGTTTGTATTAATATCACTCATCCTTGTCTAAATAACAATCTAAATATATCCACAGTTAAACTATTGGCACTTACACACTAGCATCAGCTCCGCACGGCCTAATCAGGGTAATTTGTGTTCACATCTGGGTAGCCCGGGAATTACCCGCCAATTTTTCGTGCCGATTTTGGAGACCACCCATGTGCTCAATTACGTCCGCATTCCTAAGGCAGTGTGGAACGAGCACGGCCAGGCTGGGGCCAGCAAAGTTATATTTACAAAATACAAATAACAAAAATGCTTCTACTTACTTGTGAAAAGTACTCCCCCGAGCCATGGTCTCAATAGTCCAGTGATTAGAGCAAGAATAAATCGCACAAAGCTCAGGTATCCTGTTTACTGCTGCTGTTATGGTTTGTGTCTACCGGAAGCGTAATTTGGAAACATAGGATGGCCAAGGACGGTCCCGCCTTTCTTGTCTCTGATTGGCTGGAAGGGCTCTTCTACGATTGGCTACTTCATGTAACATCCGTCTTCCCTCGCTGCAGAGTTTTATGTCCGCAGACAGATCTTGAGGAGTTTTTTTAATAACCATTATGTCCTGTTTTACAACAAACCAGCTTCAGTTTCTTTTATAAAAGAACCTGAAAAACATCTAATGTGAACTTGTAATAGATCATGTTGCATTTATCACACTGTTGGATTGACTGTATATCTGTTGGCTCTCCAGCATGGGGTTATCTTATTACTATAGGCTATGTTATGTCTTCACTTTCATAGGTTAAGGCTGTTTGCAGGTTAGGACACATCTCATCATCTGTTTAAATGTGTGTCAGGGTTAGTTAATCTAAATTTAATTGAAAGCTGATAATGATTTAGACCTATTTTTCACCAGTTTTCATTATTCTAGAAGAGAAACAGACCTGATGCACACAGCTGGGGACAATAGGGCAGTTTGATTATATTTCATACCAGGTAAGGCACACATAGCCTATACTCCACTAACATCAACGCTTTAGAGCCAACAGATATAAAGTAAATCAAACAGTGTGATAAATGCAACAAGATATAAATTCACATTTTACGTATTTCAGTTTTTTTTATAAAACGAACAGAAAAATCCTTTTTCAAAACAGAACAAAATGGTTATTATATCACTAAATTCACATTTTCTTTACAAAACTCCCCAAAACAGCTGCTCTGTTGGTGGCAGCACAGTCTGCACTTAGAGAGGGAAGACGGTTTGCTGCTAAATGAAATAGCCAATCGTAGGAGAACCCTTCTAGCCAATCAGAGGTGAGAAGGGCGGGATCTTCCTTGGCCATCCTACGATTCCAAATCACGTGTCCCGCATTACTGAGTCTCCCGTTTCCAGTTAAAATCTTGCATAAACTGTGGAGGTGGGACTATAACGCAGGTCCAGAGCATGTGGAGCGCACTCACGAACCCCAACACAAAATGAAACGATGGCGAGGAGTCCGATATGAAACGGTGCAGATAATCTGAGTCACAAAAACATTTTGGTCAAAAGCAGGTTTCCAGTAATTGGACAGGTTCATGCTAAAGCCCAAAGAGGGTTCTGGGGTTGTTGTTTCACATCCAAGCTGAACCCTTTAGAAATGCTGAGAGTTAGAAAAAACACAAAATTTTGTTTCTAAATAAAGAAAAAAACTTGTGAAAAAGTCTGAATATTTTTTAAATGGGATGCTGATGTTAGTGGAAAATTAATTAAAATATTACTGGAACTTTTAGCGTTATTCTGTTGTGGAAATTCTGTGTAAATATTCAATGAAATCTCTTTATTGTAGGTTTATCTATATTTTCAAAAGGAGTTGATGGTTTAAAATCATTTTAGCTAACGTTACTCTGAGTCACTATAGAAGAGTTCAGCTGTGGGAACTGTGAAATAGTCTGGAAGCTTTTGCTGTTTGTGTGTTCAAGTTAAATTCAGATAGACATGAAATATTGATGATGTGTATTTAACAGTGATGTTAGAGCTAAAAGGACTTCTCATTACAGTGTGTTTCTGAGTGCTTTCATATAAAAGTTTAGAAGTGATCTATTGAAACAAATCAATGAAACCACTAAACAGAACCTGGGTTTTTGTTGCCCCTCTCAGCCTTCTGCAGGCTTCAGTGACAGCAGAGGAGTCAAGAGGAAAGCTGACGACAGCGACAGCGAGCCGGAGCCTGAAGACAACGTCAGGTAGACCTTTACCATCACAGACAAACTCCTAATGAGAGAACACTGGACCACTGGCTCAGTCATGACCAAAGTTTTAACTTCTGGCCCTGAGGACATGTTCCGCTGCTGGAATCAGTTTTAGAAATAAGGGTGAAGATGAGAAGCTCATCAGCAGACCTCAAATAATCTCTGAGTTCAGGATGGAACAGCACTGCTGGTTAACTCGGCTCACCTCCCTGTAGGTGGTTCTCTCTGCCAGCTCTGTGGCAAAAAGTGTGTGTGTGTGTGTGTGTGTGTGGGGGGGGGGTTACCTGAGACAAAAATAGCATGAGGTGATCGGTAAACAGTTTGAGGTGATCTGTATGCTACACAGAAGCACAACATCAGCAGTGATGTTGGAAAGTCTGCTCAGTCTTTGGGTTTTTGTCCGACTGAACCAGAAAACTCTGGAACAACCAGTGACTCCATCCCCTAGCCAATCAGCAGCTGACAGTCGCGTTTACGGACTGCATCAGTGCACCTGGAACCACAAGAAAGCAGGGACTGGAAAGTTGCAGGAAAATACTGAACCGCGCTGTTGGAAAAGCTGTCAAACCAAACCGCACCCATTTGAGTCACGCTGGGTAGTGCTGTTGGAAAAGGTGACTGGTTCTACTGGTCCCAGATTACATCAGAGGGACTCCTGATCATCTGTTTCTGGATCAGTTTTCAGTTCCACCAGCAGTTCACACTCCTCCTGCTCCTCCTCCTCCTCTTCTCTGCTGTTCTCCTCCCCACACCTCCCCTGATCACTATGGAAAACAGGAGCGTTCCAGTAAATTCCCGTGTGAGGCGTTTTGCACAGAGCTGCTAAATCCTCCCAGATTATTAATATTCATGGAGGCTTTCCTGTCAGGATCTGGACTTCCCAACACTTTTGCTTCAGTTGCAGCTCACAGGTTCTGGACCATCATAATAATGTGTGCAGACCAACCCAATTCCACGAAAAGTCAGAACCATTAAATAGTTCCATCATTGTTCAGCCTTTAGATGAAGCTGAGAACATGCCAGGCCCATACAACTGATCAGATAATTCGATCCGTACCTAATGCCTGGCTGAATCTGCAGGGAGGGCTTTGGAAAGTGTGATTAATAAGAGCGAATTGTGCCCAGACCTGGGCTTCTCCACACATACCACACTATACAACCCCTTGGTGGCTCCTGTGTTGTTTTATGCTGCAGGTGTTTGGGGCTTTGCAGATGCACCTGAATGTGACCTGATCCAGAACAGAGCTATTAGATGTATTTAGGGGTTCATAAGTACACCACTAGGGCTGCCATAGAGGGTGATATGGGGTGGGAACCCTGTCGGGTCAAATGGAGCAGAAGTTTTGCACCTGTAGAACCGTCCTGTGCGCCTACCTGAAGACAGGCTCACCAGAAAAGTTTTTAATTGGAACAAATCTCACAGGTATCCTTGGTCTAATGATGTTTCAGCATTACTTTCTTTAACAAATAGTACATCTTTATTTTTGAATCATTTGCAACAGTTAAACTCTGTTTCAGACATATGTATATAGACCAGTGGAAGTTTGACATGCTCTCAAAGCTCAAATTAAGAAGTTACATTCAGTTCAGAGGTCATTTTATGACAGCTGTTGTCTGTAATTTAAAAAGAAGTCAGTGATCACTTTGTGCACAGTTGCAAGCTGGGGTCCTGCCTCTCACTGTTGAAGTGGGGCGATACGAAGGCTTACTGGAGGAGCAACGTTTGTGTGTCTTATGTGACTCAGATGTTCTGGAGGATGATTTTCATTTCCTGTTTTATTGTCCGGTATATAATAATCTAAGAATGTAGGATGGGAGGCAGATCTTTTAGCTATCAGGCTCCTCTCCTGTGGAACCAGCTCCCAGCTTTAGTCCGTGAGGCAGACACCTTGTCTACTTTTAAGACTAGGCTCAAAACTTTTCTATTTGATAGGGCTTATGGTTAAATTCTGATGTTAGCCCAGGTTTAGACAAGTGGGGAGCAGAGGGAGGTGGAGTGTACAGCGGGGACTACTGTCGTTAAAGACTTCTCCCTGGCCCTGCCTCCCACATGCCTCCATCTAAAAGGCTAGGTTATCCTGAGTTATCTCTGTAGTTATGCTGCTATAGGCTTAGACTGCTGGAGGACATACTGACCACGTTCCACACTCTGCTACTCTCTTCTACCACCACTCTCTAATTGCATTATTTCCTGTTATTTCAGCGGTTAACTTTACTTTTTCTCTAAAGCCCTTTTTATAAGACACACCATGCCGGCAAATCAGCGTAATATTACCGCAACGTGTTTCTTATGAACGCGCCATGGCGGCATCACGCTGCGGGAATTTTGCGGCATTTGTGCCGCCACGCTTGATAGTAATTTTGCGGTAATGTTGCGGCTTCGCCGGTCTTATAAACGCACATTAAGCGTTGGCGCAACAGAGGGAGGTGTCATGACCATGTGATGAATCAATGCCGAGCTCCGGCCGGGAACTATAATGAAAATGAAACTAAACACGCGCTTAAGTTTTACATTTGTAAACAGAACCAGCTGAGATGAACATTTGGACCGATGCGGTGCTCCGGGAGCTTCTCTCCGTTAGATCTGGAGCTCAGATCATCTGACAGCTCACAGGGATGGTGGAGCACACACCTGTAGCTGGTTGTTAAAATAAAAACTTAACGAGTGCGGCTTCGATCGCAATAAAAGGCAAGTTATGTCCAAAATACACGGAAGTCCGCAACTGTGCAGAGACCGCCCCCATACCCCCTTTATGCCGCCATCGCGTAATCTTTTATAAAACGGACATGATTGCGCAACATTACCGCCACAGTCTGAGCTCTTATAAACGACCTAACGCTCCCTGATGCCGCATCGGCTTTGTGGCAAATTGGCAGCATTGTTTTATAAAAGAGGCTTAAGTGTCCCCAGAAGAAGCTACACTGGCGTTCTGCTGAGCTGTGGTGGCCTCATGGAGGGGGCCATCGGCTGGCACACTGCTGCCAACCACTGAACATTCTCCCTCTCCTGATATTACATCTCACTTTCTTTAACATAGAATGTGCTACTATTAGTTCACCTATTGAATTAATTATAGATTCACTCAGATAAAGACAATAAAGTTTCTCTTACTAAATAGAACTTCTACTAAGAAATCACAGTGTAGCCATAGAAACACTACTTGATCTATATGCCTGCAGCCACTGAGGAGTGAGGAGTGAACGCTGGCATGTCTGTCGCCGCTGCTCCCCGACGAAGTCTTTTTAAATTTTCTTTTTAAGCTGTTTTTATTGCATGCTCATCTGCCTGTTCAGTCCCTGTTCTGGTTCCGTGTCTCCACCTCTCTACTCCGTGATGTGGGCAAGCGGACTTTTTATGTGGCTCGCACTTACCTGGACTGTCTTCTTGCTCATTCTTCCAGCTGCGGATGGGCTCCTCCAGTACTCGGCGGAGGAGCTCTTTAATCTCCGCTTCCACCGGTTCTCCGCCGCCAGCTCTGTGCCTCTTCCCCTCCATTGCCTTTCAGCCTCGTAGGCGGTATATACATCGGGGGTCCCGGAGGAATTTCCACCTGGATGGCTCCAAAGGAATACCCTCCCTTTGGTCCACGAATCGCCGGCGGCTACCCAGGAATACCGGCCGAGGCCGAGCTACCAACCCCAGCTTGTTAGCCCGACCAGCTAGACTGGCTAACGCACCCGTCGCCAGTGATAACCTCCCCGTGAAAGTTGGTCTCCTCAACATCCGCTCCCTCTCCGGTAAAGGTCCTCTTCTTCAGGATATCATCAGGGACTGCAAGTTCGATTTTATCAGTTTTTGTGAGACTTGGCAACAGCCTGGCGACTTTTCCCAGCTGAATGACTGTACCCCCCCTGGGTTTGTTTACATTTCTAAGCCGCGCGGGTCAGGCTGTGGTGGCGGTCTCGCGATGCTTTACCGCGAGACCTGGAAGGTCCTTCCAGTGACTCTACCACCTCTCTCCACCTTTGAATGCCTCGCTTGTCAACTACCCGGACCGTCTCCTACCATTATTGTCACTATTTATCGTCCCCCAAAATCTAACCCTGAGTTTTTAAATGAATTTTCAACTCTCTTAACACATCTCTCTACTCTCTCCCCTAATGTAATTATACTTGGGGATTTTAATATTCACATGGACAAAGGTGATCTCCCCCTCACCAAGGATTTTTCCTCAATACTGGATAGTTTTAATTTCCATCAAATTGTCAACTCTGCCACGCACATTAAAGGACACACTCTGGACTTAATCTGCTGCTCTGGTTTATCCCCCTCCAACTGTTCAGCTGTTCAGAACCCTTTAACTGACCACTTTCTCATCTCATTTTCTGTTCCTCTCCGTCTCTCGATCATTAAACCAGTTCGTCTCATGTCCTCCCGTAATATCAAGAATATTGACTTAGTCTCCCTTTCCTCCAGACTAGCCACTTTGACTCCTGATCTTTCTGTCAGCCTGGACAATCTGGTTACCCAATACAATACTGAACTGGCATCCATCCTCAACTCATTTGCTCCTATTAAACCCCGCTCTGTCTCCTTTACCCGGTCTGCGCCCTGGTTTACATCTACCTTACGCTCTATGAAGGCCACAAATCGCAGACTGGAAAGACTTTACAAGAAAACTGACCTTCATATCCACAAGGACTTATACACGGCCCAGATATCACTGTATAAGGACACCATCTCTCACGCCAAAATACAGTTTTATTCCAATCTCATATGTTCAAACTCTGCTAATAATAAGTCTCTATTTTCCATTTTTAACCGGATTTTCCAGCCCCCGGATTCATTACCCACCCACTTCTACTCTACGGACATCTGTAACTCCCTCCTCCAGTTCTTCAATGACGAGGTCCATGGAATCCACCTTCACCTTGGTGCCCACCCCCTGCCTGATCCCTCTGTTGACCTCGTCAATCCCTCCCTTCACTTTGCTTCATTTAAACTGCCTCATCAATCAGAAATCTCTGACCTTATTTTAAAGTCCAAACCCTCCACTTGTCTGTTAGATCCCCTCCCCACAGTTTTAGTTAAATTATGCCTCCCGTCTCTTCTACCTTTCATTACAGCAATTATTCACTCCTCGCTACTATCTGGAACGGTTCCCTCTCCCTTCAAATCCACAGCTGTCAGCCCTGTACTGAAAAAGCCTGGATCAGATCCTAATGACTTCAATAACCTCCGTCCCATTTCACACTTACCTTTCATCTCAAAAGTTCTGGAGAAAACTGTGGCATCGCAACTTCATTCCCATCTTACCTGCAATAAGCTCTACGAACAATTTCAGTCTGGCTTCCGTCCACATCACAGTACTGAAACCGCGCTCATTCGAATAACCAATGATTTACTTATTGCTACTGATTCTGGTCTAGTCTCCATTCTCATTCTCCTTGATCTGAGTGCGGCCTTCGACACCATCTCTCATTCAATCCTCCTAAATAGACTCTCTTCTATTGGTATCACTCACACCCCCCTTCACTGGTTTCAGTCATATCTCACTGACCGCACTCAGTTCATTCAGTTAAAATCATTCTCCTCCAAATCATCTCCAGTCTCCTCAGGTGTACCCCAGGGCTGTCCTGGGGCCTCTTCTCTTTATAATCTATATTCTCCCCCTCGGCAATATCTTCCGTAAATTTGGTATACAATTCCATTGCTATGCAGATGACACCCAGCTCTACATTTCCAGTAAGCCCAACTCTACCCTCCCACCATCCTCCCTCACCCTTTGCCTGACAGAAATTAAATACTGGTTCACTTCCAACTTTCTTAAACTTAATGATAATAAAACTGAAATTCTCTTGGTCGGTACCAAGTCCAAACTCGCCAAAATTGACAGTTTCTCTTTAACTATTGACAACATCACGGTTTCCCCCTCCCCTCAGGTTAAGAGTCTGGGTGTCATCCTCGATAGCTCTCTCTCGTTTCAGGCTCATATCAATAACATAACCCGGTCTGCATATTTCCACCTACGAAACATAAAGCGTCTCCGCCCTTCCCTTACCTCTAATGCTACAGCTGTCCTAGTCAATAGCCTTGTCACTTCTCGTCTCGATTACTGCAACTCACTTCTGTATGGTCTCCCTAGCAAACTTACTCACAAACTGCAAATTGTTCAGAATTCAGCTGCACGAATCATTAGTAGAACTGACACCTTCCACCACATCACCCCGGTCCTTCTGCAGCTCCACTGGCTTCCTATTAAATTCAGATCCATCTTCAAAATTCTTTTGCTTGCATTCAAAGCTATACATAACATATCCCCACCATATATTACCAGCCTCATCACCATTGCTACCCCCTGCCGCCTACTCAGATCTTCCTCCTCCATCCATCTGGTAACTCCTTCATTCCGCCTCAGCACTATGGGGAACAGAGCTTTCAGCTGCTCTGCTCCTCGTCTCTGGAACTCCTTGCCCCCCGACATCAGGAACATTGACAACTTTCACCTTTTTAAATCCAGACTCAAAACCCACCTGTTCTTAAAGGCCTATGATTTATGATTTTATATTGATTCGATTCTGGTTATTGTGTTTTTAGTTGTTTTTAGTTGTTTCTTTCTGTAAAGTGACCTTGGGTGACCTGAAAGGCGCTTCAAATTAAATGTATTATTATTATTATTATATGGTGTGTGTGTGTGTGTGGGTGTGTGGAGGGTGCGTGTACCTGCTCTGTCTTCCCAATCCCCAGTGAGTCGTAGCAGATGGCTGCTCATACTGAGCCAGGATCCTCTGGAGGTTTCTTCCTGTTAAAAGGGAGTTTTCCTTCCCACTGTCGCTACATGCTTGCTTAGTATGAGGATTGTATCAACACACAGTGTCTTGATGCAATCTGCTGGGTTCCTTATATAGGAAACTTTTTTACTGATTGGCTTAATGAACTGAACTGTATTGGAATGTTTACTTTGTGAAGAGCCTTGAGACGACTCTTGTCGTGATTTGGCGCTATAGAAATAAACTGAATTGAATTGAAGAATGTCCATGTTTGAAAAGATTCAGAGTAAAATCCAGATTTGTTTTGGTTATCAGATGCTGAAATGTTAAGTTGGCTTTTTGACAAAGCTTTATAGAGAGAGCCTGGAAACATAGACAGATGTACTTCCTTTATCCTGCTATGTAAAATAATGTTTCTGTAAATGTACGCTCATTTCTTCTTTTGTTAGATAGGGTCTTATAGCCTATAGACCAGGCCTATTCAATTACTTTCTCTACTGGGCCAGATTTCAAAATTGTGGATCAGCTTTGGGCTGGATACCCAAATCTTTATTATGTATTTTACTGACATTTAAATATCAAATTTTAATAACTGATATTATTACCTCCACCACTACTACAAATACAACTAAAAATAACAGCAATGCCCAATGTCTTTTATTGTTTTAATGATCTGCATCAATTCAACAGTTGCAGAGCTGGTAATACAAACATTTTTATGGTTTTTAACCTGCATTGACTCGATCGCAGCTACTAAATGAAAATGAACAATAATAGCATAGCAGCTATGCTAAATAAACATAGTTGTCCATCAAAGTTGGATTAAATGCAGATTTTAGATTTTTTGGGGAAGCCTCGAGAAAACAAAAGGAGATGCAGCAGCAGTGAGTTATGGGGTAAATTGTCATGTATGCGGTCCAATATTTACAGTTTATTTTCAGTTTCTATTGTGCTTTTTTGTATTTCAGACTTTAACAAGGACACATCTTAGGGCTATATGTTAGGGCTGCTCAGACTCTGAGTCATTTTAAGATTTTGTTAAAGACGCATTTTTATGAGCTGGCTTTTAATTAGTAACAAATTAGGTGTTTTTTTTTTTTGTTTTTTTTTTTTTACCTCTTTTAGCCTTGTTTTGCGTCATTTTAGGTTGTCCATGATGGTTTTTATCAGGGATTGTCCTGGACATTTTGATTCATTTATTTTAATCTTATTTTATAGAGTTTTTAGTTGGTACAAAATGCTGCTGCAAGGTTTTTAACAAGCACACACAGGCGTAGCCATATCACCCCGGTTCTGGCGCATCTTCATTGGCTGCCCGTGACTTTCAGAGTGCGATTTAAGATCCTGCTCTTTGTTTTTAAAGCACTGAACGGTCTTGCACCATCTTATCTGTCTGACTTGCTCACACCCTATGTGCCGGTGCGCCAACTGAGATCAGCAGACCGCTTGCTTCTCTGCACTCCAAAAATGAACTACAAAACAAGGGGGGAGCGGGCTTTTGTATGTGCTGCCCCTGTCCTCTGGAATGCTCTACCCATTGAAACTCGCCAATCACCATCTGCCGCTGTCTTCAAGTCACGATTGAAGACCCACTTTTATTCTTTGGCTTTTGGACAATGACTTTTTATTTTCTATTTTTATTGTTGTTTTGCCTTTGTTTTAAATTGCTTTTAGGTTGCTTTTATCTATATTTATTGATTGTTTTTAACTGTACCTGTTTTAATATCATTATTTTGTGATTGTTGCCTGTGCAGCGCTTTGGTCAGCTCACATGCTGTGTTTAAATTGCGCTATATAAATAAAACGGTATGGTATGGTATATTTTAATATAGTCGCTTTGTTTTATTGAATTTTTATTATTTTTAACTCTTTTACTGTGATTTGTTTTTATGCTGTGAAGCACTTTGGTCAGCAACTGCTGTTTTAAATGTGCTACATAAATAAACTTGACCTTGACCTGCTGTCAGATCACACAGCAGCCATCCTCTCTCTGTCCCTCAGCTACAAAGTTTAGTTATTTTAGTATAACTCCGGTTTTATTTGGTCTATTAACAAAAATAAAACTGGTGTGTAGTTTATAATCCGCATTTTAAACATAAGTTGAAACCAACTCAGAGTCTTGCTGCTGCGGCGTCCCAAAGGTGTGTTTTTATCGGTCAACTGCAGACATAGACATGAATACGTAGATGGGCAGCTCCAATAGGCAGCACCAGTCCATGGGGTGTCTACGTATATATGTCTGTGATTGCTAATATGGTGTTGCGTTCAAGTGCAATATCAGTGAATTTTGAAACTCGCATGCAAAAACTGTTTTTCAACTGGGTTTTTTCTGTTGGTGGTTGGTGGATAGGGTCAGTTGGGCCAGCTGATGAGGGCCCGCGGGCCAGATGTCGCCATTTGAATAGGCCTGCTATATGGGCTGGGCATGTGTTGTGCATGACACTTTAATAAAATTAATTAATTCATTAAACATATTAGTCATTTGATCTCTACACACTTAATAATTTGTCAGTTAACTGAGGTTTCCCTGTTATGTGTGCCAGTTTACCTGTGAATTGATCTCTATTAAGTCATTTGATTAGTTTTTCTATATCAACTGGTTAATTTGTGTGTCTCAGTTATGATCATGGAATTGAAGGATAAATGTTTCATCAGTCTAGAGAAGTTTGAGAGGCGACTTAGTTTACCTGTCTCTGTTCTGCAGGCTGTGGGAGGAGGGCTGGAAGCAGAGATACTACAAGTCCAAGTTTGATGTGGATGCAGCAGACAAAGGTTTTCGGACCAAGGTGGTTCAGTCCTATGTGGAGGGTCTGTGCTGGGTGCTACGCTATTATTATCAGGTAACAGAACTCTGGCACCAGAACCAGTACCAAGGAACAAAATCTGAATGCACATTTTGATTCTGTTGATATGTTTTTACTCTATAGTAAACTCACTTCATTTTCTGAGATTCTGGTTTCTGTCAGAATGTAAAATCTTTAAAGGAACATTTCATGTTTTAAAATCATCATTTATACTATGTCATTTTATGGAGCTGCTGCCCCCCAATTTTGTTGTACCACGTACAATAAAGGCTTTCAATTCAGAGCAGCAGCAACAGACACGCCATACTCAAACGGAAGTAGAAAAATAAATGTGAAGCATTAAGCCTTCAGCGACATAGCAGTGATGCATTAGAACCACTGCTTGCTAATGGCAATGTAGTGGTGGCGCACTGTCAGAATTCACAAATATTTACAAGGTACATCACCTCTGTAACATCTTCCACACACGCCTGCAAATCATGCCGCCGCCACTATAACGTCTACTCAGTTTGATGCCTATGATTTAAAGATAAGGACATTAAATGTCTGGTATTAGCAGTTATCACTCCCATAAGCCTGGTTCTGCTGGTGCTGTGTCATAAAATGTTTAAACATCATTTTAAGGCAGATGAAATCCTTCAACTGGATGCTGTAACCACAAAGTAAAAAAACACCGTTAATGTTTGGCAAAACTAAATAAATAAATTAGCGAAATGTAGAAAAATCATTTATTATTTTTCACATAGGCCTACCTACATGTTACATTTATCTTCATTGCAGATGCTGTAGCATATGGTGGCCAATTCTTCCCAGCAAAAAACATATTTTTGTTGGTATTGTTACTGTTACATTCATGGTTAAATACGATTAGTATTTATGTTAAAATCCAAACACTTCAAACAAACCCAGATAGGGAAAAACACTACAATTGTCTGCTAAAGTCCTTGACAGGCAACGTTGTGTTTTATAAGGGTGTGCTGATCTAACTGATGCATCAGTGTGTCACATGCTAATTCAATATAGATCTGTAAACAATCAAAAACGATTATAAATAAAAACCAAAAAACAGCTGCAAAGCGTTAGCCTAGTGAACTAGACCAAATTCTTGCTTTGCAGAGTTTGGTCTAGGCACGCTTCATTGGAACCCTGGCAGCCCGATCCACTGCTGTGGCTGTCCAATCACAGCTCGCTATAATTTTGGTTGGGCCAATCACAGCGCTCTATATTGTGGGCCAATCACAGAGCGGGAGTAGCTGATGACGTCAGAGCTGCGGCCGCGAACGCAAACAACATGGCGGCAGCGCAGGAACCACGTTGGTTTGAAACGGCTTTGTCATCAACATTGGATTATTTAGACTCCAACGTGCGTAAGTCTGTCTGCTATACTTAGCGACTTCTTATTTTTATCAAACAAAGTAGTGGAATGTCCCAGTACACCTGATATTCACGTTTTTCATACAAAAACGACAAAAATCATTGATGTTAGACGCCATTGCTGCCTCCCTCTTTTCCGTCGCCGTGATTACGTCACGTTGTTCATTACTCTGATTGGTCCTAGCGCTATCCAATTGCGTGCAGACATTTTGAAAGACAACCGCAGATCCCGCCTCATGACTGAGAGCCGTCAATGGTTCGTGGCCAGACTGTATATTCACATATATAGGATGGCTTGCCAGGCTTGCAAAGCGTGGCAGGAACTTAAAAGTTGAGCGTGCCACCCGGACACTTCAGGGGATGGAGCAACGGAAAAAAGAAAACGGCAATGATGGAATCTTGTTTGTAAGCTTCAGCCGCTGAGCGTGGGATTTACTCATTAGGGGGATTTAAGGGAAGTTGTGTAAACCTAAAATCAAATACAACATCAACACTACCAACATGCAACAGCACCTTACACGTTTCCATCCTGGGTTAGATGAAGACAAGAAGCTGGTGGTCGTTCCTCCTAACCAGCCAACAATCCAGGAAGGATTAACAAAACTTGCCCGGAACTCCAGCCACTTTCATAAAACTACGCCATTACGTTGCTGCAAAGCTGAGGTGGCATCAGGCCTTTGGTCATTTATAAGTGGTCAGCCTGTGGTGGTAATGTGGCACCATCATGTGTTTTCATAAAGATCACACAATGGTGGTATAAAGTGGGTGTGGGGACTGTCACAGTCTTCCTTTTAGCTTGGACACAACTTGTTTTTTATGCAGATTGAAACAACACTGCTCCAAAAGGTTAGCCTGGCAAGCCATCCTATATATGTGACTATATATAGTCTGTCCACGAACCATTGACGGCTCTCAGTCGTGAGGCGGGATCTACGATTGTCTTTCAAACTGTCTGCACGCAATTGGATAGCGCTAGGACCAATCAGAGTGACGAACAACGTGACGTAATCACGGCGACGGAAAAGAGGGAGGCAGCAATGGCGTCTAACATCAATGATTTCTGTCATTTTTGTATAAAAACATGTGAATATCAGGTGTACTGGGACATTGCACTACTTTGTTTGATAACAATAAGAAGCCGCTAAGTATATCAGACAGACTTACGCACGTTGGAGTCTAAATAATCCAATGTTGATGACAAAGCCGTTTCAAACCAACGTGGTTCCTGCGCTGCCGCCATGTTGCTTGGGTTTGCGGCCGCAGCTCTGACGTCATCGGCTACTCCTGCTCTGTGATTGGCCCACATAATAGAGCGCTGTGATTGGCCCAACCAAAACTATAGCGAGCTGTGATTGGACAGCCACAGCAGCGGAGCAGGCTGCGAGGGTTCCAATGAAGTGTGCCTAGACCAAACTCTGCAAGGCAAGGCAAAAATGTCTATAATGGCTTCCTAATGATTTTTCACTGGCTGAGAAGCCGATATTTAACATTGAAGCGTTTGTTTAATCTTGCCTTCTTCAACCAGCTCACATGCACCCCACGAGCACGCGCACTCCAAAACCAGAACTTGAGTTCTGGCCTATATGTCGACACAACGGTCGAATATAACCAAATATGAACCAGCAGCGAACAAACAAGCACAACTAAGCTCATTTCATAACGTGAAACGCATAAATGATGTCTTATCGTTGACGACCTCCGATCAGTTTGTGCATTCCATCTTCACAACAGCATAAGAGCCGATGCATGGCTGTTAGCTTGCTTTGTCCCAAGTCAACAAGTGAGGACGCCATTACGCACGAGGCGAGGCTTGGGCTCGTACTGTTGGATCCCGTAGGTCACTGCCAGGTCGGGTTCAGTCATAACTTTTGTTGTTTTGGAGCGAGACGCTGAAGCTGCGTCCTGCTTCCTGCTTCCTTCCACCAATCACAGCACCCCTCAGTCCCACGCGCGTCCGAGACAGCCGAAATATCGCGTGTGATCTCGTGAGAAAATATGACCTTTACAAAAAAGGATTAAAAAATCACATTTTTAATTTTTCCAATACAATTTATTTTAATGGTCTAAAAGACTATAATAGGACATAGATATTCACGGTATTATAGGTGATGACTCCTTTAAAGCACGCCAAAATTTAGTGTACCTTTAAAACCCAGGAGTTCTGTGAAGTTCCAATTAAAGGCTGACTGGAAGCTTCCGTAGGAAGGTTTTCAACAGTTAACTCTAAATAAACATGTTTCACTACAAATGATGCAGAACTCGCGGAGCTCGGCATTAATTCGTCATGTGACCATGACACCACCCTCTGTTGCGCCAAGGCGTAATGTGTGTTTACAAGTCTGGCGTAGCAGCAAAATTACTACCAAGCTTTGCGGCATGAATGCTGCAAAATTCCCAGAACGTCATGGCGCCATGGCGCGTTCATAAGACACACTGTTGCGGTAATATTACACTGATTTGCTGGCATGGTGTGTCTTATAAAAAGGGCCAAGTAAAGATCACAAAAACCAAGTGTACTGAGGTGAACTGAATTAACCCACGCTGTGAAGCATTTTAGGCTGAGTAGCGCTGTTGGAGAAAGGGCTTTTGTGATGCGGACAGTTTGTGATGTGGACTGTTTTGTTTAGATTCTGTGTTTGAGAGGAGTTATAGAGGGTTTGAACCAGATGAAGCTCCACAGATCAGACTGATTGCTGTTAATTATTGTCTGAATAATTTTACGGAGGTGAATCCTCTGTCTTTATGTTGGAATGAATTAATCAGCTACGGACCCTCTTCAGAGGAGCCGGGGGGATTTGTTTGTGCCTATTCTGCTCTCTGTTAACTCCCCAATCCAAATCCTGTCTCAGAGGGATGGTCTGAAGGATGTCATTAGCGGGCCCTTGGCGGATGTGGACGTGTCTGTTCTCCGCTGTTGCACATTCACGGTCTGTAGAATTATGAGCATGCACACCTCGCTGCATGGCAGCTGACCCAAAGCATAGAAGGCCAGAATCCACCTTTCATCCTTTTGTGTTCATCAGTTAAAGGTAGACTTTCACAGGATTCATTAATAACTTTTTATTTTCTTATTCTGGTCACCAGCTGGTTTTTAGAATTAATCTTTTAGTTAAAATTATTTAGAAATAGATTGTTGTGAAGCTTCACTAAACACCAGAACCCTCAGTTTTTCAGTTTGAAGCAGACTAAGAAAGTTTGAATTTCTGTCTTCAGTAGGAACTGTTAGAATTCTCCTCCTTAATGATTAAACTTTTTATAAATAAGAGTTATTTTGAGAGTTCACACAACTGTTTTAATTTTTATCAACAATTTAGAAAGTAAAATTTAAAGAGTTTAATATTCTGAAAATGTCCTCTAGTGAACTAAATAAAAAATGATTGAACCTACCTGATACTACCCTGATCCGCCTGCCGATTTTCTGCTGTCGGTCACTGTCTCAGTGCCTCTTGGTCAGCCAGGCGACGCCTCCTTTTGGCACATTTTTCAAACAGGAAGTGTGGGTGGAATAAGACTCTGATCAGGGGGTGACTGACTTTAAAGCTCCTCCACTTGAGGTAGCACTTCTAACTCAAGCCAGAGTAAACAGTCACCAATCTCAGCATCTAAACAAAATGTTGTGTAAACAACTGCCACTGCTGCACACTGCTTGGCCTTATACTACTTGTCTGCTGCTTCTGGCACTTGCCAGAGGTGTACTGGCCATCAAGAGCACTGGGACATTTACCGATGGCCTTGCCGCAGATCTAGCCCACCCGGCGATTGCCGATCCCAAGGCGTTCCCTGGCCAGCTGAGAGACATAATCCCTCCAGCTATCCTGGGTCTTCCTTTAGGTCTCCTCCCGGTTGGACGTGCCCAGAAAACCTCACCAGGGAGGCGTCCAGGAGGCATCCAAACCAGATGCTGGAGGCACCTCAACTGGCTCCTCTCGATGTGGAGGAGCAGCGGGTCTACTCCGAGCCCCTCCCGGATGGCCGAGCTTCTCACCCTATCTCTAAGGGAGAGTCCAGCCACCCTGCAGAGAAAACTCATTTCAGACGCTTGTATCTGTGATCTCGTTCTTTCGGTCACTACACAAAGCTCGTGACCATAGGTGAGGGTAGGAACGTAGATCGACCGGTAAATTGAGAGCTTCACCTTCTGGCTCAGCTCTCTCTTCACCACGACAGACCAGTACAACGCCCGCATCACTGCAGACGCAGCACCAATACGTCTGTTGATTTCCCACTCCATCTTTCCCTCAGTCGTGAACAAGACCGGGACATTTAAGGCTGGACCTCGTCCCTGACCTGGAGAAGGCATTCTATCCTTTTCCGATTCAAGGCCGTGGTCTCAGATTTGGAAGAGCGGATTCTCATCCCAGCTGCTTCACATTCGGCTGCGAACCGACTGGAGATCACAGCCAACAGAACCACATCCTCTGCAAAAAGAAGAGACCTGCGGGCTGTGCCAGAAAGCGAGCTAATCCCAAAGACTAGGCTTTCTTTTGAAAATCCTTCTTTAACTTCCCCAAAATGGGTTTTACCACCGTGGCTAGCCTGAAGCCCCTCCCATTCACCATGGTAACACATGCTGGAGAACAAACCTGCTCCGTGGCAGGCTAACAGCTAGGTTTACTGAATCTTGGTGAATATGATTGGACGAGGCACGTCGAGGCTCCTTTTTCTTGCTGGTGGCTGGCAACAACGAAGTGGTGAATTAGTGCCACCGCTGGCCCGCAGCGGTAGCAGCAGCTGCAGCTTTGTTTTGGATGGCTACATCATTAATAAATGTGGAGTTTAAACTTTTAAAATTGAGATCTAATTGGATTTACAGCCTAACATGTTTGTATTTCATCTTCATTTGCAGCAGGAGCGTTTCATTCCATTGATGTTGCTCCTGATGTCAGCATTATTAATCAGTATCATTATATATCAGCTTCTGTCTGGGATGGACCCATAGAATCAACATGCTGTCCTCTATATGAAGATGTTAAATAGCCTTAAAGTACCTTACAGCTGGTACCATAATACATGTGGAAAAGGAAATGCTTTATTGATGTGGCTATATATGTTAACAGCTTGTACTCTGGTCACACGTGGCAAACACGCTAATATCTGATGACATACGTGATGTTTTCTCCTTGGTGTGTAATATGAGAGCTAAATGTGGATTTGTGACCATTTACAGCGTTAACTTTGGGGTCACGTGACCTCCACGAACGTATCTTCTCAAAACTCACAGCTGCTCAAGTCCTCCAGTCTAAACACATCCAGACTCTGGAACCGAACATGAAGACGACAGAAATGAGGAAAACTCCAATAACATATGTGGAGAAACAGGTCGTTTCTCAATATGCGTACTTGCCTGTACTTGTGTACTCACGTCTTTGTGAAACGTCATCGTTGGACCAAGAACTGGTCCAATCCTAAGTACGTATCATGGCAAGTTCGCTCAAAGTTCCCGCAGGTGTTCTTATGCCACTCATTGTATCAAGGATGCGTCCTCCTGCGGAGTTGGGACAGCAAATGATCCCATAATGCATTGCGCCGCTAACCGTTATACAGCGAACGGCAGAGGAGAAAGCTCCTAACTGTAATGTTTTATATCAGAAATACAAACTAATATAAAGTAGCTTGTTATTGTAAATAATTGTGTGTAACCTGTAATATTTGCTGTATTTGTTCTTTTCTTTCAGACTCTTCACGATCCCTCAAAATGCTAATTAGCTAACCCACTATCAAAAATAAAAGCCGTGTTGCTTTGTTTTGATGAAAAAGTCACTTTTTTCTTTTTTGAACAACAGAAAGTGTTGGTAATTTATCAGTTTTGATCAAAGGTGGACCAAATATAATACAAATAATACGTTTTCGTTGTTATTTTGTTATTTAAGGAACAAACTAGCCTTTTATTTTTATGTCATGTAGTTTTTATAACCGTAGCAGCAGAAATCAGACATTTTATCCCTGCTGCAGATGTAAAGCACTCGTCACATTAATGCATCTGTACTCGTTTTGTTTTATTTTGTTTGACAACCTGAGAACGCATATTTTGTGTCCGACTCCTGAATTGAATTTGAAACCTGTTTTTTTGTTGTTGCGTGTGTGATCCACCGGTCATGGAGCTCTTTATTATGGTGACGTCCATATTATCATCTGAATGAACCACTTTGATAATAGAGTGGAAGACTTTAAAGCCAGATTGGCTGCGATGGGAGGATTGGTGCAGGATTGTGGGAAGTGAAGGTTGTTCTTGGCTGAGAGGCATGTTTGTTCAGGAAGGATAAGTGGTCCAATTGCCTATCTGCTGGGTTGGATTCCTTCTTTTCTTCTTGTTGCAGCTCTTGTTCACAGTTAGAAACTGAACCAGAGGTTGATTGTTCTCATCAGATGATGTTATCAGAACCTGCAGGGTAAAACAGCTGGACAGGTTCTTGTGTAAATACATTTGAAGCTTCAGTAATAGAAGCAGAGCTTCTGATGTGACAACAGCTAGTTTGGGTCAAAATGAAATTGAGGAGGACACAGCTGAGAGTTTTTAAAGGAGACATGACATTTCAAAACAAGTTATAACAGTTCTCTGGTCTCACATGAATCCATCTCACCAGTTTTATTCTCAACAGCTTCAGTATCTTCTAGCATGAGCCGTTTCAGGGCTCTGTCACTTTAAGAAAACAACCTGTTGCTGGCCACGCCCTCCTTGATTGGCTGCTATGAGGTGAGGAGCTGCTAATTTCATTAGGACAGTACATGGTCCATGAATGGAGATAACTCCAAGAGTTGCTGTCCACCTTTTATCTTTAGTCCATAATGAGACCACCTCCTTGACCTGTGGTACCAGATGGATGGCTGTAACAAATCCACCTTTATTGTGAGGGAATCGTTGCACTGATCAGATGCACGAGGGTGTGACTTTTACTGAAACTGTTAGGGGAAAAGGTTCAGAGCTGCATTTTAGGTGTTAGAGAGGTGAAACCTAAGACCTCCTCCTCTATTTAATGTAGGTTTTTCCTGTTTGACATAGATGGCTTCCTTTACTCCTCTCTCAAACCATCTATCTTCTCTGCCCAGAATGTGGACTTTGTCATCTTCAAAAGAGAGTCCCTTGTGTACTTGTTGTTTAGTTGCCCCTATGTAAAGGTCTGGACAGTCCTCACTGCAATAGACAGTGAGAGTTTTTAAGCTTGACCCTCCCATATTCCAGTCACAACTGACAAAGCTCCTCGGATGAGAAGTGAAACCAAAGAAGTCCAGTTGCCTTCATTTAAACCCTTTTGGATCACCATGACCTGGATGACTGAGAACCTTCACCAGCATGTAGATGGACAGCAAAACATGGTGGTTTCTCATTCTGCAGCAGCTGAGCTGACCGCGCCGGTGGCTTCAGGTGTTGTGCAGATAAAAGCTGGCCGTGGCGCCACGTGCCTGCCCTGTCATGGGAACACGCATCACTTAATACAGCTTAATACAATAGGAGGATGGTGGCAGAGGAGTTAAGTGGCCGCCTTGCAATCGGAAGGTTGCATGTTTTGTGTCCCGCTCACTCTGTCTCTGTCGTTGTGTCCTTGGGCAAGACACGTAACCCACCTTGCCTGCTGGTGGTGGTCGGAGGGACTGGTGGTGCCAGTGCTCGGCAGCCTCGCCTCCATCAGTGCGCCCGAGGGCAGCTGTAGCTACGATGTAGCTCATCCCCACCAGCGTGTGAATGTGTGGATGACTGATTGTGTTGTGAAGCGCCTTGGGGGGTTGTAGAACCCTAAGAAGGCGCTATACAAATACAGACCATTTACCATTACAGCTGCATAATGAGGACAAACAATTAGAAATATTATCATCTCGGCTACTTTTAAATAATTTTAACTGTATTCAGAATATTGACTTTTTTTAATCAATGTACTTCCTAAACAAGCGATGTTTTTTTGGCAGATAAACTAATAAAATGACATAAATACAGAAAGAAAGAAAGACCTAAATAATAATAAAAGACTAAAGGAAAACTTGGACGTGTTCCTCTTATCTTAATGCTTTGCTGAAGTATCGGATCGGGACTCTGTATCAGCAGATACTCAGAATCAAATGAGTCGAACTCGGATCGGGAGCAAAAAACGTGATGGGAACATCCCTACGATTTTCATGTTCAGCCTGCATGAAGAACTCAGAGTGACCGATTATAATCAGATTAAAAATGTTTTTTAGTGAACCACACCTTTAAATTTGTCATTTGTACTGATGTTTTGTCTGAGTGAGCTCATGATTCAGATTTGGGATGAAATGTTTGGTGTTGGTTTTTAGGGTTGTGCCTCCTGGAAGTGGTACTTCCCATTCCACTACGCTCCATTTGCTTCGGACTTCAAAGACATCAAAGGGATGTTCACTGATTTCGAGAAGGACACCAAACCAGTGAGGCTGCACACACACACATCTCATTTAGTTGGTCTTTGGATGTTCTGTGACAAAATGATGAGAGGATGAACACATGAGGATGGATGGTGTTGATGTTCTGTTGGTTATTGATGCTTGTGAATGTGTGTGTGAATGGGTGGATGACTGATTGTGTTGTGAAGCGCCTTGGGGGGTTGTAGAACCCTAAGAAGGCGCTATACAAATACAGGCCATTTACCATTTTACCATTTTTGTTCAGTTTAAGCCTCTGGAGCAGCTGATGAGTGTATTTCCTGCAGCCAGTGGTAACTTCCTGCCACTATCATGGAGGAACCTGATGACCAGCGTGGTAAGTCTTATTGACCTAACTGAAAACTCGGTGTGAAATCAGACGTTTGCATTTAAATTTTCTTTGATGTAGAATTCGTCCATCATCGATTTCTACCCCGATGACTTTGCTATCGATCTAAACGGAAAGAAGTTTGCCTGGCAGGGTAAGCCGGTCTCTTTCAGACTGTATCTCTTTCTTCTGAACTGGTTATGTTTCTGTGAAGTTTTTAAACTGGTTTCATCTTCTTGGCTCTGAAATAGCCAATCAACCATCATCATGACTTGTGAAATTGGTTCAACTTGTTTTTTTGTCCCTGGAAGGTGTTGCCTTGTTACCTTTTGTGGATGAGCGTCGGCTGAGGGCAGCCCTGGCTGATGTTTATCCTGACCTCACACATGATGAAGGTGAGTCCAGATGTTCTGTTCCTGGGTGTCGGTCTGACCTTCCAACGTGATTGAAGCAGAACGGGCTGATCTTCCCACATTGGGTCAGCTTTGCTTTGCAGAATCCTTGTGGGAGCAACTGGACTGTTGGTGTTGTGTTGAATGTTTCGTTAAAACCCTTTAAGAGTTTGCTGCTTTTCTTCTGCAGACAGAAGAAACAGTCTGGGAAGTGACATGTTGTTCCTAGGAAAGCTTCACCCTCTGTTTGACTTCATACACGAACTCTACCGTTCAGAAACTCACCAGGTAACTAAATCTATGGACTATCCCGTAGTTTAAGTACAAATTCTAGTTCAGTTTCCCGGTTCTGTTGGCTTTGTCTTTTTTCTTAGACTGAAAGGATTCATCAAATACCTTAAATGGGGAGCCTAAGTCACGCCCATCTACTTCCGGTCCATGGGTCCCCAACTCCCCCAAAAAATTATTGGGTGTCTATGAGAGGATAAAAATTATTTTCTGATCCCGTTTGATATGCGCCATGGATTTCACGTATGATGTCCGTGAACTTTAAAAACACATTTTGATGCCAAGAAAGCGCTTATTTTAGAACGGCAGCAAAAGTTCTTTTAGGTTTTGTGTGAAAAGACATACTGGACTACAAATGTTTGTCTCACCAAATTAACATCATCAAACCAGACAGAGAAGAGAAGAGATTAGCTTAGCGAGCTTCACATCCTTTTTCCAGGACGACTGACAGAGCATTAAACGTGGAGAACACCACCATAAATCTGGTCATGTGGTCAGTAGCAGCTAAACTGGGGAGCAGAGATTCTGCTGTGACGGCATAGGTCTTGATGCTCAATTCCGATTTTTAGAGTAAATCCGATTTCTATGTGTGGTTGTTCACATTACAACTGAAATGTGACATCAAACACTCTTCCGGGGAACGGTTCACGACCACCAAAGCGACCTGTATGCGAAGAAGAGGACAAGAAGTCACATTCAGTGGAGTTGGAACCAGCAGACGTGGAGTTGTGATGTGAAAGCCTTCCATCCACAATTTCAGGATCACACCTGTCAAGTCTCCCATTTTGGGCTGGAAACTATTTTATAAAGTAAATTATTTTACTTCTTATTCCCACCGTCTTCCTGTGTTAGTATTCCCTGAAAATGTTCCAGTACTAAGTTCATTCACGGAGACCAGAGAGACGCTTCTCTCCAGCAGCACCTCCTGCTCTCCTGTATTTTTAATTCCAAAACTTAACAAGATGTGCAGACAGACCTCTGAATCCCTCTGTCAGCGATGCTCCTCAGGAATGGTAAGAAACAACGCTCGCCTCCACTGAGTCAGTAGCTACATTTACTTGTGCCAAACTTCCCCTATCCGATTCAAACCTTGGTTGATGGGGAAATCCCAAATCTCTGTTTACATGGACACTAACTGAAATGATCCAATCATGCCATGAGTATTGTTGTGAAATTTTTCAATAAAGCAATGAGAAAGCAGTCCATGATTCAGTCAAAAGGGTTTCATTCCAATATTGCAATATGAGAATGAGGAGACAATCAACAGAGACTCTTCTTAAAGCAGTCTCCACTCTATTTATCTCCCTTGACCCCCCCAAGGGAGAGAACAAACAAAAGATGGGCTTACAGTGTTACCTAGGTGAGGAAGGGGGTGTACGGGGGCTGCATCAAAGGGAAAAGAAGCAACACCCCCACCTGCAGCCATGCTGTGGCTGAGACAGAACATTTCTGGCTGTAACCCCCAACTTCTCTGATCTCAGAAATGTTGTCCCACTGTAGAATTGTATTAAATAAAATAAATAGAATATTCAAATTTTCTCCATTCAATCAGATTAAAGGTGGAGCACGAGCAGAGTTGTCTTTCCTGGAAAAAAAATTGTAAACAAATGCCATCTTGTTGTCTTTTCATTTTATTTATTTAACCTTTATTTAACCAGATGAGTCGATTGAGAACTCATTCTCATTTATAACAGCGATCTGGCCAAGAGGCAGCAGCAACAGACACATAGTTAGCTTTACACAAACAGATAAGATAAAAAACAGATTTTCCCTTACATTTTATTTTCTTATTCTCTAGCTTTGTCCGTTGTAATACGCCGTTTCAAACTTTTCCAGCAGTTTTTGATTTGGTCGATACGTCGGTGAATTCCCGCTTCCTACATCTTTAGATGCACTTGAGTGTATAACTCGACATTTCTTACTTGTCTTAACGTCAGAGACTTTGGGTTTGCTAATGCTAGCTTTCTAGAGCCCTGTATCTTGTACAGTGTCCTTGGGTGACTTGAAAGGCGCTTTTAAATAAAATGTATTATTATTATTATTATTATATACAAGTGTTTAGCATGTCTTGCAAAGTACTTGTGTTTGTTGAACATAAGTACTTTGAAATAATAGTCATGCTGTTTGACTTAGGAGTTCTTCCTCGCTAACATTTTCCACACACCTCTTACCCTCAGTCATTGTGTCATTTGCGATATATTGTGCAGCCCTAGCAACAGACCACTTCTGTTTACCTCCCGTCATGTTTTCCACTTGTCCTGAGGGTCTGCAGAGGCGGAATGATGTAACGCTGAAGTTGCACACGTGCAGTGGGCATTACTTTACTGCTGATTGGACAAAACCACCTCTCTCAATCGGAATGAAATTTCAATGAAATTGCCGCCTGTGGGAAAAAATTGCACTTGATGCACTTTTGCCTGCAGTTTGTACATAGCCTCACCCCTTCTTTCCACTGAACATGAAAGCGCCACGTAATGTAATAGCGGCGTTTTATCCGCAATGTCATTCCCTACCAGGAGCGTTTCAGAACTGAAACGGGAAGGAAAGCGTTCTACACTTCTGGTCCCACAAAGACACAAAATCGCGGGAAACAAACATGGAAACAAAGCTTTACAGTGGTCCCTCACTATAAGAGTGTTTAAACAAGAGAAAAAAGTGTGAAAATGTTAATCCTTGTCTGAGAAAAAAAAAGTGTTTAGTGAGGGGTTTTACAGCGGTGGCGGTGCACTGGGACAAGCACGTCTGCAGAGTACAGGAGTGCGGCTGTGCCATGGCTGGAGCACATTAGTAATCAGCGCTCCTGCGTTTACATACAGGAGGAGGAGATGTAATATTGAGAGAATTAGACCGCGAGAGCCAAAGACGCTGGAGTGAGTGTGCGTAAATAAAACGCTTCACCCTTCATCGCATGCTGGAATAGGGTATTCTACAGTTGACGTCACCACGCAAAAGCTTCTGGGTAGGGTCATACTTACAAACCGCATTTGCCTGTAGAAGATATACAGTTTCAGAGCGCTTGGACATTGATGTGAAGGTATAAAATGGAGGAAGTTGTGTTGATGGAGAAAGACATACTCGAGGGCTTTTCTTGATAGCGACCCTACTAATTATAGATCGCCAGAACTGAAGCGCTAGCTCAAGTGAAAGTAAAAACTAACTCCCGTTAGCAGCACTGTCGTTTTAAACACTGTTATTCCATCACTGCTCCTTTTTGAGTAATATAAAAATAAGTTAATTACTCACAGTTTTTTTAATTGTCAGGTTATCATTTGTGTCCCTACTTTTTATATTCCACTCACCTCTGGTCAAAAGCCTTTTTCGTGCACGTTCTGGTGGACACCTCCTTTATCACCACTGCCTCCTGGATAACTCTCATCCATTAACACCGCTGCCTCCTGGATAACTCTCCTCCGTTATCACCACTACCTCCTGGATAACTCTCATCCATTAACACCGCTGCCTCCTGGATAACTCTCATCCATTAACACCGCTGCCTCCTGGATAACTCTCCTCCATTATCACCGCTGCCTCCTGGATAACTCTCCTCCGTTATCACCGCTGCCTCCTGGATAACTCTCCTCCGTTATCACCACTACCTCCTGGATAACTCTCATCCATTAACACCGCTGCCTCCTGGATAACTCTCATCCATTAACACCGCTGCCTCCTGGATAACTCTCCTCCATTAACACCGCTACCTCCTGGACAACTCTTCTCCGTTAACACCGCTGCCTCCTGGATAACTCTCCTCCGTTATCACCACTACCTCCTGGATAACTCTCCTCCGTTATCACCACTACCTCCTGGATAACTCTCCTCCATTATCACCACTACCTCCTGGATAACTCTCCTCCGTTAACACCACTACCTCCTGGATAACTCTCCTCCATTATCACCACTACCTCCTGGACAACTCTCCTCCATTATCACCACTACCTCCTGGACAACTCTTCTCCGTTAACACCGCTGCCTCCTGGACAACTCTCCTCCATTAACACCGCTACCTCCTGGATAACTCTCCTCCATTAACACCGCTGCCTCCTGGACAACTCTCCTCCATTAACACCGCTACCTCCTGGACAACTCTTCTCCGTTAACACCGCTGCCTCCTGGACAACTCTCCTCCATTAACACCGCTACCTCCTGGACAACTCTTCTCCGTTAACACCGCTGCCTCCTGGACAACTCTCCTCCATTAACACCGCTACCTCCTGGATAACTCTCCTCCATTAACACCGCTACCTCCTGGACAACTCTTCTCCGTTAACACCGCTGCCTCCTGGATAACTCTCCTCCATTAACACTGCTGCCTCCTGGACAACTCTCCTCCATTAACACTGCTGCCTCCTGGAGAACTTCATGTCAAAGCGTCACTAGGACCGGCGGCTGACCGGTCATTCTTGAATGTAGAACAAATATACGTGCTTTTCTCGATCTGCTCCACACAGTAAAAATCCGCTCGTCCACATAAAAACTACCACCGCTTTGCTTTTTCTGTCTTTAGCTTAGCCTGTGTCCCTTTCCAGCTGTTTCATGTGGTCGCGAACGTTACCGGCTTTGGAAAAGGGATAAAAAGTCCTCTCCGACATCCGTTCTGGGTATCTAGAGTCCAATTAGCACCTCCCCCAGCAGCAGCGCTTAGTTCCTTGCTGTTTGAAAATCTTTAGGAGACGAGAAAACAACTTTAGCCAGATTGGAGCAACTCAGACCCATAGGAAACTATTATAAATGCCTGCTTGCTCGTATGACCCTGCGTCCCAGAGTGCTTTGCTACGTTACGTCACAATCTATTTTTAGCTACTGTAGAATTAAAACTGTTGAGAACAGACATTCTGGTGTGTTTTTGTGTGTGTGACCCTAATAGTAGCTGCATACGCTACAAACGTCTATAATAATTGTAAAAAATGAAGCTGACTACTTTGTGGACTTTGCCTAGTGTGGGTTATTTTTAGAACATAACTCCCACAATTAAGGAGGGATCACTGTATATGGTTCTGCATATTTAGTGTGATGGTGTTGAACTGAATGGTTTCTGATCAGCTGTGAGGATCATGGTTTTTCCCTTTCAGGTCTCTACAATCCCTTCAGAGCTCTGCCATGGAATCCAGGGTTCATTAAACCTCGATGACGACCCAGTTCTGCCAGATAAGTAAGAAACACCAGCAGCATCCAGATCATGTTCTAATGTCTCGACCCCAAAACAAGCTGCTCAGGTGTTTCTGTCGTTCAGTCAGTGGTGACTTCTCTGTGGCTGCGTGTGTGGGTGGATTTCCAAGATACCGTTTTCTCACAGTAGCATCATTCCAGATGTTTCTTATTTATTTATTTGCTATATTCAGTTAAAGATCCTGAAACAAGTGACTGAGCTGTGTTTGGTGCAGTGAACGGTGAGGGTCAGGGGTGTGCTGAGTGTGTATGAAGTGTTGAACTGGTTGTGTATGTATTCATGTAAAACACTTTGTGTTGATTTAGTCTTGAAACATTTTCTACAAATAACATTTGATTTTTGTTCTGCAGGACGGTGACGTCTCCGATCCCGACGCTGCGAGACATCTCTCACTGCGGCGCCATTAAGTGAGTCCCTGATCAGCAGTTTTAGCTGTTCTCTTTGGGTCAAGTTCTGGTATCACCACTCATTCTAACCAGCTGGACCCGTGGTTTTTACAGGCTGCTTGGTTTGTAGCTCTGCTGCAAGGAGGTTGCAGGTTCAAATAAAAGCTGCTGCCTTTTTGCGTGGAGTTAGCACATCGTTCCCATGTTTTTTTTGTTTTTTTTTCTTTTAACTTTGGTTCTTTTTAAAACACAGGTAGGAGATCTTATTACCTTTTTATGCTGACGTTTCAGCCATCGCTGTGGCCTTCTGAGCTAAGCTGCTAAAGCAGCTTCACCTCCGCTTCCGTTTATGTGCGGGCAGCAGGGGACGATGTCGCGCTTTCCTCCTTGATGACGCAGTCCCATGCGTGGTCCAACGTGTACACCCCGTCGTCCCTGTTCATGGTTCCTATGTATATGTGGAGCTAGCGCGTTAGCATGTATGGGTTTTTTCAGGTTCTCAGGTTTTCTTCCACAGAAACACACCTGTTTGGCTGATTTACTGTGCTGTGTTTGTCAACTAGCTTGGCAAGCCATCCTATATATGTAAATATAGTCTGGCCACGACCCATTGAAACAGCTCACTCATAGGGACGGAATCTACGGTTGCACGCAATTGGTCAGCACTATCAGAGCAATGAACAGTGTGACGTACGCAATTTGTGAAGCCAACCAGGAAGTGAGAAAAATTGCTGTTCCTACCTCATCCAGTAGGGGCTGGCTCCAAAACAGAACAAATCCTCATTGCAGGAATAAACATGTTTACAGTCTGGTTCAAAAAACCATTCTGAATTGAATTCTAGGTTTAATAGGTCTAGTTTAGTCATGACAACTCTGAGGGGGGGTGAATTTTTGTAACTCTTCTGTTGAGGTGTAAATAAATATTATGAATACTTAAATTTTAATTGACGGGTAGCATGAGCCGTCAGAGCTAGCGCTACTGGCTAGTTCTGGGGAAGGCCTCAGCCTCACATTAAATGATGTTTGACCATTTTCATTCTTTGAACTTTTGTTGTGTCATTTGTGTGTTCATGTTCAGATGCTAGGCTGGCAGTTATTGGACAAAGATGGCTAGCTGTGTTATTGATTGCACAAACAGACCATCTAAGAAGTCGGTTTCATTTTTATCAGCAAGTTAAATTATATTTCTGTACTTTTATTTTGCTGGTTGAATAGGGGAAAATGCTGTGCATTTAACACAACGCTGCTTGGTCAAAATAGGCTGAAATATGGCGTGTTTGTGGCCCGGGCACCCGGCTCCTATCGCTGAGGTTTGAGGCTGTGCTTTTTACCTGTAGAGCTCCCTGAGGGTGCCCGCAAACCTCCGTTAGCTTTGGTTAGCTCATTTAGCTTGTAGTTGGTAGCAATGGCAGACCGAGATCCTCAAAATTCCGTTCTCAGCTCCACCTCTTTGCCCATTTCTGTATTGTCCAGGAGTGTCGGGACGTGTGACACGGCTATGATGGCGGTGATTGCAACCACCCACTAGGCTTCAAGTCGAAGCCTTAGAAACCTATAGGTGATGTCACAAAGGGTTTGTCCATATTCTTTTTTTACGGTCATTGGACATACCGCTACAGATGTCAGTTAACGGGGCAGTCCGCCATACAACATCAAATAAGAAGCAAATACATTCTTTTTCTAAATAAAGGACATAAGAACCTCTATCTGCTCTTGACTCAAAGGAAAACTCAAGTCTAAGTAGTCCAAAGTTGATGCCAAAGCCATTTCCATCTTTGTTGTTCTCTGTCGAAGCTCTAGCATTAAGCCCGACAAACAAACATAGAGCATTGTGATTGGCCAGACAAAAAACTATTTGGGCCAATGGTAGACTTGCTGAGGCTACAATGGCACATGGCTAGACCAACCTGCAGATATTAATCTTTTTGCTATTGCTATGGTTGGTCTAGATTTCTGTGCCGTCTCTTTGGACAAAAGCTAAATGAATGAACAATGGATTTTTTCATCACCAGTGTTTGGAGTAACGGCGTTACTAACAGCGCTATTTTTTAGGTCGGGAGTAATCTAATAAATTACTTTTCCCATCGTTGCAATGTTGTTACCGTTACTGGGCATGGCGCGTTACTCTGTTACTATAATGTGGTTGAAAGAAGTACAGCGGCTGTCGAGCTTTCTGACAACCACACCAGTGATGTGCCGATCAGAGACAGAGTGAGTGATACTGGCTGCACCCGCACACGCCATCCCACCCCAAGCTGGTGTTACAAACTGCAAAAATGAACACACGGCACTGAACACATCAGGGTGATTGGTTTCAGTTTGTAGATGAGTGTGTGCACAGAGATGAAGTAAAAACACAAAAAGACGTTGTCAGACCTAACCCTAGCTCTAGCCAATAAAAATGGCACAAGCGAGCGCCGGCACTCCTCCTCACAGAAAGGCCAGTCCTGCCTCCAGAAATGTGGCGGAAAAGAAGAGGAAGCAGATCGGGACGTAAGCTTCAAGAGAGGAAACGGAGGTACAAACCATATTTACCCTCCATGATTATGAGAAATGGCCATTTCCTCCCCAATAAAATCGATTACCTGACGACGCTGATCAGGCTTCAGCAGGACTACAGAGTGTGTAGCCTGATGTTTTTTATTGAGTCATGGTTGAACGAGCAAATTTCAGACTTTGAGGCTTCCCCGGAAGGATTTAAACTCAAGAAGTAAGAAGAAAGGCGGGGGTCTGGCTGTGTTTGTTATTGAGAGATGGTGCAACCAACCTGGCGCATGTGACTATTAAACTACAGCTCTGCACAAAAGATTTTAAGTTACTGGCTGTTGGTCTTCAGCCTTAATACATCCCAAGAGAGTTTTCACACGTTATTGCTTTTAATGTGGACGTCCCTCCCTTGGCTGACGTGCTCTCAGCATGTGACCAGCTTCAAAGTTCAGTGGACCAGCTGCAGACCACACACCCTGATGCGCTTCTGCTCATCAGCGGGGACTTTATTCACGCCTCGCTCTACCAGATCCTGGGAGCTTGAGGGTTCTTCAGTATCTTAGCTGATCCTAGAACTGCTCTTTTCTGGACTGAGATGCCTGATGTTGTTCCTGGGATCTGCTTTAGCCACTCCTCCAGTTTGGGGGTCACTGCCCCGATGACCACGGGCACCACTGATGTCTTCACTCTCCAGGCTTTCTCAAGTTCTTCGAGGCCCTGGTTCTTCTCTAGTTTCTCCTGTTCCTTTTTCCTGATGCTGCATCACTTGGTGTTGCCACGTCAACCACAACGGCTGTCCTCTGTTGTTTGTCCACCACCACAATGTCCGGTTGGTTCACCATCACCATTTTGTCGGTCTGGATCCGAATGTCCCACAGGATCTTGGCTCGCTCGTTCTCTACCACCTTAGGGGGTGTTTCCCACTTTGACAGACCAGCGTTTACTCATGTTCTCAAATGTGTGTGTGTGTGCGCATGTCACTAGGTGGGGGGGGGGGGGGGGGGGGGGGGGGGGGGGGGGGGGGGGGGGTTTAATTGTCAATGACATTTGTGGGATATGTGGGGTCTTTTTAATCTGTAAAGCAATTTGAGTTGCATTTTTTTTGTATGAAAAGTGCTTTATAAATAAAGTTTGATTGATGGATTGATGTGACCTTGGGGCTTCCAGTCCATACTCTGCACAGATGTTCCTGTACACTATGCCAGCCACTTGGTTGTAGCGTTTCATGTATGCGTTCCTTTAGATTTATTTACATATAATTTTTTTTGTGTGTGTGTGCGTTCGTGCGTGTGTGTGCGTTCGTGCGTGCATGTGCGATGGTCTACAAGTCTGTAAATGTGTCCTAAATGAAACGTCTCCATCTCATGGGTTGCACTTCCAGGTTTCCTGTCTCCACAGTGCTTACACCAGGTCCAACGTTTGTGTAGAAACCCTCTTACACATTTTCAGACCCCATTTTGTGCATAAGCAGCTTCAGAATCTGCAGGTTGGCCCCATTACAGTGATGATATTCCTGCAGGTATTCCAGGATGCATCTTGTTTGTTTAACATGCAGCTGTCAAAGAATCATTCATACAAACCATCTTCAGTCCTCCACTACTGCCATAGAAATGAAACAAGCACACACTATTAGTGATCAATTAAATAATCTTATTTGTTCTGTTTCAGATGCATTCCAATTCTTTCAAACTTCAGACTGATGTGCTGCTTTACTAAAACAAGCTATTTTTTTTTTGCAGTGTGAAGTTCAAGGATCCTCAGTTTGCAGAAGGTTTTGTGTTCAAAGCCATCATGCTGTCTGGTGCCAAGTAAGAACTTTTTTATCATCTCATCACATCTTTATTTGACCTTTACTGAATGTCTCGGATGAAAACTGTTTTTCAGGTTGCTGATATCATTGCTTTATTTAAAGGGCCCTTATCATGCTATTTTACACTTTCCAGAGCAACGATAGGCACAATTGCTGGGTTTCACTCACGTGGCCCGGAAGTCGCGCGAAACTCAAACATGGGTCAGGAAGTGTTTTGCTTCAGTACAAAACACAGCGCAATGGAGGAAAGCGAGCATAGTAAGGCATTAAATGGACTGGCACAGATGCGATATTGCGTAAAAATATATCTTCATGTAGGTTACGACCCATATAGTTTAAAAAGTCGGCGTTTTCATACTCTGGAGGATTTACCCAGAGTTGAAGCAATCGACATAACAAACTACCTTGTGCTGCATACCTCGTATTATACAGCAAACCAAATGAAAGCCTTCAACAGCCTGGAAGCCTACAACTATTTCATTTCAGGTTGGGTAAACCATTTAGTGATCCTGAGAAGCTCTAAATGACTGTTGTCTTGTTTTTGCTCAGGTAAGTAGTGAGTTGTGCTGTTTAGCTCATGATAATAATGATATCGCTATTGATAACAAGAAGTATGTTTATGTGCTAGAATCCACTTGTAAATAACTTATTAGGCCTATTTAAATCTAAATTTCTGGTACGTTAGTTTGTTTTTATAGGGTATAAACGCCACGTTACAACACTAAGCTAAATGCTAACAACATTAGCACTCTGAAAGCTATTTGCGGTACGGAACCATGAAAACAGTATCTAACTGTTTACCTGCTGTTTTTATGGCTGTGTTCAATAAAATGCTATAAAACATTTAGTAAACCCTTACCTGTTAGAAAGTGATCGCTGCAAACTTTAGCATTGTCCGTTTCAGCTCCTAATGTTTTTAGCCGGAGATTACTGATTCACTTCTGCCGTCTTCTTTCAATACGTTTTTTGTAAAATAAGTCCTTTGTGGCGCACTACTTTTGGGACCCAAAAAAAACATTGTTCTTTGTCCCGATTAGAGCAATTGTAACAACCATAGACAACACAGAATTTGAGCATTTTAACGCCAAATCAACAAGTAAACAGGGATCTGTGCAGAGGCAGCTCCTGCTTGACCCGTATCTGCATTTGTTTATGTGGACTTCAATAGGAGAGGCTGGGAAGAGGCGGGGACGCTACGTCATGTGAAACCCAGCAATATATGATGAAATGTTACTGTTGGCAGTATTGATGTAATTGTATTCCAGAGATGACTAAATATGTGATTTTTATGAGCCATTCCTTCAACCCAGAAATAAGACGCTTGGGTATGAAGAAGCCCCACCTCCACCCATGGTATTAGCCAGAAACTGGGAAAGTGGGTGTCCCGTCCTGGTGGTGATATTAGCAACATAGATACTTTTTTCTGGTAAGAAATGGCCACCAATATACTACAGCCTTACTCATTTAAAAGACATCCCAGTTTATTGGTCATCACCAGAAGATTTAAGCATGCTGGAGGACAAACACATGATGAGATAATTTCATATTATTGTTATATTTCTGCAGCACTAAAGCTGAGTGGGAACAACATTTTATTCATGGTAGTGGTTTATTAAAGTATTCAAGCAAACAGCTGAGATAAAGCTGCAGCTCCAGGTCTTCCTAAACATTTAGCTCATCAGAGCAGCACTCATGAACACACAAAAATAACCTAAGGATGATTACAGTGTTTTGGAATATGTTTGTATGTTTTCATGTTTGGTGTTCTGTCAATTAGTCTCATAATAATTTCCTGATCATTTTTGTCAGGCATATTGTTTCTGAGCAGAGGAGCTCTCTAAATGTCATGATATTCATTTTGCAAAATATCACATTGATGATTTTTTTTTATTCCAATAGATTACTGTAGCAATAAAAGGTATTTAAATGTCGGAGCAGGTCACTACAGGAGAGGGGTGTCACCTTGTCACCATTGCCAATAAGGCTCAGCAGCACCTGATCTTCTCCACTTGATTGTTTTCCAGGATTCCAAGTAAGGTCCTGAAACCAGGAGACTGGGAGAGAGGGAACAGGGAACCATGGAGACCACAGCTGGGCTTCAACCCCAACAGACAACAGGCCCACCTGGACCAGTCAGCCTTCAGGGCCCTTGGGTATTTTAATTTATTGGTATTCATTGTAACATCTAATAACTACTGACCCATGGTTCTGCTCTTTTGCTTCCCTCCACCACTCATTCAGTTCCCAACTTCCTGTTGGTTTGAGCTGAAAGACAACCCAGTTGGACCAAAACTTAATATTGCAGAACCAGATTGTGGAGGTTTAGTGGCGTTAAAAGCGTCTTTATTAATGTGGACAGAAATAACAATGTTAATAACAATAACACACACACACACACACACACACACACACACACACACACACACACACACACACACACACACACACACACACACACACACACACACAAAGTGTTAATCCTTAAGTGGTTCTGCTGTATGGTTCCATTTAAATGGCTCCATACAGACATAAAATAAACTTCTTCAGCTGAACAATAGCAGCTGATAAACTAGTTTAAATGCTCTCATTAAGCAGCTTGATTAGGATCCCAGCCCTTTTCTCCACACATTGATATTATAATTAAGAAAAAATGAATAATTGAACATCTGGCTGCGCCTGACTGTAGCATGTTTAGGAAATTATCATCAGCGATTAGAGGAAACACTGTTTATCCTTTTTTCCATCTAAATGAGTTAATCAGTCAGTTTGATTATTATTTAATGGAGCCGAACCAGCAGCTGCTTCGAACAGAAAGAAGAATTCAGTTTGTTTTAAAAAAAAAAACCAACTGAACACACCAGTTTCTAATATTTCCCCTGATGGATAACCTGATGTCCTCCTTTTGTCATGGAAGTAGTCTCGTGTCAGCTGACCTGCTATGTTGGATCATAGAAATGTAGTTGAACATGTTTGCTTGGTAGAATTCACAGAATCTTTTTATCTTTTTTTTTAGTCACAGTCTAAACAGGAACCAGCATGTGGGGGGGCAGTACAGCAACACACCACCCCCCAGCAGCTACCGCCAGGGAGGCTTCCGCCCCGCACAGAGCTCCACCCACCAACCTGTCATATGTAAGTCCCTTCCACCAACAGGTACTGTGTCTTTACTTAGGTCCAAACCGGGTCAGGTTGGGGCAGAAAGAACTGAAACCGGATCCCTAAAGACAAAATCTGATTTTATTAACGACTAAGGGTTTAGGGGCATCAAGTGTAAAACTTTGTGTTGAGTTGTTATTGTACGTTCTTAAAAAAGCTGTTCAAGCAAGCTACATTTTGAAAAAGAACAATCCAAAGGTCTGACCCACTTTCTTCAGGCTCCCCCTAGTATCTGATGCAAAAAATGGTAAAACACCAGCATGCACGCGCACGCACACACACACACACACACACACACAAAAGCTGACGCACAGCTCTGCTGAGCTGCTTTTGGTGTCAAAACTAAGAACCAACTCCCAAACTGAACCCCACCCTTCCAGTTTAGTATGCTAGCATATATAGCGTGTGGTGCTTTAATGGTCGAAAATTAGTTTTTACTTTCTTGTTTTTTTCTTCAAAATAACAGCAGTTCTGCGCCACTGAGACAAAATATATTTTTGCAGACAAAAGCAAAACAAAAAATGGCTGTTGTAAAGTGCCTTGGGGGTTTCTAGGCCATTTAGCATTTACCAAATAAAAATATTGGATAAGTAAAAAACGATGACTAAAATTGATCAACATTTTTGTTAACGATTAAAGACAAGAACGAAAATTGACAATAACGGAAAATCCAGTCAGACGACGAGAAAGATTCAAGGAACAGACAAAAGATCAAATATGCACATGGAACAGGTGGGGACTATTAGCTCTTCCACACTAGCATCAGCTCCACTCCGCGCAGCCCGCCCCGGCCTGGCCGGGTTGATTACACACATCCTTCCACACATCCTTAGGAATGCGGACGTGACTGAGCACATGGGGGGTCTCCAAAATTGGCATGAGAAATTGGCTCAAAGATATCAGTGATGTCACGAGCGTAACTCTGAGCACAAGGGCGGAGCAAAAGAGCATGGAGAAGCCAGCGGGGTCTCCCTTAAATTAAACAAAGGCGTCCGTGAGTGGTGATGCTTTTGGAGACTGACTCTGATATTGTATCCTGCTTTGCTGTGTGTTCTGGCAGCTCAAGCCTGGCAGCGTTATTTGTGTGTGTGTGTGTGTGTGTGTGTGCGTGCTCTAGAGAGACAGGAAAAAAAAGAGCTTCAGTCAGAGGTTCATTAACTCCTCAGCATCCAGAATGATAATGACGCGCGCATTCGGGAATCCCCCGCTCGCTGATTCTATCCACCAATCGGAGGCTCCCCCTATGGTAGGTGTGAATTTGAGCCAGCAATATATATATATATGGTAAATGGTCTGTATTTGTATAGCGCCTTCTTAGGGTTCTACAACCCCCCAAGGCGCTTCACAACACAATCAGTCATCCACACACTCACACGCTGGTGGGGATAAGCTACAATGTAGCCACAGCTGTCCTGGGGCGCACTGACAGAGGCGAGGCCTGCCGTACACTGGCGCCACCGGTCCCTCTGACGACCACCAGCAGGCAGGGTGGGTTAAGTGTCTTGCCCAAGGACACAACAGCAGCATTCTATGGGGGGGAGCCGGGATCGAACGTGCAACCTTACAATTACTGGACAACCCGCTCTACTGTAATGTACTCTACCACTCTCTGTAATCAATTTATGGATTTCTTTTCTTCTAAAGTCGAAAATATTCATCTTACATTGTCTGCCTGTAATGCATCTAGCTGTTTACACTGCTCTGCATTTTCCCCTACTTTTTCTTCCAATCTTTCTAGTTTCAGTTTGCCATCCATTAGTGAGATAACATCTATTATTTGGAAATCAAAGTGCTCCACCTGTAATTTGGATCCTCTACCTACGAACTTGGTCAAACTTTGCTTGCCCTCTCTGCTACCTCTCATCAATGATATCATACACTCCTCTCTTATCTCAGGATCTGTCCCATCATTATTCAAAACAGCGATAATTACTCCAATTCTCAAGAAACCTGGTTTGGCTACAACTGATCTAAATAACTTCAGACCAATTTCCAACCTTCCATTCCTGTCGAAAGTATTAGAAAAAGTGGTAGCCTCTCAACTTCACGATCATCTCAGTGACAATCATCTGTATGAACTCTTTCAATCTGGCTTTCGCCCCAACCACAGCACAGAAACTGCCATGGTTAAAATTACAAACGATCTCCTAATGGCGTCTGACTCCGGCTTACTCAGTATACTCATTCTCCTCGACCTAACAGCAGCTTTTGATACAATTTCTCATCCGATTCTTTTAAAACGTCTAGCTTCTATTGCTGTCTGCAACACTGCATTAACTTGGTTCTCCTCGTACCTGTCTGATCGTTCTCATTCCGTTCAACTCAAGTCTTTTCAATCCCATCCCGCCTTGGTTACAAGTGGTGTGCCCCAAGGCTCTGTCCTGGGTCCCCTTCTTTTCATTATCTACATCCTGCCCCTGGGCAATATCTTCAGAAAATATAATTTAAATTTCCATTGTTATGCAGACGACACCCAACTGTATCTCTCCTCTAAACCAACCGCATCTTCTCCTTCCTCCTCCTTGCTAAACTGTCTACATGACACAAAAATGTGGTTTTCTCACAACCTCCTCCAACTCAATGGAAATAAAACGGAATTCCTCCTCATCGGTTCAAAATCCACAATCTGTAAATCCCCCAAATTTTCTCTTTCAGTTGATAACTGCACTGTTCTCCCCTCGTCACAGGTTAAGAGTTTGGGTGTCATTCTGGATAGCAACCTCTCCTTCACCGCTCATATAAATAGCATCACCCGTTCGGCCTTTTTTCATTTACGTAATATTAATCGTCTCCGTCCCTCCCTTACAAACACTGACACTGCGATTCTAGTTAATGCTCTGGTCACTTCCCGCCTCGACTACTGTAACGCACTACTCTCCGGCTTGCCACAAAAACTACTCCACAAATTACAATTGGTACAGAATTCAGCAGCCCGTATCATCTCTAGAACACCGTCGTCACACCATATCACACCGGTTCTCAAGCAGCTGCATTGGCTTCCAATCCACTTTCGTATTGAGTTTAAAATTCTTCTGTTAACATTCAAAGCCCTCAATAACTTGGCCCCCCCATATTTAACTAATCTCCTCCACGTTTATACACCGTCTCGCACTCTTCGTTCCTCTTCTGATAGCCTCCTCATCATTCCACACACCCGTCTATCCACCATTCAGGTCATTCAGTTCATCTGCACCGCGGCTCTGGAATAAACTTCCACTGGGTATTCGTACGGCTTCATCTATTCAAACATTCAAATCGCTTCTTAAAACTCACTTATTCAGCCGTGCATACGCCACTTGAACCTTTTTATTTATTTATTTATTTATTTATTTATTTTTTTTGGCGTTGTCTTATTGGCCCTTATTATTATTATTATTATTATTTTTTTTTTTTATTTATTGTTTTTTAAACCTCCTCGTAATTTGTTTTTATGCATTGTTCTGTTGTTGATGTTAAGTGTTCTTATCTTTAATTGATTTGTTTATATTGATTTTAAACTTTGGTACTTGTGTTCATGTTTTATGTTCAGCGACCTTGAGAGTCTTGAAAGGCACTTATAAATAAAATTTATTATTATTATTATTACCTCCTGAGCTGCTGCTGCTGCCCCATACTGTCTGATAATTTTCTGGTTGATTAAGCAGCTGAGGGCATTGTTAATCACTTTCAGCTGTATTGGTGTTCATGGACTTAACGACAGGTGCACTAAAGTGGCAACAATTACAAAACCCTCAAAACAGGACTGGTTTAACATGTGGAGGTCATTTCAAGTTTCTCCCTCTTGATCTTTTTTGGCTGGTTTTCCACTCGTGCTAGTTTTGGCTTGAGTAATTATCTCTACTGGCAGCATGAGGCGATTCCTTAACCCTACAGAAGTTGCACAGGTTGTCCAACTTCTCCAGGATGGCACATCCACACGTGCTGCAGCAAGAAGGTTTAATGTGTCTCCCAGCACAATCTCCAGAACATGGAGGAGATTTCAGGAGACTGGCGGTTATTCTCGGAGAGCTGGACAGGGCCGTAGAAGGTCCACAACCCATCAGCAGGACCGATACCTGCTCCTTTGTGCAAGGCGGAACAGGCTGAGCACTGCTCGTGCCCTACAGAATGACCTCCAGAGGGCCACTGGTGTGAATGTCTCTACCCAAACAATCAGGAACAGACTTCATGAAGATGGCCTGAGGGCCCGACGTCCTGTAGTGGGCCCTGTGCTCACTGCCCAGCACCGTAGAGCTCCACTGGCATTTGCTCAAGAACACCAGAATTGGCAAGTCCGCCACTGGCGCCCTGTACTTTTTACAGACGAGAGCAGGTTCACCCTGAGCACCTGTGATAGACGTGAAAGAGTCTGGAGAAGACAAGGAGAACGTTATGCTGCCTGCAACGTCGTTCAACATGACAGGTTTGGTGGTGGGTCAGTGATGGTCTGGGGAGGCATATCCATGGAGGGACGCACAGACCTCTACTGCCTAGGAAATGGTGCTCTGACTGCCATAAGGTATCCAGATGAAATCCTTGAACCCTTTGTCAGACCCTACGCTGATGCAGTAGGTCCTGGTTTTCTCCTAATGCACGACAATGCCCGGCCTCATGTGGCAAGAGTATGCAGGCAGTACCTGGAGG
>SSNS01000723.1:0-55082 GCA_006937985.1 Aphyosemion australe | reverse complement strand
GGTGAAATCCAAAGTAACTCCAGGATTCAGGATTGGCAGTGGATCCCGGGCCATCACAACATTGCGGATGTGATCACCAGGGGAACAAGCCCTAAGTACCTTGGCGTTGAGTCTATGTGGCAACAAGGTCCAACATTCTTGAGAACACCTGTAGAAGAGTGGCCAACAAAATCTGCAAGAGAGCTTGGAAATACTGTCAGAGAAAATGTCACCAAGCTTCAGAAGAAAGCATTTGTTGCTGTGACAACAAGAGCTAAAGCCAAGAAGCTCAAGCAGGAACAGAAAAAATCAACAAACTGCCAAACCCCTTCAAGGCAGTATAAACCCATCTCCTTGCGGAATCTGGTTGATTTCAACCATTTTAGTTCATTAACCCAACTGGTTAAGACCGTTGCATGGACATGGAGAGCTGCCAAAAGATTCCTCAGTCAAAACCAAGCTGTAAAGAAACCAAAGTGGGAGGAGATCCGTCCTACAGGAGTCATTTCTGTAAGAGAGCGAGAGAAAGCTCTAAGCGACATCTTCCTCACTGTCCAAGAAGGTGTCACCATTCCGAGCACAACCTTGAAACGATTAGTTGCCTATCGAGACAAAGAGTCTGGACTGTTTCTTTGTGGAGGCAGGGTGCAGATCTTCGTGCAAGATAAGGTCGCTGTTCCGCTTATCCCCCATGGTACCTGGGTATCCATATTATTGGCCCGGGAAGCCCATGCAATGGCACATGATGGAGTTGCTGGAACCCTGCTGAGGATGAGGCGAAAGGCCTGGATCATAAAAGGAAGAAGAGTAGCTCAAAAAACTGTCGACGACTGTGTGATCTGCAAAAAAGTAAGGGCTAAGAAGTGTCAACAAATGATGGGGGACTTACCTTCAGAAAGAACTGAGCCTGCTGCCCCGTTTGAGTACACCTCAGTTGATCTCTTTGGACCTTATCACGTCAGAGATGAAGTTAAGAAGAGGGTGACACTTAAGGTCTGGGGGATCGTCTTTTGCTGTATGGCAAGTAGAGCCATTCACACTGAGGTCGCCAACACTTTGTCTACTGAAAGTTTCCTGATGGCCTACCTGAGGTTCACAGCAATCCGGGGCCACCCAAAGAAGGTTTGGTCAGACCCTGGTAAGAACTTTATTGGAGCTAAACCAGTTTTGAAAGAGCTTTACGAGTACCTTGGCAGCCAAAATAAGGTAGGTCTCGAAGAAGCGGCAACAAACGGTGGAACAGACTGGACATGGACTATTCTTCCAGCTGACTCCCCACATAGAAACGGAGCTGCTGAAGCTGCAGTCCGCATCATGAAAAGAGTGCTCAGGAGTCTTGGTAAAGGAACAATGCTCAGTTACAGTGAGTTCCACACCACTCTTTGCATGGCTGCTAGTATTGCAAATGACCAACCAATAAATGCAAGAGAACAAAGCAGAGAGGGTTGCATCCAGTACATAACTCCTAACAGCCTTTTGCTTGGTCATGCATCTCAGAGTGGTGACATAAAGAGCTTTGATTTCTCCAGCTACCCTTACAAACGTCTGCGGGCAATTGAAGCAGAAGTGACGAAATTTTGGAGGAGCTGGAGGCAACTTGCTGGCCCAAACCTGTTCGTGAGAGACAAGTGGCACACAGAACAAAGGAATGTTGCTGTTGGCGATATCGTCTGGGTATGTGATCAAAATGCCCTTAGAGGTCAATGCACTCTAGGAAGAGTTGTGGCCACCAACCCAGACAGCAAAGGCATCGTGAGGGACGTGGAAATCAGAGTTACTCCCAGTTGCTGTGTGTCCATTGTAAAAGGATCAAGATGGAGTTTGGCTCGTCCAGCAAAAGATGGAACACCTAAAGTTATTATTCTTCGCAGAGATGTCAGAAGGCTTGTTGTCCTACTACCTAATGATGAACTAACTGCCCGACCCAGAGGAAAAGAGGTCTGAGGGAGCACCTAATCAAGAATCTGCGATCTTCTCTGTGGGATACAGGAGGATCGAGTGGGAGGTGTTGTGTTAAAACTGAGACAAAGGCAAATAAATAAATAAATAAAATAAATAATTGAATAAAATGGGATAAACTACAACAACCAGAAGGAAACATGGTGGAACTCATGGCGCTTGTGTAACACGGACCATAAAAGGCGATACACAGGCCGGTGCTGCAGCTGTAGGAAGCCAGGTAATCAGCAGGCACCAAACATTTTGTCACTGTGGTCTGTTTGTGTGGCAAGCCTGTGTGGAGTCAGAAACGTCCAAAACAAGCAGGAAGGCAGCCGGTAAGAAAGAGACTTTGATATTAAGAGACTTTGCTGCTGAGACTGTTTGATGTGGTTCAGTTACACCACCTATTTTGCTAAAACGTGATACCATGATGTGAAACTTTGATGTAATGATAATTTATTGTGGGTGTGGTATTTTCCTTGTTGATTTCAACTGATAGGTTTGTGACCATCTATAGTTAATTAAAAGATGAAAGAGAACAAATACAAACATTTAGGGGATTGATGCAAGAAATTGTAATTATTATTAAGATGCATTATATCAATAATTGTTAATGATTTATTTGAAGTATTAGTTTAGTCCATTATGGAGGATCTATTGTATTTAGATGAATATTTAAGATTATGTGGTTAAGAATTACATGTATAAAGTATAAAGTAAATTACATGATATTGATTACACTTGTGGATGGGTAGACTAGTTGAAACCTCATTGTACTTTAATCTTATTTAGGCAACCTTATGGGTTATTTGTTGGTGTTTATAGTTTGCTGGAGGAGTAAAATTGAATGAATACAAGCACATGTTTATTTTGTATTTATATATATTCCTGTCTCTGGGTTTATTTAAGGTTTTTACCTGCATTGGGACCACCTGTTAAAGAAATCATTCCTAACAAACTGAAAATAAAAAGAAGATAAAGATGATAACAGTCTGGTCCTTGAGAAATCTTGAGTAATTCCAGTTGTGAGAGCTGCATGGACATTTCGATCCCCTTTCAAGTGGGGGATCTGCACAAGTAGATATATATATATATATATATATATATATATATATATATATATATATATATATATATATATATATATATATATGGTATGCTTTATTAATCCCGAAGGGGGAAATTAAGTTGCCATGGACATGCAGAAAAATTCACATTCACTTAACTCTGCTATAAGCCACAACCATAATTCCACAGCATAATAAGAACAACATCAATACCAGATATAAAATCACGTGTAAAACCGCACTGCAGCTGGAATAAAAGAGTTTCTGAAACGCTCAGTTGAACAGCATTAACATTTGCCCACTGAAAGAGCTCCTAAGTTCATTAAAAACATTGTGAAAAGGGTGATCCTCGAGAGACAGAACCATCTTAAGTTTACTCATCATCCTTTTATCCATGATAACATCGATTGAGTCCAGACCTTGTCCGACCACTGAGCCAGACGTCTTGATTAGTTTGTTGATTCTATTTTTGTCCTCAACAGTGATGCTCCTACCCCACCATAAAACAACACACTGATAAACACATTCAGGAGCCTGTTGCTTATGTCAAAGGATCTCAGCTTCCTCAGAAAAACAATCTGGACTGGGCCTTTTTCACAACAGCATCACTTTTCCTTTTCCAGTTTAGCTTGCTGTCAAGGTACACCCCTAAATATTTGTGTCTCAACAGTTTCAATAAGTTGACCTTTGATGACCACTGGAGAGGCAGATGATTTATTCTTCCTAAAATCAATAATCAGCTCTTGTGTTTTGCCAACAGTAAGTTGTAGAAAGTTGGCATCACACCATCGCACAAAGGAGTTAACTTCATCCTTGTAGGCCAGGTGGTCACCCCGAGAGATTAGGCCCAGTAGGGCAGTGTCATCTGAGAACTTGTGTAAATGACTAGATGGTAAACTATGCCTATAGTCGGTGGTGTACAATGTGAATAAAAAAGGAGATAAAACTGTGCCCTGTGGTATCAGTTGGCAGTGGGTGTGTTGGACCAGTTCAGCCAGAAGCGGACTGCCGGGGGAAAGAGGTCTTTAAAAAAACTGCCAGTTGAGCATGGAAAAAAACAGGCAACCCAGATGTGAACAAAAAAACCTACCTGTGCAGGACTGGGCCGGGCCAGATGTCAGAGCACCATATGTGTTGCTTCAGTAATAAATAACTGCAGTAAAATGAAGCTTTGAAGTTTTTTTGTCAACAATATTGAAATAAGGCTGGAGGTTTATCCTTTATCTGTGCCTTTTGTTGAGCAATGCTCTGGTCAGCCGCTCTGATCGCTGTGCTCAAAGGCAAAGCGGCACGAGAGAGAGAGGATCTGCAGACTCATGCTTTATTAATAAACGAGAGAATCAGCTGAAACTGTGGAGGGAAACTTGTTCAAACTAAATCACAGGAGATGTCCAAAACTTTTGTAATCCTGTGTTCATCCTGTAACAAACAACATTTAAGGGAATTAGCATTAACAAGCTGTTAAGGCAGATAAGACTTTGCTGCTGCCCAGAATATTTTACTGAAGATGTTTTTCTGCTCAACATCCGACTCCTTAAACCCAATCCAGGGGCCTCATTTATCAAACGTTGGTAGAAACGTTCCTATATTCCCTCCTAAGGATGAAATTTAGAATGTGTGTACGAACAGTCAATGTCCTGATTTATGAAACATGCGGTGGCCTCTCGTACGCATGTTCCTCCGCAATCGTCAGATGATAAATCCCACCTGTGCGCATTCAGGCGCGCGTGTCCTTGTATCGTCATTTACATACAGAAACCCCCTTCATTAACCATATTTGGTCACACTACGTCCTCAGGTCGGGAGGGGATTCCCTGGGTTCTTCCCGGAAAAAAAAGAAAAACTTTATTGACAGCGAGATCGAAACACCAGACACTTGACAACACGTGTATGATCGGGGAGCAGAGGAGGTTCTGGAGGTTGTTTTATTTGTAAAATAGAATCTGGACTGGAATTGGATCAGTGCTGCGCTCACGGAAGAGCCGTTCCCTCCGGAGAGCACTCTGCTCTGCTAAATCCTCCAATAATAATAATAAGAAACAATGTTTTATATAGCGCATCTCAAGCAAAACCACGATGCGCTTCACAAGGACAAAATAATTAAATTATAACATAATAAATAAATTCAAAATGATTTAAAACATCATAAAATGGGAAGAGTAAACATTGTGATTACAAAATAACACGAAATCAGCCATTCTACAATGTCAGATTCCCGTGGGTCACGGGTGTTTTAGCACCAATAATGTGACACAGCTGTTTTTCCACCAAAATATTTATTTATTGGGTAGAATAATTAGTGGATGAGGAACGCGTGGATCACTGAGACCTTCAGAATTGCGGTTCCCTCGTTCTGCCACTAGATGCTGTTCCTACGCATGGTCACAGCTGTTCTTATATTTAGGAACGTTTTCACGCACAAGTACAAATTGGTAAATACCACACAATGCGTAAAATCCTTCCCACGCACGAAATACGCACAGATCTGTTTGTAAGTACGGTTGATAAATGAGGCCCCAGGTCTGTAGAACCGATGTTACCCTGGCATGATCCACCTGCTCCACACCACTGCAGCAGCTGCATCTACTGCTGCTTTTGTCTAAAGTTGATGCAGCTTGACGACATTCATGCACAATTGCAATTGGTCGGTAGAGTCGAAATCTGCTAACTTTAAGTCTTATCAGCCGTATATCTTTTATAATGTGCATTACGAGTGTGTGTCTGCAAGTCTGGAAATGTAGCTTAAATTCAACATGAAAAGAAAATGCACTTCATCAGTGTTTGCAAAAACTTTGATATTTACTTATACATATTTTTATTAGTGCGCACCACCCAGCTTCTGTAAAAAACACCAAAAGATACTGATGGTGTGTTCAATGCGCCTCAAAATTAAGGCCATAGCAGGTAAACTACAAGTAGTCGATGTAACCATGGTTTTAACTACCAAGAGACATGCAAGTAAAGATACACTGGTGCTCACTGAAGTTACCAGTGCAGTAGCATTGCTAACGTCATGAACGAACCACCGGTTCACATCGATGAATCTCACCATCCCTAGTGTAGACGCTGCGTCTTCTGCTGGGCTAAACAGCCAGCTGCTGCTGCCTAGTGACTTGGGGGTGGTTTAGTGTTCCAGCATGAAAAAAAGATGCTAAAAATGATGGATTATCCTGCCTCTCACATCCCCCCTGACAACCCCTCTAAATGCCCCACTAAATGAGAAACACCACTTCAAGAAAACAAGCTGTTGCTGACCACGCCCACCCATCCCATTATTGGCTGCTATAAGCTCCTTGTAGAGTCACTCCTCCTCCAGCAGCTCATGCTGTGCATGCAAATAATGATGCTGATGAAAAAATGGTATTTATGTAGCACCTTCCACAGTCATACAACCCCCCCAAGGCACTTTGCAACACAACCAGTCTCCTTAAACCCATCATCCATCATGGCGAATGCCCACTGGTGGTGATGAGATACATCATAGGGCTTTGGAACCGACGTCATTGCGCAATGCATTGTGGGTTTGCTGCGGCATCTTAGTTGTCCACAACCCAAAACAAAAGAGAGGAGAAGGTAAAGTGCTTAAAAGCAGCTCCAAAGACAAAGGAATACATCGAGACAAATTGCGTCTGGATGCCAAAAAAAGATACTTACAGAAGATCGAGTGTCTTGGAAATGCGGACCCGTATGAAGTACGGCAATGGAGAAGAGACCCAGAGAATCTACCCCTTTGTTCTTCCCATAAATATTTTCATATCTTGTCTGTGGAATCAGTGCGTACACCGCGAACCAGTTCAGGAATTACAAGTCTTTGGAGACGCACATTCAGTTCACCAAGGGTTGTGTGCATTTTTAAGCCTCCACATTGTGAATACGTGATCATTCATGCAAAGGTAAGTCACTTTGACTACTGAGTAAAAATCAATCAAAATTCTGATAACTTTGAGAATCCCACTCACTCTGAAAAGAATTGCTATTTGCTCACTTCGTAGCTGCTTTGTGTTCTGTGATAATAAAAACATAAATTTGATTTTAGTTTAATACACTTATTAATGAACTGCAGAAACTCCTGACCATGTTATATGTTCATAACTCACTTACAGCTGAAATTTAAACAGAACTTGATGCTTATTCTCTATTGAAAGTGATTCTTACATTACATCAGTCCAGTATTTATCCCAGTATAAATGCCAATTTTCTGAACAGGTCCATTGTTGCATTAGCTAATATTAGATTTTTTAAAATATAGCATAAATGTGTGTTGCCCTATTCATGTCATGACAGTAATGTGGTTTTTCTGTTGCAGGTACTGCACTCCCAAAGGCTGAATGAACCAGCGTTGCTTCCATGGGTCATTGTGAGGGTCACCAGCAAGGTTGAATCTGCCCGCTGCACCTGTATGGCCGGAGTTGCTGAGAGCTGCACCCATGTTGTGCCTGAAGAAAGCCCAAGAGTTCTTCCAGAAAGTGTGCCTTCCAGAACTAGTTGGAAAATATTTCTCCAAGTGCAGTTCTGTTCAGAAGGACCCTTAAGTTAGCATTTGATGGGTTAAGATTGTTGCTTAACATTTATGGCTGTGAAAATACATGACTAAAAAATTAAAGCCCCCTTCAGACAGGCCATGAAAAACGGAAATGTTCGGGACTCTGTCCGTAAGACGTTTGTGTCTGAATGCAAATATCCGGTAAACCTTTTCCTGAATTAGACCGGACGAAGCCCCTAGTAACAGGACCGGACTCGTCACGGACAGGGTGGCTGCATCAGACTGGTGAGGTCGAGTTCCGGACAGGGAGGAGGAGGAGGAGGAGGGGGACGCTGGTGCGCACCTAGATTACATATATCACGTGACTGGGAAAGCAAAGTTTTTCAACACGTCTGACCAGAAAACTTCGCCACTTGGTTGTGAATGTTTCCATATACGCCGGGTAGCTCGCTCCTGTAGCATGCGGTGAACCATGGTAGCTCGCCTCCTACGGTACCGTCTCCTGGAAGCGCGACGGAGCGCATCACAGCGCTTCCGTGATTCCTTTATTAACCATTGAGCTTCATCATCCAGGTCTCTTATGCGTCTTCGTGTGCGCAGAATTGTGCTTAACGTAAATCCGATCAGTGAGAGGAATTCTATCACATAGTAGCTTTGTTTGGGGAGATGACGCATGTACGCCCGCTGCATTATGCAATATCTGGTTACAGCCTTCCCACCCCCCACCCCCGCAGACATCTGGAACTTTTCCCTGCTGTGTGAAGGCAGCCGAAAGGACAAGTTCCGGTGCAAACGTGGTGTGTCTGAAAACCCAGTTCTGGTTAAAGACCGGACTGAATTGTCCACACATATTCCAGAATGTCAATCTGAAAAGGGCTTGAGTCACCCACCTGCCAGGGTCTGCCTCAAACCACTATTCCTGTTCATGAATTGTGCAATAAAGAGTTTTGTATATTTGCACCAAGCTATCTTTGCACTACAATGTTTTTTTGCTTTAATGTATATAACTGTTTATCAAGGATAACGGGATACAGTTCTTGATTAGCATTCAGTGAATACATTCAGAAGTTGAATACATGAAAAATAAAGGATGAAGAAATTCTTTAAATGTTTTGCTTTATTCGATTTACTTCAAAGAACAAAAGCAGATCAGTCAATGTATAGAAATTACATCATTAAGGTTTAATGTCACTGTTAACATATAAAACATCGATTGTGTCAGTAAAGGTAGAAGACAGAGTTTTGTGGGAAAAGATGGCAAAGATGCTGGACGGGTAGATCAAGTCTCAGATGCATGAGTGTGAGTCAAAGCATTTGGAAACACGAGTTTCTTTGATGCTGGCAGGAAACCTTTACCATTGCAGGACAAGGACATTAAAATAGCAACACAAGGTAGTCCGGTGTAATAAAAATTATTCATAATTTTAAAAAGAATTCATTCAACTCCCTCTTTTTCAACTCTGACCGGAGCCTTCTGTGGTCCTCCAACAACCGGTTTATTTCTGCTCGGTTCTGTTCACATTCCATCTTCTGGCATCTTTCTTCGGTTTCTCCCTCAGTCTGGTCTCCATTCCCTACATGTGCTGTCCCAGCTTCCACTTTTCCAGCATCCTCCTGGACCACTGCCTCCATCGTGAGGTGATTATGGTGATGTTCGTCTGTCAGGTGCATCTCTGGCAGCTCCACATCTAAAACGTCTGAGGGGGTCTCACCTCACATTCTGCTGCTCCATTCTGAACACCTGTCAGATACAATGAGTGCATAAGTGTGAGCCAAATGATCACCTTAAATACAATTAAAATGTTATTTACATATATTAGAGCTATTAAAAAATTCTGTGCAAATGATGTGAGAGTAAGAGCATGGGGGGTGTTGTTTACCTGCTTCATTTTTCATTCGTTGAAGTCATCATTCGTGACGACCTGAGTTTGAAGCAGAGACTTCTGAGTGGGCCATGTGTGAACTATCGACATATAAATCTCAGTCAGGATTTGTTTCATCTATTTAGGCAGGTTTACCTGCAATATTGCAAAAAAAGATTATTGTCTTGAATAAATATCGCTTTTTAACCAATCTTCTGGTTATTTGTTCTAATTTTCTATGAGCTCACACCGTTATTAATTGTGTTGTCGAGAGCTTTTCTTTTGCGTTTCAGAAAAACAAAAACTATTTGTTTACAAATTCTTAGACCCAAGGAAGTGTAGCAACTGTGCCTGCAGAAGCTAACGGGGGTCTACAAACTAAACTAAAACTCAAAAATAGCAAAGGTAAAAGGAGGAGTATGAGCGGGTATTTAGAACTTACCAGAATGAATAATGTCTGGAACACACGAGAAGATATTTGGTGATGGCAGAGAACTGGAGATCGGCTCGTCTCACAGCTGCTATCCAGGTTAGTCGTCTTCTTTTGGTTACGTCAGACACACGGGCTCCCTCACGTTGCTTCCAGGCAGGGAAGGAATAAAAAGATAGTCCATTTTCAAGCTTATTACCTTCCCGGTCGCGCGACCTGACATGACAGCGTACTATGCAGCAAGTCCTAATCATTGCTGTTAGGGTTCTAACCGTTTGTTCTCCAGTCCTTTGTTTGGCCACCAAATATGGCGCAGGCCAGGCCACGCCCCCTCGTGCAACGTCACGCTCAAAAGCCCTATAGCCACAGCTGACCTGGGGCACTGACAGAAGTTGTCACTCCCTCCAACCTCCACCAGCAGGGTGGGGTGGGGGGAAGTGTCTTGCCCAAGGACACAACAGTAGAATGACTAGGAATGAACTGGGATTGAACCAACAACCCTCTGCACATCAGAGGTTTCAGAGTCTGGACCATCTGATGGTTAGTAAGTAACCAGCACTAATTAGGATGGTTGAGGTCAGAACTGTGGTGGAACTGGACTCAACCAGAACCAGCTGTTGTTACTGGGACCAGGAATGTGATCTTAGAGACAAGTGGTTCTTCTCCTGCAGCAGGAAGCCTTTGTCCTGGAAACCCAGCTGGTCCTCCAGCAGCCTGCTGCATTGTTGTGGGGGGCCTGGACCTGTAATGAGACTCTGAAGTGGTCTGCAGGACTCGCTGGCTCCTTCTGATTGGGGGTGTGAGGCTTTCTGAAGAAGGATGTGTCCACATGGTGGGGCGGGTCAGAGTTCAGAACATTCTTCTGAAAAGGTTCTGGTACCAGAACTGAAACTGGACACACACACACACACACACACCATTCATGCCAGAGATGGACAGGTGTCCTCTTGTCTCTGGGTGAGGACCAAGCGAAGACACGGGGTTCTAATTGGACTCTCCCTGGGTGGTCCACTTCAGATTGTTGACATGATCAGACAGAGCCAGAATGAGTTCTGTTGTAGTCACCTGATTCCTGTCAGAACCATCAGCTGGTCCCAGACCTGCTTCAGGTCACACACACACACACACACGCCTCGTTGCGGTGGCAACAGTTTGAGTGTCTTTCTGAATTTTTATTTTATGTTTGTGTGCTGCCAGCTGACCCGGTCTGTGGAAGCGATCAGGATCTGGGTCGAGATCTGGATGTCCCAACCTTGTGAGCAGAACTTCATCAAACCACTGAACGTTCTCTTTGTTGTCTACAGATTCCAGGCAGAGCGCTGCACCTGGAGCTCCGCCCTCTTTCAGCGGCCACCAGCCTCCGTTTCCACGGTGAGTTCTCTGCTCAGAGCTGCGTGGGAACAAAGTTCCCTCTGATCACAACAAACGGGTCGGAGCTCCTTCTGGGTTTGAGCACGCTCCAGTATTTTCAAGCATAAACAGGTCCAGCCTGGTCCGGTCTGACAGGACCAGAATGGAGCTGGATTCAGCTCCGTACCCGACTGGACCCGCCTCCATCAGGATGCTGCAGCTTCAGAAGTTTTGTTTATGTTGTAAAAGAAAGTTTTGTGGAGGTTTGTGCAGCTTAATGAGGCGTCAGTAATGCTCCTCCTCCTCCTGCTGCTGCACAGGCTGGAGGTCCTTCCAGAGTCCTAATTAGGTTCCCCAGTTCTCCTCTTTAGGTCCATTGTTGCTGAGAGTCACCTTGGGTCAGCTGTTATTAGGGTTTGTTTAGCTCCTCCTGATGGAGCGGGAGGAGCTCTGAGAGGGATTATGGACTCCAGCGTTGACTTAAGTCTGCCGCTGGCCGAGTGTGATCTGGTTCCGTAATGAGGGATGTGATGATGCTCCAGTCGTCCTGGTTTAATGTCTCTGCTGGAGGAGAGGGTCTGCAGCCCTGGTTCTGACCCGTTAGTAATATGGAGCAGATCTCTTTGGGTGAAACCACATTTTACTCACTAAAATAGTAAAAAGCTGTTTCAGTTTCAGCGTTTGTTCAGTGAAAATGAGGAAATGAAACCGATTCAGCCAGAACAACACTGTTTATTGTTTCTGGAAATCAGATTATTTATTAACTCATTCACTGCCAGCGTTCTTGAGCGTTTTTACTGTTTTTTGAAGAGTCACAGAACATTGTGCTCTATGATCATGTAAACGCCAAAACTACCAAAAGAAAGAGTAGACTCACTTCTTACATCAGGAAGAATCGCCGTATTTCTAGCGTTATCCGTTCTTTCACAATCTGGTGCCCAAGCGTGAGCTGCAGAAGCATTTCCGGTTGGCGCATCGTTTTTTTCACAGCAGCATCCCAAAACAAACTCCTAATTCATTGATTTTCCGCTTTAGACACGTGCGGGGGCTCGTTCCGACACCCGCCCTGTAAAAAAATGCAATTAATGACTAAAGTCGTCAATGGCAGTGAATAGGTTAGTAGGGCCTGCCCCTGAATTACATAGGGATACTTTTACATTTCAGGGGCAGGCCCTATTGTTCACCAGACAAAACGGTCTGTTCATTATTTATTTATTTCTTTAACCAAAGAAAATGTGGCCTGAACAGAAAGGTGCACCCACACACGTTACCGCAAAATGACCAGATCGGTCCAGGGATATATGATATTACATTTCTTAGAGTTTTGAGTTACCATGGCAACGCTATTAGCAAAAATGGGGAATCACCCAAATCCTTGATCAACCTTGTGGCCTGTGCTTAGTGTCTACCTAGAAATGTCCATAGTGGTGTGATTCACCAAACCACCTTAACATAGACATCATTCAAACTTTAAAAGGGTCATCACTATATTGAAGCAGAATCCTGTCATCTGTTACCATGGCAACGCTCGTTACTAACAAACACGCCTCATTGGAATGAATGTAAAAAGCCTCAGATTGAGCCTACTGCTGTTTCTGTAGCTCTACACGCTAACCTAGAACCACACAAGACATTAGGCTCCAACATGCTGAAGCAGATTTTTCATATTTGTACAGTTTTGTTAAAACTGCAGTTTACATTTCAGGAACCTTTTGGCTCTTTCACACAGCAGAATAACCCGGTGCTTCACGCCCCAGCTGGCAGGCCCCTGCAAAACATTTTCAGGAATTGTTTTAGTTGTTATTAGTAGAAATTATTGTTGTTAATAAACAGTCTGATGTTTGCAGGCAGCAGCAGCCGTTCAGAGCAGGGGGGCCTGTCTGGGACCAACAGAACCTGAACCGCGGAGGTTACCATCAGCGCTACGCTCCGTGGCCCGACCAGGATCCGCATCAGCAGGTAGAGCAGAATCTGACCGGTTTCCCAGGAATAATGAAGTTCTGTTCTGAGTGGAGCCAAACCCTAACCCTATGGTTCTAGACCCAAAACACTTTCATTTGTGACGGGTTTTGGGTTTGTTTTAATTCTGAAAATGGAAAAGAAAAAAAAAAGATGTTAATGGAAGAAACCCGGATCGATGCTGGAAGCAGCTCCGCTCCCGTTCACTCACTCAGGAATAACCCTGAGAGGAATTGGACTTTTGCCCGTTTCCTTGTTCAATAAAAAAGATTTTTTATCAGCAACAGGAAGAGAAAAGTTTTAGTTTGATGTCATAACCTGATCAGGAATGTTGGGATTCCTCTTTAGGAGCAGCATAGTCCACCAACGGAAAATCATTTGACTTTTAATTTGATACATTTTCTAAAAATCTTTTTTCCATATTTTCCAAATTCAGAAAAGGTGAAAATCAGTCATTTTTATGGTTTGATTTGGTTAACATGTGACCTTTGACCTCCAGTTTAAACTGGTTTTTGTGTTTCAGGCCTTCTCCAGAAGCTACCCCCCCCCTCCTCCATCCAGGCGCTACCACTGGAACTAAACGGGTCTTAGCAGAACCCAGAGGTTCTGGACTTGTTTCTGTTCTGAGGGGAAATTCTCCGAGTGGATCCATTTAAATAAAACCAATGAACTAAAGTTCTGAATCTGGTTTTTATCAAACTTTCATTTTTGGTTATTTTAAACAAACCCTTTGTTTCCTTTTCCTGCTGAAGCTTCAATAAACGGATTTTTCTGACCTTAAATATTGAAGAGTTTGTTTTTTTAACATTCAGAACAAAGGCAGGATTTATCAGAACCAACCTGAAACCTGCTGTTGGACCCGCGGTTCTGAAGTCTTTTGTTTTGAAATCCTGAAATAAAACCGGTCCAGGTTCGGGTTCTGATCAGTTTTTGTCTTATGGGTCTGAGCGGTTCAAACCCGCGGTGCTACCAGGTTCGGCCGAACAGCAGACTGGACCCGAGCGCACCGGCCGTTAACTCCACCAGAGCCGCGTCCGTCTGCGTCACGCTGACGTGGGCCTGCAGTCCCAGCGGAGGCCCCGGACACCGGTCCTCCCGGTCCTCCTGCTGCGGGGGCAGCGGCACGGCCTCCGCCAAGCTGCTCTGCCGGTTCCCGGTCCGGTTGGAGTCTTTGCCGGTCTTGGAGAGCAGCGGGGACCCGGAGGCCTTGTCCTTATCCTGCCGCTTAAGCTTGTAGCGGTGGTTCTGGAACCAGATCTTGACCTGGTTCGGGGTGAGGTGGATCAGACCGGCCAGGTGCTCCCTCTCCGGGGCAGACAGGTACTTCTGCTGCTTGAAGCGCCGCTCCAGCTCCAGAACCTGGGCCTGTGAGAACAGCACGCGCCGCTTCCTCCGCGGAACCGCGTGCAGCGGAACCAGGGACTTGGTACCGGAGTCCATCCCGGTCGGGCCGCCGGAACCACCCATGAATCTGGAGACTTGGAGAGAATTTAGTTAGTTTGAAAATCAGATTTTAAGGAAAATGATGAAAAATGAAAACATCAGAATTTAATAATTTATAATAAAATAAAAGAATGAAGAGAAACTAAAACTAATCAAATATAATAAAAGAAATGAAATAAAAGTCAGAACCAGAAAGATTCTTGGGCCCAAAACGGAACAAAGTCAATCAAATCAATTAAATCTAAACGAAGCGGATCATTTGTTTTAAAAAGTTCTGGTTCTGGTTCAACTTGGACCGGAAGCGTTTCTTACTCGCCGGGTATCGTGACTCCGGTCCCCCGTACCAGGCCGCCCCGCCGCTCCTCACAGTTTCCTGGTAGGGCGGCAGCTCTCCCGCGGTCCCGAAACCGCTCCCGGTACCGGAGAACTGTGGGCGGGTCGCATAGGCCCCTCCGGGTCCCAGCGCTGCTGCTGAGGAGGAGGATGAGGAGGACAGGTGATGGTGGTGGTGATGATGGTGCTGCATCCCGGACTGGGAGACCTGCGGTGTCCGGTAGGCGCTCATCGGGGATCCAAGGCTGCCGGAACCGGGCTCCATCCCTCCGAACCTGCGGTAGCTGTCCTCTATTGGACTCAGGATATCTGTGACTGAGAACGGAGTGGACTTTGGGCTGAAGGACATGGTGCGCCACCCCCCACCCCTAAACTTGGTTCGGTTCGGTCGGCTGCTGGATGCCGTTGCGCGTCTGGAATCCGCCGGTCTCCTGCTCCCTCTGAGGAGACCGGTGGGCCTTCTCCCACCGGACCCACGGAGAAGGGGGGCGGGGCAGAGTGACGGAACAAACGGTTCGGACCCGCGCCGTCCTGCAGCTGGGTCCAACTGTTCAGCAAAAGTTTCTGAGATCAGAATCAGCAGGTGGTGAAAAAGATTCTTTTTTATTCAAGTCTTTATTTCTGCGACCTTTTTTGTTTCGAACCTGAGAGTCAGTCCGGACGGGTCTGGTTCTGAGCGGTCCGGGGTTCGGGTCTAATTAATGGCTTTTGTCTTGGTTGAAACGAACCATGGTTCGGAGGATAATGTTCTGTTGTTGTGTCGGCCTTATCTGTTCCAGTAAATAGTCCGAGCCCAGATCATGAATTTGTTGAATCAAAAGATTTTATTTTTAATTTAGAATTTTTTTTGTTTCTCAGTTTTTGAATCTGAAAAATTTAAAACAAAGAAATAAATAAAACCAAATAAATAAAAAACGCAGAAAAATAATGCACCCCTTGTTTTGTTGAACGACATTTTTAAAATATAATTACCAAAAAAAAAAATCACAGTTAAGCTTGTTTACTTTTAAAATTCTAGTCGAGTCGTTTTTATCCTTATATCTATTTATTTATCTATTTATCTGTTCAGATTTTTAAAAAGTGATTCAGAACCTTTAAGCCTCCTGGAGGTTCTGATGCTGCAGATCAAAGACTGTAGCTGTCAGAGGATGCACACGCTGCTCTATTAAAAACACACCCCTCTCTCTCTCCCTCTCTCTCTCTCTCTCCCTCTCTCTCTCTCTCTCTCCCTCTCTCCCTCTCTCTCTCTCTCTCTCCCTCGCTACCTCTCTCTCTCCCTCTCTCTCTCTCTCTCTCTCTCTCTCTCTCTCTCTCTCTCTCTCTCTCTCTCTCTCTCTCTCTCTCTCTCTCTCTCTCCCTCTCTCTCTCTCTACCTCTCTCTCTACCTCTCTCTCTTCCTCTCTCTCTCCCCCTCGCTCTCTCTCTGTCCCCCTCTCTCTCTCCCTCTCTCTCTCTCTCTCTCTCTCTCCCTCTCTCTCCCTCTCCCTCTCTCTCTCTCTCTCTCTCTCTCTCTCTCTCTCCCTCTCTCTCTCTGGGTAACCGGAGATGCACACATGTTTGAGACTGTTTAACTCAGAAGAGTCGTGAGTCAATCTGCACACCAGTGGCGAAACTATGGTGGAGGAGGATGCTGGACGTCTTCAATTTGTTTACGTTTATTGAATATTTACTTCCGGTGTTCGTAGCGCTCCCACCAGGACCTCTTACCTGTCGAGCTCTCAGCTCCAACATTTTGTCCCAATATAATTCAATAATCTACAGTAAAATAAAACAAGTGCTGCCAGTTTTACTGCTGCATGTAGATATTGATATAACTCAGATAAAAAATTAATCAATTGCTGACCAGAATAACTTTTCCTGATGCTGCAGCTGCTCATTAGCTCATTAGCTCGGCTCGTTGTTGTTTTGGCAGAAATCCAGAAGGGCACAGAGGTTCTACCGGTCTCAGGAGGATCTGTTGTTGAAATATGTGGCTCATCTTTTAAGATCCAACCTCTGTGTGTCTTAGCTTTCCAAAATGGCTTATTTTTTCCTTACCAGAGCTAACACGATTAGCCGTGTGGCTACGTCATGCTAACGGGACTTGACAGGAGTCCAGAAGGACCTGTAGCGGTTCCAGATAGATTTATAGTTGGAATATGTAGATTATTTTTTAGATTCAGTTTATTTCAATTGAGTTTATTTCTATAGCGCCAAATCACGACAAGAAAACTCCCTTTAACAGGAAGAAACTTCCAGAGAGGATCCTGGCTCAGTATGAGCAGCCATCCACCACGAGTCACTGGGGATTGAAAAGAGCACACACACACACACACACTCACAAACAAGATATATACCAAGTAGTGTTTCTATGGCTACATTGTCATTTAGTAGAAATTCTATTAAGCAAGAGAAACTTTATTGCCTTTATTTGAGTGAATCTATAATTAATTCAACAGGTGAACTAGTAGTAGCACATTCTATGTTAGAGAAAGTAAAATCAGATCAAACCTCTGAGTGAATAGCCCTGACCACCCCTGTAGTCTGCATTAGCTGTGTTGTAATGGTCTAATGGTCACTGCAGACCTGACTGAGACTAGTGCTGTGCTTCCAGCTCACTACGGTTCTCCTCACAAACACTTTTATGACTTTAATGTTGCTACGTTAGTTAGAAATGTGTGTAGGGATCCGACATATGGCTCAGTCTTTTGCCTCAGCTGTAAACGCTATTATCCATATTCATTGAGAGCACGAAGTTGAACAAAATACAGCTAATCACCTAGTAGCACCAATAGCTATGCCTCCTAAGACGTATTTGAGTGATGTACGTGGAACCAACGTGTTTCAGTATTTAGAGGAGAGAAATTTGATTATTTTAATGATTTATGACAAAATTGCTTAACAAAATGAACAACTGAACCCAGTTTATTTTTTTATAGATGGTAAAGTGTAGTTAAAACTAAATTTCTACCATTTTCATGTAGTCTGGACTTTGGACAATATCTTTAAATATTGATCCATCCATCCATTTTCTCCCGCTTATCCGGAGTCGGGTCGCGGGGGCAGCAGCTTAAGGAGGGAAGCCCAGACCTCCCTCTCCCCAGCCACTTGGGCCAGCTCCTCCGGGGGAATCCCAAGGCGTTCCCAGGCCAGCCGAGAGACATAATCTCTCCAGTGTGTCCTGGGTCTTCCTTTGGGTCTCCTCCCGGTTGGACGTGCCTGGAAAACCTCACCAGGGAGGCGTCCAGGAGGCATCCTAATCAGATGCCCGAGCCACCTCAACTGGCTCCTCTCGATGTGGAGGAGCAGCTGGTCTACTCCGAGCCCCTCCCAGATGACCGAGCTTCTCACCCTATCTCTAAGGGAGAGCCCAGACACCCTGCGAAGAAAACTCATTTCAGCCGCTTGTATCCGTGATCTCGTTCTTTCGGTCACTACCCAAAGCTCATGACCATAGGTGAGGGTAGGAACGTAGATCGACCGGTAAATTGAGAGCTTCGTGTTCCAGCCCATCTCTCTCTTCACCACGACAGACCGGTACAACGCCCGCATCACTGCAGACGCAGCACCAATCCGCCTATCGATCTCACGCTCCACCCTTCCCTCACTCGTGAACAAGACCCCAAGATACTTAAACTCCTCCACTTGGGGCAGGACCTCGTCCCTGACCTGGAGAAGGCATTCTACCCTTTTCCGACTCAAGACCATGGTCTCGGATTTAGAGGAGCTGATTTAAATATTAATGAAATATAAAAAAAATCCACACAATTAAAAACTCATTTCATGTTATTAATTTTCTTTACGTTTTTTTTTTTTTTAATAAAAGAGGTATAGGGCTCAAACTGGAACGAATATTCGAATAATTAAATTAAATGCTTCAACGTTTGGTTTGGGGTTAGGGTTAGGTTAAACAATCTCCTCCTGGTGTGACTTCCGGTTCTGAGATGTAGATGAGAACCACGCTCGTTCTACCATTCAAACAGATCTAGCGTGAGCAACAGAGGCTGGGGAAATAAGGATGACGACACCCAGGAAAAAAATGCCAAAATATTTCAAAACGTGTTGGAATATTTCAAACTCAAGACCACTAGCTTAGCGCTAAGTTAGCATCACGCTAAGCTAACGTCGTGCTAAACTAGCGTCGCACTAAGCTAACATTTCTCAACAGCAGAAAAAATCCAGGGGCTTCAGGTGTGAGCTGTGGATCCAAGACAAGGTGTGTTATCTGGTGTAAATGAAGATAAACTTACTATCAGCTATGAAACTGAGTCTGCAAATTATTTAGCAGCTACTGCTAAAAGCTAACAACTGTTTCTTTGAAACTAAAATGTTTGCTTGTCAGCTTATTTAACAACCTCATACAAGTTTTAATTTTCAGTTAGATTTCTTTGGAACGGTATAATTTTATCATATATCAGAAAGGAAAAACAAATGATCAAATCTAATTGATGGATATTTATTATTTTGTTGTTAGAATAATGACCAATGTTAGCTAATAAATGAAATATCTCTCTTTGTTTTAGGAATCAGCTTCAATGGACAGCTTGGTCTGGGCAAATACGTCCAGCTCAGCTGACTCTGCACCAGGCAGCAGCTTAAATGGAGTTGAAATAAATGTTGCTATAGAAATATACTTTTTATTAATTTGTTTTTTACAACTAGTAGTGCTTTGTTACAGTTCGACCACATTTCCCAAGCAAATGGAAAAAAAAAATACTTATCCGACTATTTGATATTTCGATGGATTACCAAGCTTTGTGGCTTGTTAACATGTAGTTTGGCATACTCCAGTCTGGCTTTTTTATGATTTGTTTTCAACAATGGTGTCCTCCTTTGTCATCTCCCATGTACTCATCTACCACTTTGGCTCAAACACTCACAGAACACACACACAGAAAACCGAAGTATTGCCCTAAAAAGACTCGCATGTTTTTTTTAAATGCATGTAAATGCGTCACCCCTGCTGCACACTGGAAGCATCAGCGTTGCGAAACGGCAGCGGAACAGTTTACTCGCAATTTTTGTTGCTTGTCAGTGCACACCAGGAGAATCTCAGCCGTGGAGCAGCTTCACTGCCGCGCTCCTCGCTGGACTTGCGAGATCACAAAATCCCTCGAGACTTCAAAGGTCACGGTTTGCTTATGCCATCTACCATTAAACCAAAAAGAAGGAACTCACGTTTGACATGGCTGTTTGATGTCGTATATAATGTTGTTCCTCTCCACTGCCAGGATTAAAGCCATGAAAAACACACCGCTGCACTTCTCGAACGATGTGGTAAGTAAATAAGTAATATTTATTATTACTAATAATAATATTACTATTACTATTAATAATAGTAATAGTAGTAATGCTATAGTACTATATACTATAATACTACTAGTAATTATAGTAATACTATAATTATTACTACTACTATTACTATTAATGTTTTTAGTGACTGAAGATTACAATACTAGATTACTGCATATGTGTATATACATGTATCCTTGTTTTTTTTCTTCTTTTTTTCTAATTATTCTTTTGAGTGTGGTTCTGCTGTGACAAGTGAATTTCTCCACTGTGGGATCAATAAAGTCTTCTATTTTATTCTATTCTATTAAGTAATAATAATCTGAGAGTTTGGTTTTCTATGCGCATGTAAACGAGGATAAAGACTACCAGCTTATGATCATAAGATCGACCTGGATCGACTTATATGTTGCTACTGCACATGTAACGGCACTAAATGATGGGTGGTGTAATCTGACACTGATGTTCTTTGAGCTTGAAGTTCACCTTGGATCTCTTTAGAATTTTTTCTGGGCTCTTGTTACCGTTCAGATTGTCCGTCTCTTTGATTTGTCATCATTGTTCCTTCAGCTACAGTCCCATGGATCTTAGATTTCTGAATAATATGTACAACTGTAGTCACAGGGACATCTAGCTGCTTGGAGATGGTCTTACAGCCTTTACCTTTAACATGCTTGTCTATCATTTTCTTTCTAATCTCCTGAGACAACTCTTTCGTTCACTTCCTCTGGTCCATGTTGAGTGTAGTACACACCATGTCACCAAACAGCACAGTGACTACCTGAAGCCCTATATATAGGCCCACTGACTGATTACTAGATTGGACACACCTTGAATTAAAGCAGCATTCCGCAACTTTGCAGTTATATGCTCTTTGTCGCCCTCTAGAGGCTTGCTGCGTAACGTCACTGTCGTAACAATAAATCTCTCTGGGGCATAAGAGGCATGTTTACATTCCTAATGTCAGGCAAAACAACGAAAACAAACTTTTCCACACATTGAATAAATAGTTTTATCAGGACTGTATAACAACTTTATGCCCGACCAAACACAATAACCCTGGTGAAATCATTTATTACTTACCTAGCCATTAGCAGCACGGCTAGGTCAGAGTCCGTAGTTCATGCCTTTCTTTCTAAAAGAGCTCTCCAGCGAGGAAAAGACGGCCCAATAATAACTCTGGTCTTTGCTCTTGCTCTATCACGTTCTTCTTTTCTTTTCCTAGATTCCTCTGATAAGGGATTTCTAGCTTTAATTGGTGAATCTACCACTGCTAAACAGCGAGTCTATGTTATACAATTATGGCAAGCCAAAGGAATAAAAAAATGCACGTTCTAAACTCACGTTATGTCTGCCAAAACGCTTGTTCAAGACGCGCATTTTGGCAGACGCGCATTTTGGCAGACATAATGCTCGCTTTTAGAACACATGAGTTTTTGCCCCCTTTGGCATCAAAATGCGCGTTCAAGACGTGCATTTTGGTGGACATGACGCGTGTTTAAAACGCGCGCTTTTTTTTATCCCTTTGGCTTGCCATATTCTGTCGTAAAACGACACCCAGTCAGTACTGCCGGCGGCTCCCCGAAGCTCAAAAACTGTATAGTGCAGTAAACAGACGTGGGACCCCCCCAACACTATCACAGGTATGAAAATGAACATAATAAATAATAGTATGAAGCAAAAACTTTACACAAAAGCATAATTTTAAGGTGTAAAAGTTGCAGAATGTTGCTTTAACATGACCCTTTGTCCAGGCCTGTTCCATGAGTTTATTTTTTTAAAATAACTCTGTTGACGCATGTCTTAAAAGCAATGTCTGACTTTCATTGGTTGAATTTCATAGAATTTTTATTTATTATTACTTTTGTCAGATTCAAGGTATTTCTGGGACCATTGCAGGTTTTTCTTTCATTGACTGAAGGGTACCAACTATTTTGTCCATGTCTGTACGGCCAGCAGGGTCCTTAGGAGATCCTTAGGAAGCAGTCAGCTGGTAGAACCCTGGGTCAGAACCAAACAGGGTGAAGCTGCTTTTAGCTACTATGCTGAACACAGATGGAATCAGCTTCCTCATGACCTCAAATGTGCCCCAACTCTGGAAAATTTCATGTATTCATCAGCCTTTCAATGAATGTTTCTAATGCTGCACCTTCTGCACTGTAACTGCTCACCCTTTAACGTTGTAATTTTTCTGATTTTTAACTCTAAAATTAATTTGTGTATTTAATTTGATCTAAGTTTATTTTTGTATTTTAATTGTGCTGTCACGCTATTTTAATGTTTATGCTATTCTCGCTCCTGGATAGCACATTGAATTGCCTCTGTGTATGAAATGTGCTATATAAGTAAAACTGTCTTGTCTTGTCTGCCTTGCCTTGGAAAGAGGGCGGCCGGAGCAAAGTTGGACAGACTTGGAGAGGATCAGGATCTGTGAGACCAGAACAAATTGATTAAATAAACAGTTTTGAAGTCTGACCGAGTGTTGAGCATCTGTACCTGGTGTGCACCCCGTAGCCTCAACAGCACTACAGTAGGTTATGCGTCTTTTTCTTTTATTTATTTGTTTTGCAAATACAGGCAATCATGACTCAAGACTCATAAATCAAGACTCTGGAACTGACGTTACTCGCCCTTTAATTTGTATCAAAAGCAACAATAGTTTGTCACTACGGCAGCGTAGAGCTGCCACCCACACAAAATAAAATTGGAGTGACATCATGTTATAACATCTTAACTTTGTTCTAACAATATAATTTTCACGTTTTTACAATATACTATCATTTTTTAACAATATAATTTTCACATTTATACAATATAAATATTATATTGTACGAACGTGAAAATTATATTGTTAGAGCATGATCGTATATTGTACAAACGTGATGTTAGAACATGATAGTATATATTTAGAATATGATAGTATATTGTACAAACGTGAAAATTATATTGTTAGAACAAAGTTAAGATGTTATAACATGATGTCACTCCAATTTTATTTTGTGTGGGTGGCAGCTCTACGCTGCCGTAGTGACAAACTATTGTCCACAAAAAAGATCTCCAGTCAGATTTCAAACTGAGTCTTGATTATAAATCATTTTAGAATAATTTACAAACGATACTACCTATTCCAGATGTTATAATTATGATTTTCATTTACACACACATTGAAGCATGTCCCTGACCTCCCATCTGATGAAAACTATGGAGAGACTCATTCTCACCCATCTACGTTCAGTGGTGAGCCCAGAAATAGATCCACTTCAATTTGCATATAAACCAAACATGGGGGTGGAGGACGCCCTCATCTACCTGCAGCACCGGGCTCTGAATCACCTCGAGATGCAAAAAAGCACTGTGAGGATCATGTTCTTCGACTTCTCCAGTGCCTTCAACACCATCCAGCCATGTCTACTGCAGCAGAAGATGAGGGGAGCAGGAGTGGACGAACATCTGACTGCATGGATCATCAACTACCTCACCAACAGGCCACAGTACGTGAGGCTGCACAACTGTACGTCTGAGGTGGTTGTGTGCAGTACTGGAGCTCCGCAGGGTACAGTGCTCTCACCCTTTCTCTTCACCTTCTACACCTCGGACTTCACCTACAACACCAGCAGCTGTCACCTCCAGAAGTTCTCTGATGACTCGGCCATCGTCAGCTGTGTGTCTGAGGGGGACGACCAGGAGTACAGGTCAGTTATCATGGACTTTGTGGACTGGTGTGAGCGTAACCACCTTCGCTTGAACACCAGTAAAACAAAGGAAATGGTGATTGACTTCCAGAGAAACACTCCTCCTCACTCACCAGTAAACATCCAGGGAGCAGACATTGAGGTGGTGGACACTTTTAACTCATTCACTGCCATTGACGTCTTTAGTCGTCATTTGCATTTTTTTACAAGGCGGGCGTCGGAGCGAGCCCCCGCACCGTGAGAATTAACATCACGTGCAGTGGCGGCTGGTGAATTTTTTTTGGGTGGGGTTCATTTTTTTATTTTTATTTTTTTATGTTAGTTCTTGTGAATGGTTTTTATCTTGAGAGGCTCTATATAAACGATCGTTATTTTCTTTATTTGCAGATCAGTTTTTCAGATGCGCTAACCACATATCACCACTAGGGAACGCCAAATTACCATTCTTATGCGTCACACAACTTGAAATCGACGGACTTTGTTGCTAAGTTAGCAACAAAGTTGTTCCAAAAACATGCTTCATATTGACCAATATATGCAAACCTCACACACACTAAACAGGAAGAGGCTCTTTTAAAGGATAGAATCCACGTTTTCTACCTCAACACCACCCAATGACTGCAAATGAAAAGCAAAACAAGCTATTTTCATGAAGTCAAAAGCTAAATTCTGTCTTACCTTGCTGGTCAAAATAATCCATCTTATAGTAAAAAATCCACTTGGTTCGTAGAATCCAATGATAAAAAGATGAAACTACTAGTTTTCTCCATAGTCAACGTTAGCAGCAGCCCCACAACAACAAAGGACGTGAACTAGCCTGTGGAGAAATTTCCGGTTCTGTCTGGGCTGGGTGAGCTGACCAATCAGCATCCTCCTCCTGATCTGAGCAGATTCCCCCCGTTTGCTTGCGATCGCAACCATATGCGCCCAACAGCTCTCCTATTCCTTGTCGTTGGGGATCCAGCGCGCATGCGCCAGTTAGCCCGTATTAAGTCAATGGTAAAGATTGCTGCGACCGCGAGAGGACACGTGACAGGAAGTACGTCGACGTTTCAGCCGTGTTAAAAGTATTAACTTTATTAAACTACAATTAAATGCAGATTACACACAGCACTTACAGCCCATAAGGTGTATAGATCGTTTAGTTTAAATTTGATGTTTTTTTAAATACATTTTGTGATTCCTCTCTTCTTCTTCCTCTTCCTGTGAGACTGGTGGGGCGGCGCCCTAGCGCCCCCTATGGACGAGCCGCCACTGATCACGTGTCTAAAGCGGATCTTCATCTGTGTATGTCACACATCACGTGATCAGGAAGCACAAAATCAATGGATTTTGGGACGCTGCTGTGAAAAAAACGATGCGCCAACCGGAAATGCTTCTGCAGCTCACGCTTCAACAACAGATTGTGAAAAAACGAATAACGCTAGAAATACGGCGATTCTTCCTGATGTAAGAAGTGAGTCTACTCTTTCTTTTGGTAGTTTTGGCGTTTACGTGATCGTAGAGCACAATGTTCTGTGACTCTTCAAAAAACAGTAAAAACGCTCAAAATCGCTGGCAGTCAGGGGCTTCTGATCAGAAAACGGCTGGCAGTTAATGAGTTAAGTACCTGGGTGTTCACCTCAACAGTAAACTGAACTGGTCCCACAACACAGATGCTCTGTATAAGAAGGGCCAAAGCCGCCTCCATCTCATGAGGAGGCTGAGGTCCTTCAGAGTTAACTCCCAGCTGCTAAAATCCTTTTGTCACTCTGTTGTTGGCTCTGTTATTCATTCTGCTGTGGTCTGTTGGGGTGTAGGCAGCTCTGACCGAGACAGGAAGAGACTGAACAAGCTAGCTACCAAAGCTAGCACGGTTCTGGGCTGCCCGCTGGATTCTGTTGAGGAGACGTGTGAAAGGAGGATGCTGGGGAGTGCTCTGCTGTAAGAGTGTAGAACTCCTCAGTTTAAGCTGTGCTGGTATCATCCTGGTACACAATAACACCAATGCAATATTCATGTGTTCTATACTTGTGCAATACTGGATTCACACTGTTGTCTGTGTCTCTTACAGTATGCTGCATAGTGTTGGTACCAAGTTTGTTTTCATCTTTATATTTGTGTTTTTTTAGTGATCGAAGATTACAATACTAGATTACTGCACATGTGTATATACATGTATCCTTGTTTTTATTTCTCTTCTAATTATCCTTTTGACTGATGGTGCTGCTGTGACAAGTGAATTTCCCCACTGTGGGATCAATAAAGTCTGTTCTATTCTAATTGTGAATTGAGATATGAAAATAAAGCTTTTCTATTTCTAGATCATTCATTTCATTGCATTGCTGCGTCTACAGTACTGTGGGCGTTGTACCGGTCTGTCGATGGTCCTAGATCTGATGGAATTATATTAAATAGCTTCTATGGCTCAGAGGATTCATGATTCAAACAAGAAATATGTGCACATTGGTGTAATTTTTGGATGGAACGGTGTGTGTGTGTGTGTGTGTGTGTGTGTGTGTGTGTGGCATGCCCCTCCATAAAGTTTTGGTTGATTGATAACATCTACCTGTTTTCACTGACACACACTTAAAATGACTTCCTTGTATGTGCATGTTTTTTTTCTCCAGTGAGTCTGATTTTCCATCCATGGCCCTCTTTTAAATTCTAAACTCATCCTGCTGTAATGTAATTTCACCATTGTGTGATGAATACTTGGGACTTTAACTTTAACTGGGTTCCGAGCTCAGTCTACCTTTGGGTGGGTGGCTTCAGGCTGGGCTGGGGGCTTGCCGTCGTCATCTCCTGGGCCTCTGACACGGCTGCTGGTTGCCCCCCCCTCGGGAGAGTCTGCGCCGATCGGGAGGGGGGTTTGGAGCTGCTCCAGTGGCGGTCTCTCTGGGGTCCCCGCGCTCTGGGGAGACCTCAGGATCTCAGGGCTTGGATCTCCTCCATCCTCCATGGGCCTTTGGGGGCAGGTCTGTGGCCTCTCACACTCACTATTGGACATTCTTCTAGAGAAACCTTACAAACACAAACGCGTGTACACAACACAGGTGCTCACATGGTGCTCTCACCAGTATGGGCTTGGGTGTTTTTAACACATAACCTAAGGCTGTGGTTGGCACTATATGCACTAGGATTTATTACCGTGAACTTTTCAGCATAAACTGCTGCTGTTATACATCCTCATGTTGTTGGTGCAGTGATGTTTTGGTTCTGTTGGATTTTGTGTCCCGTTTTTTTTTCTTTTCTCTTTTTCTCTTTCTGCAGGTCTAGAAGTGGATTCTTTTGCATCCTTTATTGTTTATTTTTGTGAACTCCCCCCCTTCCTTTTCTTTCCCCCCTTTCTCTTTCATTTCCGTGTCCGTTGAAATTTTAACCAACCGAAAACATTTCTAATAAAGTTCTGATATCAGGCGGGGTGTTATAGCTGAATCTATAACGATCCACCTGTGAGAATAAAACTGTAAGGCTTGTTTTCGGCACTCAGACATCAATTCTGTTTGCTATACAGCCAAACAGGACATGGAAAAAAATTGTCTTGTCTGTCTCTAACTCACTGAGCAGCAGATTGGTTCTGCTATCCTATTGGTCCATTTAAATATTGCTCCAATTTGGCAAAAAAGGATCACCTAGTCTGCTCCAGTGCTATTAGCATGAGTAAGCTAGTGGTTTTTTTTAAACATGAAATCAGAAGGTACTAGCATCTGTCAGACTAAGGTTTTAAATACCACCACTTCCATGAGAAGTTACTAGATAATCTGGTACCACCAGAGACAGAAACATGTTCGCAGGTTTTCTAGTTTTAAACAAGAGTCTCTTCTTTTTACACCAGTGTGGCTGTAGGTAGTCTCTGGTTGTGACTAGTCTGTCTGGTTGTAACTAGTCTCTGGCTGTAGCTAGTCTCTCTGGTATTGACTAGTCTGGCTGGTTGTGACTAGTCTGTCTGGTTGTAACTAGTCTCTGGCTGCAGCTAGTCTCTCTGGTTGTGACTAGTCTGTCTGGTTGTAACTAGTCTCTGGCTGCAGCTAGTCTCTCTGGTTGTGACTAGTCTGTCTGGTTGTGACTAGTCTGTCTGGTTGTAACTAGTCTCTGGCTGTAGCTAGTCTCTCTGGTTGTGACTAGTCTGGCTGGTTGTAACTAGTCTCTGGCTGCAGCTAGTCTCTCTGGTTGTGACTAGTCTGTCTGGTTGTAACTAGTCTCTGGCTGTAGCTTGTCTCTCTGGTCGTGACTAGTCTGTCTGGTTGTAACTAGTCTCTGGCTGTAGCTAGTCTCTCTGGTTGTGACTAGTCTGTCTGGTTGTAACTAGTCTCTGGCTGCAGCTAGTCTCTCTGGTTGTGACTAGTCTGTCTGGTTGTAACTAGTCTCTGGCTGTAGCTAGTCTCTCTGGTTGTGACTAGTCTGGCTGGTTGTGACTAGTCTGTCTGGTTGTAACCAGCTCCGGTGGCCTAGTGGTATGTGTGTCTGCCCCGGGACTGGGAGATCGGGGTTCGAATCGCGGTCGGGTCATACCAAAGACTTTGAAAAAATGGGACCCAATACCTCCTCGCTTGACACTCAGCACTAAGGGTTGGATTGGGGGGTTAAACCACCACATAGTTCCTGAGTGCGGCCACAGCTGCAGCTCACCGCTCCCCGCCATGGGGATGGGTCAAATGCGGAGATGTAATTTCACCAGTGTGTGATGATGACTTGGGACTTTAAATTTAACTAGTCTTTCTGGTTGGAGCTAGTCTCTCTGGTTGGAGCTAGTCTCTCTGGTTGTAGCTAGTCTCTCTGGTTGTAACTAGTCTCTGGCTGTAGCTAGTCTCTCTGGTTGTAGCTAGTCTGTCTGGTTGTAGCTAGTGTCTCTGGTTGTGACTAGTCTGTCTGGTTGTAACTAGTCTGTCTGATTGTGACTAGTCTCTGGCTGTAGCTAGTCTCTCTGGTTGTGACTAGTCTCTCTAGTTGTGACTAGTCTGTCTGGTTGTGAATAGTCTGTCGGGTTGTAACTAGTCTCTGGCTGTAGCTAGTCTCTGGCTGTAACTAGTCTCTCTGGTTGTGAGTAGTACTAGTGACTAATACATTTAAAACCAGACTGAGAGCCCTTGAGACAGATTACCTGTGTTGTAATTGCCTTCTGTAATTCCGTACGTAACATGTCTGTGTAACTGATATTTTTTTTGTAACTGTAACTTTTGCTGCCTCTTGGCCAGGACTCCATTGAAAATGAGGTTTTTAATCTCAATGGGACCTTCCTGGTTAAATAAAGAATAAATAAATAAAAGATAAATAAATAGTCTGTCTGGTTGTGACTAGTTTGTCTGGTTGTGACTAGTTTGTCTGGTTGTAACTAGTCTCTGGCTGTAGCTAGTCTCTCTGGTTGTAACTAGTCTGGCTGTAGCTAGTTTCTCTGGTTGTAACTAGTCTGGCTGTAGCTAGTTTCTCTGGTTGTAACTAGTCTCTGGCTGTAGCTAGTCTCTCTGGTTGTAACTAGTCTGGCTGTAGCTAGTTTCTCTGGTTGTAACTAGTCTGGCTGTAGCTAGTTTCTCTGGTTGTAACTAGTCTCTGGTTGTGCCTAGTCTGTCTGGTTGTAACTAGTCTCTGGCTGTAGCTAGTCTCTGGCTGTAACTAGTCTCTCTGGTTGTAGCTAGTCTCTCTGGCTGTAACTAGTCTCTCTGGTTGTAGCTAGTCTCTCTGGCTGTAACTAGTCTCTCTGGTTGTAACTAGTCTCTCTGGTTGTAGCTAGTCTCTCTGGCTGTAACTAGTCTCTCTGGTTGAAGCTAGTCTCTCTGGTTGTGACTAGTCTCTCTGGTTGTGACTAGTCTCTCTGGTTGTGACTAGTCTGTCTGTTTGTGACTAGTTTGTATGGTTGTAACTAGTCTCTGGCTGTAGCTAGTCTCTCTGGTTGTAACTAGTCTCTCTGACTGTAGCTAGTCTCTCTGGTTGTAACTAATCTCTCTGGTTGTAGCTAGTCTCTCTGGTTGTGACAAGTCTCTCTGGTTGTGACTAGTCTGTCTGTTTGTGACTAGTTTGTCTGGTTGTAACTAGTCTCTGGCTGTAGCTAGTCTCTCTGGTTGTAACTAGTCTGACTGGTTGTGACTAGTCTGTCTGGTTGTATCTAGTCTCTCTGACTGTAGCTAGTCTTTCTGGTTGTAACTAATCTCTCTGGTTGTAGCTAGTCTCTCTGGTTGTGACAAGTCTCTCTGGTTGTGACTAGTCTGGTTGTAACTAGTCTGTCTGTTTGTAACTACAATCCAGCATCTAGAACTAGTAGAGGTAGTCATGGAAACAATGTCTCTGTGGTCCATCTTGCTTTGAAGGTTGAAGAGCAATTCCAGCTTTAGTTTCAGCTTTGCTGCTGTTTGTTCAGATATTCGTTTCCCAAATTTCCCAAAGGTTCTGGTTAATGACCTGTTAAAAGCAGCTGGTGTTTGCTGCCACATGCTGGCCACTTTGTGTACAGAATCGTTCTGGTTTATCAGTTTGAACTCTATTGATGTGGAAACAGAAATAACTTTGATCAAATGACAAAAAGGTGAAATAAAGTTAAAGTTGAAGTACCAAGTATTCATCACACAATGGTGAAATTACATCTCCGCATTTGACCGATCCCCATGGTGGGGAGCGGTGAGCTTCAGCTGTGGCCGCGCTCGGGAACTATTTGGTGGTTTAACTCCCCAATCCAAACCCTTAGTGCTGATTGTCAAGCGAGGAGGCATTGGGTCCCATTTTTTCAAAGACTTTGGTATGACCCGACCGGGAATCGAACCCTGATCTCCCAGTCCCGGGGCGGACACTCTACCACTAGGCCACCGGAGCTGGTCATAAATAAACATTTCTGTCATGTTATGGCGCTTACACACTAGCACCGGTTCGGACCGGGTGGAATTGGGTAAGTTCCTTTCACATCCGGGTGGCCCGGGGATTTTTGTGGCTGAACCGTACGTGTTTCCGGCCCTCATCTGAAGGTGGTCTGACGCGCGCCGAAAACCGGGCCAACACACCCACTGCCGACTCATTGGTCGGCTCAAATTCACGCCTACCTTTAGGGGGAACCTCCGATTAGCGGATAGAATCTGCCAGCGGGGGCTTCCCGCATGTGCGCTTCATTATCACTCTGAATGCGGAGGAGTTAACAAGCCTCTGACTGAAGCTGTTTTATCTGTTTCCGTCAGCTGTGATGAGCGCAGCGCGCGCGCACACACACACACACACACTGACACAGTGCTGCCACGCAGCTTTTTGTTTAATAAGGAAGAGACCGCGGACTTCTCCGCGCTCCTTTGACCCACCCAGCCGTTTCTCTGTTCCCTTCTGCTGTGATGAGCGCAGACACCGGGCAGATTTCTCCGCACTCCTTTGACCTGCCCACATCACTGATATATTCGCGCCAATTTTTCGCGCGCATTTCTGAGACCGCCTATCACGTCCGCATTCCAAAGGGTGTCCTGGAAGACGTGTGTAAACAACCTGGCGGGGCCGGGGCCGACTGAGGCCGACCGATCGGAGCCGACCCGGTGCTAGTGTGTAAGTGCCATTAGTGATTCAGGCTGAGTTAGAACTCCCACCTGTATGGGGGAATATGCAAACTTCAAACATGTAGGCCACAGCTGGGCTTAGAACCTGCAACCTTCTTGCTGTGAGGCAGCGGTAGTTACAAAGTGTTCCAACGTGTTGCAGGTTCCAGAATAAATGAATGAAATGTTTCAAAAATCTAATTATGATTAAAAACAAAACTCAACCATTTTTCATCTTTTGACCTAACTTTGCAGGTCGAATACATCTGTTATGGTGTTCTCCTCTGTTCTCCTGTCCCATGTTGGGTCCCCTCTGAGGTTAGTTGACCTTTGGCCCCTGCACACTAGCGTAGAATATCTGTGAATCAGCTTGTTTTTTTAATCACAAAACAAAAAAACAACAAAGGTTGTGTTAAATGAACCACAATCAGAAATAAATTTTTGGTTCTGTTAACAGACATCAGGGCCTGGGACCTGTCTAACTCTGGGACCTGTCTAATTCTGGGACCTGTCTATCTCTGGGACCTGTCTAATTCTGGGACCTGTCTAATTCTGGGACCTGTCTATCTCTGGGACCTGTCTAATTCTGGGACCTGTCTAACTCTGGGACCTGTCTAACTCTGGGACCTGTCTATCTCTGGGACCTGTCTAACTCTGGGACCTGTCTAATTCTGGGACCTGTCTATCTCTGGGACCTGTCTATCTCTGGGACCTGTCTAACTCTGGCACCTGTTTATCTCTGGGACCTGTCTATCTCTGGGACCTGTCTATCTCTGGGACCTGTCTAACTCTGGGACCTGTCTAACTCTGGGACCTGTCTAACTCTGGGACCTGTCTAACTCTGGGACCTGTCTAGCTCTGGGACGTGTCTATCTCTGGGACGTGTCTATCTCTGTGACCTGTCTATTTCTGGGACCTGTCTAACTCTGGTCGCTCTTTTATTTGAACAGAACGTGGACTTTATCTAAAACAGCAGGAACCAAACATAACTCTTTAAGATTTGATGATGTCACTGCTGGATTTGTTCCGCATGTTTGTTTTGAAGTTTATAAAAAGATTTTCATGTTCTTATGCAGACCGACAGAACCGGACCTGGGGTCTGTGCCAGAAAGCGAGCTAATCCCAAAAACCAGGCTTTCTTTTGAAAATCCTTCTTTAACTTCCCCAAAATGGGTTTTACCACCGTGGCTAGCCTGAAGCCCCTCCCATTCACCATGGTAACACATGCTGGAGAACAAACCTGCTCCGTGGCAGGCTAACAGCTAGGTTTACTGAATCTTGGTGAATATGATTGGACGAGGCACGTCGAGGCTCCTTTTTCTTGCTGGTGGCTGGCAACAACGAAGTGGTGAATTAGTGCCACCGCTGGCCCGCAGCGGTAGCAGCAGCTGCAGCTTTGTTTTGGATGGCTACATCATTAATAAATGTGGAGTTTAAACTTTTAAAATTGAGATCTAATTGGATTTACAGCCTAACATGTTTGTATTTCATCTTCATTTGCAGCAGGAGCGTTTCATTCCATTGATGTTGCTCCTGATGTCAGCATTATTAATCAGTATCATTATATATCAGCTTCTGTCTGGGATGGACCCATAGAATCAACATGCTGTCCTCTATATGAAGATGTTAAATAGCCTTAAAGTACCTTACAGCTGGTACCATAATACATGTGGAAAAGGAAATGCTTTATTGATGTGGCTATATATGTTAACAGCTTGTACTCTGGTCACACGTGGCAAACACGCTAATATCTGATGACATACGTGATGTTTTCTCCTTGGTGTGTAATATGAGAGCTAAATGTGGATTTGTGACCATTTACAGTGTTAACCTTGGGGTCACGTGACCTCCACGAACGTATCTTCTTAAAACTCACAGCTGCTCAAGTCCTCCAGTCTAAACACATCCAGACTCTGGAACCGAACATGAAGACGACAGAAATGAGGAAAACTCCAATAACATATGTGGAGAAACAGGTCGTTTCTCAATATGCGTACTTGCCTGTACTTGTGTACTCACGTCTTTGTGAAACGTCATCGTTGGACCAAGAACTGGTCCAATCCTAAGTACGTATCATGGCAAGTTCGCTCAAAGTTCCCGCAGGTGTTCTTATGCCACTCATTGTATCAAGGATGCGTCCTCCTGCGGAGTTGGGACAGCAAATGATCCCATAATGCATTGCGCCGCTAACCGTTATACAGCGAACGGCAGAGGAGAAAGCTCCTAACTGTAATGTTTTATATCAGAAATACAAACTAATATAAAGTAGCTTGTTATTGTAAATAATTGTGTGTAACCTGTAATATTTGCTGTATTTGTTCTTTTCTTTCAGACTCTTCACGATCCCTCAAAATGCTAATTAGCTAACCCACTATCAAAAATAAAAGCCGTGTTGCTTTGTTTTGATGAAAAAGTCACTTTTTTCTTTTTTGAACAACAGAAAGTGTTGGTAATTTATCAGTTTTGATCAAAGGTGGACCAAATATAATACAAATANACGTCCATATTATCATCTGAATGAACCACTTTGATAATAGAGTGGAAGACTTTAAAGCCAGATTGGCTGCGATGGGAGGATTGGTGCAGGATTGTGGGAAGTGAAGGTTGTTCTTGGCTGAGAGGCATGTTTGTTCAGGAAGGATAAGTGGTCCAATTGCCTATCTGCTGGGTTGGATTCCTTCTTTTCTTCTTGTTGCAGCTCTTGTTCACAGTTAGAAACTGAACCAGAGGTTGATTGTTCTCATCAGATGATGTTATCAGAACCTGCAGGGTAAAACAGCTGGACAGGTTCTTGTGTAAATACATTTGAAGCTTCAGTAATAGAAGCAGAGCTTCTGATGTGACAACAGCTAGTTTGGGTCAAAATGAAATTGAGGAGGACACAGCTGAGAGTTTTTAAAGGAGACATGACATTTCAAAACAAGTTATAACAGTTCTCTGGTCTCACATGAATCCATCTCACCAGTTTTATTCTCAACAGCTTCAGTATCTTCTAGCATGAGCTGTTTCAGGGCTCTGTCACTTTAAGAAAACAACCTGTTGCTGGCCACGCCCTCCTTGATTGGCTGCTATGAGGTGAGGAGCTGCTAATTTTATTAGGACAGTACATGGTCCATGAATGGAGATAACTCCAAGAGTTGCTGTCCACCTTTTATCTTTAGTCCATAATGAGACCACCTCCTTGACCTGTGGTACCAGATGGATGGCTGTAACAAATCCACCTTTATTGTGAGGGAATCGTTGCACTGATCAGATGCACGAGGGTGTGACTTTTACTGAAACTGTTAGGGGAAAAGGTTCAGAGCTGCATTTTAGGTGTTAGAGAGGTGAAACCTAAGACCTCCTCCTCTATTTAATGTAGGTTTTTCCTGTTTGACATAGATGGCTTCCTTTACTCCTCTCTCAAACCATCTATCTTCTCTGCCCAGAATGTGGACTTTGTCATCTTCAAAAGAGAGTCCCTTGTGTACTTGTTGTTTAGTTGCCCCTATGTAAAGGTCTGGACAGTCCTCACTGCAATAGACAGTGAGAGTTTTTAAGCTTGACCCTCCCATATTCCAGTCACAACTGACAAAGCTCCTCGGATGAGAAGTGAAACCAAAGAAGTCCAGTTGCCTTCATTTAAACCCTTTTGGATCACCATGACCTGGATGACTGAGAACCTTCACCAGCATGTAGATGGACAGCAAAACATGGTGGTTTCTCATTCTGCAGCAGCTGAGCTGACCGCGCCGGTGGCTTCAGGTGTTGTGCAGATAAAAGCTGGCCGTGGCGCCACGTGCCTGCCCTGTCATGGGAACACGCATCACTTAATACAGCTTAATACAATAGGAGGATGGTGGCAGAGGAGTTAAGTGGCCGCCTTGCAATCGGAAGGTTGCATGTTTTGTGTCCCGCTCACTCTGTCTCTGTCGTTGTGTCCTTGGGCAAGACACGTAACCCACCTTGCCTGCTGGTGGTGGTCGGAGGGACTGGTGGTGCCAGTGCTCGGCAGCCTCGCCTCCATCAGTGCGCCCGAGGGCAGCTGTAGCTACGATGTAGCTCATCCCCACCAGCGTGTGAATGTGTGGATGACTGATTGTGTTGTGAAGCGCCTTGGGGGGTTGTAGAACCCTAAGAAGGCGCTATACAAATACAGACCATTTACCATTACAGCTGCATAATGAGGACAAACAATTAGAAATATTATCATCTCGGCTACTTTTAAATAATTTTAACTGTATTCAGAATATTGACTTTTTTTAATCAATGTACTTCCTAAACAAGCGATGTTTTTTTGGCAGATAAACTAATAAAATGACATAAATACAGAAAGAAAGAAAGACCTAAATAATAATAAAAGACTAAAGGAAAACTTGGACGTGTTCCTCTTATCTTAATGCTTTGCTGAAGTATCGGATCGGGACTCTGTATCAGCAGATACTCAGAATCAAATGAGTCGAACTCGGATCGGGAGCAAAAAACGTGATGGGAACATCCCTACGATTTTCATGTTCAGCCTGCATGAAGAACTCAGAGTGACCGATTATAATCAGATTAAAAATGTTTTTTAGTGAACCACACCTTTAAATTTGTCATTTGTACTGATGTTTTGTCTGAGTGAGCTCATGATTCAGATTTGGGATGAAATGTTTGGTGTTGGTTTTTAGGGTTGTGCCTCCTGGAAGTGGTACTTCCCATTCCACTACGCTCCATTTGCTTCGGACTTCAAAGACATCAAAGGGATGTTCACTGATTTCGAGAAGGACACCAAACCAGTGAGGCTGCACACACACACATCTCATTTAGTTGGTCTTTGGATGTTCTGTGACAAAATGATGAGAGGATGAACACATGAGGATGGATGGTGTTGATGTTCTGTTGGTTATTGATGCTTGTGAATGTGTGTGTGAATGGGTGGATGACTGATTGTGTTGTGAAGCGCCTTGGGGGGTTGTAGAACCCTAAGAAGGCGCTATACAAATACAGGCCATTTACCATTTTACCATTTTTGTTCAGTTTAAGCCTCTGGAGCAGCTGATGAGTGTATTTCCTGCAGCCAGTGGTAACTTCCTGCCACTATCATGGAGGAACCTGATGACCAGCGTGGTAAGTCTTATTGACCTAACTGAAAACTCGGTGTGAAATCAGACGTTTGCATTTAAATTTTCTTTGATGTAGAATTCGTCCATCATCGATTTCTACCCCGATGACTTTGCTATCGATCTAAACGGAAAGAAGTTTGCCTGGCAGGGTAAGCCGGTCTCTTTCAGACTGTATCTCTTTCTTCTGAACTGGTTATGTTTCTGTGAAGTTTTTAAACTGGTTTCATCTTCTTGGCTCTGAAATAGCCAATCAACCATCATCATGACTTGTGAAATTGGTTCAACTTGTTTTTTTGTCCCTGGAAGGTGTTGCCTTGTTACCTTTTGTGGATGAGCGTCGGCTGAGGGCAGCCCTGGCTGATGTTTATCCTGACCTCACACATGATGAAGGTGAGTCCAGATGTTCTGTTCCTGGGTGTCGGTCTGACCTTCCAACGTGATTGAAGCAGAACGGGCTGATCTTCCCACATTGGGTCAGCTTTGCTTTGCAGAATCCTTGTGGGAGCAACTGGACTGTTGGTGTTGTGTTGAATGTTTCGTTAAAACCCTTTAAGAGTTTGCTGCTTTTCTTCTGCAGACAGAAGAAACAGTCTGGGAAGTGACATGTTGTTCCTAGGAAAGCTTCACCCTCTGTTTGACTTCATACACGAACTCTACCGTTCAGAAACTCACCAGGTAACTAAATCTATGGACTATCCCGTAGTTTAAGTACAAATTCTAGTTCAGTTTCCCGGTTCTGTTGGCTTTGTCTTTTTTCTTAGACTGAAAGGATTCATCAAATACCTTAAATGGGGAGCCTAAGTCACGCCCATCTACTTCCGGTCCATGGGTCCCCAACTCCCCCAAAAAATTATTGGGTGTCTATGAGAGGATAAAAATTATTTTCTGATCCCGTTTGATATGCGCCATGGATTTCACGTATGATGTCCGTGAACTTTAAAAACACATTTTGATGCCAAGAAAGCGCTTATTTTAGAACGGCAGCAAAAGTTCTTTTAGGTTTTGTGTGAAAAGACATACTGGACTACAAATGTTTGTCTCACCAAATTAACATCATCAAACCAGACAGAGAAGAGAAGAGATTAGCTTAGCGAGCTTCACATCCTTTTTCCAGGACGACTGACAGAGCATTAAACGTGGAGAACACCACCATAAATCTGGTCATGTGGTCAGTAGCAGCTAAACTGGGGAGCAGAGATTCTGCTGTGACGGCATAGGTCTTGATGCTCAATTCCGATTTTTAGAGTAAATCCGATTTCTATGTGTGGTTGTTCACATTACAACTGAAATGTGACATCAAACACTCTTCCGGGGAACGGTTCACGACCACCAAAGCGACCTGTATGCGAAGAAGAGGACAAGAAGTCACATTCAGTGGAGTTGGAACCAGCAGACGTGGAGTTGTGATGTGAAAGCCTTCCATCCACAATTTCAGGATCACACCTGTCAAGTCTCCCATTTTGGGCTGGAAACTATTTTATAAAGTAAATTATTTTACTTCTTATTCCCACCGTCTTCCTGTGTTAGTATTCCCTGAAAATGTTCCAGTACTAAGTTCATTCACGGAGACCAGAGAGACGCTTCTCTCCAGCAGCACCTCCTGCTCTCCTGTATTTTTAATTCCAAAACTTAACAAGATGTGCAGACAGACCTCTGAATCCCTCTGTCAGCGANTGGATGGCTGTAACAAATCCACCTTTATTGTGAGGGAATCGTTGCACTGATCAGATGCACGAGGGTGTGACTTTTACTGAAACTGTTAGGGGAAAAGGTTCAGAGCTGCATTTTAGGTGTTAGAGAGGTGAAACCTAAGACCTCCTCCTCTATTTAATGTAGGTTTTTCCTGTTTGACATAGATGGCTTCCTTTACTCCTCTCTCAAACCATCTATCTTCTCTGCCCAGAATGTGGACTTTGTCATCTTCAAAAGAGAGTCCCTTGTGTACTTGTTGTTTAGTTGCCCCTATGTAAAGGTCTGGACAGTCCTCACTGCAATAGACAGTGAGAGTTTTTAAGCTTGACCCTCCCATATTCCAGTCACAACTGACAAAGCTCCTCGGATGAGAAGTGAAACCAAAGAAGTCCAGTTGCCTTCATTTAAACCCTTTTGGATCACCATGACCTGGATGACTGAGAACCTTCACCAGCATGTAGATGGACAGCAAAACATGGTGGTTTCTCATTCTGCAGCAGCTGAGCTGACCGCGCCGGTGGCTTCAGGTGTTGTGCAGATAAAAGCTGGCCGTGGCGCCACGTGCCTGCCCTGTCATGGGAACACGCATCACTTAATACAGCTTAATACAATAGGAGGATGGTGGCAGAGGAGTTAAGTGGCCGCCTTGCAATCGGAAGGTTGCATGTTTTGTGTCCCGCTCACTCTGTCTCTGTCGTTGTGTCCTTGGGCAAGACACGTAACCCACCTTGCCTGCTGGTGGTGGTCGGAGGGACTGGTGGTGCCAGTGCTCGGCAGCCTCGCCTCCATCAGTGCGCCCGAGGGCAGCTGTAGCTACGATGTAGCTCATCCCCACCAGCGTGTGAATGTGTGGATGACTGATTGTGTTGTGAAGCGCCTTGGGGGGTTGTAGAACCCTAAGAAGGCGCTATACAAATACAGACCATTTACCATTACAGCTGCATAATGAGGACAAACAATTAGAAATATTATCATCTCGGCTACTTTTAAATAATTTTAACTGTATTCAGAATATTGACTTTTTTTAATCAATGTACTTCCTAAACAAGCGATGTTTTTTTGGCAGATAAACTAATAAAATGACATAAATACAGAAAGAAAGAAAGACCTAAATAATAATAAAAGACTAAAGGAAAACTTGGACGTGTTCCTCTTATCTTAATGCTTTGCTGAAGTATCGGATCGGGACTCTGTATCAGCAGATACTCAGAATCAAATGAGTCGAACTCGGATCGGGAGCAAAAAACGTGATGGGAACATCCCTACGATTTTCATGTTCAGCCTGCATGAAGAACTCAGAGTGACCGATTATAATCAGATTAAAAATGTTTTTTAGTGAACCACACCTTTAAATTTGTCATTTGTACTGATGTTTTGTCTGAGTGAGCTCATGATTCAGATTTGGGATGAAATGTTTGGTGTTGGTTTTTAGGGTTGTGCCTCCTGGAAGTGGTACTTCCCATTCCACTACGCTCCATTTGCTTCGGACTTCAAAGACATCAAAGGGATGTTCACTGATTTCGAGAAGGACACCAAACCAGTGAGGCTGCACACACACACATCTCATTTAGTTGGTCTTTGGATGTTCTGTGACAAAATGATGAGAGGATGAACACATGAGGATGGATGGTGTTGATGTTCTGTTGGTTATTGATGCTTGTGAATGTGTGTGTGAATGGGTGGATGACTGATTGTGTTGTGAAGCGCCTTGGGGGGTTGTAGAACCCTAAGAAGGCGCTATACAAATACAGGCCATTTACCATTTTACCATTTTTGTTCAGTTTAAGCCTCTGGAGCAGCTGATGAGTGTATTTCCTGCAGCCAGTGGTAACTTCCTGCCACTATCATGGAGGAACCTGATGACCAGCGTGGTAAGTCTTATTGACCTAACTGAAAACTCGGTGTGAAATCAGACGTTTGCATTTAAATTTTCTTTGATGTAGAATTCGTCCATCATCGATTTCTACCCCGATGACTTTGCTATCGATCTAAACGAATCTTAATGAAGATGTTAAAATCGCCTTAAAGTACCTTACACTGGTACCATAATACACGTGTAAAAGGAAAAGCTTTATTGATGTGACTATAAATGTTAACAGCTTGTACTCTGGTCACACGTGGCAAACAGGCTAATATCTGGTTTAAATGACATATGTGATGTTTTCTCCTTGGTGTGTAATATGAGAGCTAAATGTGGATTTGTGACCATTTACAGCGTTAACTTTGGGGTCACGTGACCTCCACGAACGTATCTTCTTAAAACTCACAGCTGCTCAAGTCCTCCAGTCTAATGGTGCGTTCACACCGGCCTTGACGTATGCGTCAAACAACGCATACTTCATGCCGTTTTTGACGCCTATATATTTTTGACATTGACGCAGCTTGCGTTGATGCAGCTTGCGTTCGGGGAGGGGAAGGGAGGAAAGAGCGCATACGCGGCTCTCTGTTGCCAGATGTTTGTAACAATGGCGGATCCTATCAAGACAATGGCGGCATAAACGTTGAAAAACACTCACCCGACACACCGAGTTCTCCAGCAACCTTCCTCCAAGCAAGGTCCTTTTTATTCCGATCTCGGTAGGCGTAGCAGGTCGGGTCATACAGTTCACGCTGGTTACAAACAGCTACGATCAGTTTGTCCTCCATACCTGAATGAATTCGCCTTCTTCCCTCGCTCTGCTGTGACGTATCAACTCGCGCTCTGATTGGTTGACGCTTGTAAAGCTACGCAGAAAGTTCAGCTAGCTGAACTTGCTTGACGTTTGCGTTGCAAGCGTTGCAAGCTTTGACGCAAAGCGTGAAAAGTATCAAGCTTTGACGCGCCCAACGCTTACAAAGCGACGCAAGGACTTTGACGCAGCTCTGACGCGCCTTACCATAGACTTAACATTGAAACTTAACGCTGGCGACGCAAACTTTATGGCCGGTGTGAACGCAGCATGAACACATCCAGACTCTGGAACCGAACATGAAGACGACACAGAAATGAGGAAAACTCCAATAACATATGTGGAGAAACAGAGCTGATGCGGACTTCCAGCGTCGCCATGGAAACATGTAAACGCTGAGCGTTCTAACTAAATAGCTCCAGCTACAGAGCTTTAATCAAGCAGCTGGTGGTCTCTGTTAGTTCTGATCTGTTTGTAGTCCTCGTAGGCATGAATGGATCATTCTTGATCTGTCTGGGAGGAGAACATTCTCATTTCTCTAGCATCGATTAACACGGTCTGCCTGTGGACGCTAGTGATCGAGCCTTAATTGCCGCTCCTTGCTTGACTAACAGGGGATTGGATCCATAGACATAGGCTGTGTCCAAATCCAGGGATTGCATGCTCATGAGTTCCCGTCCTCATTGGTCTCAGGAGAACGTGTTCTTCCGTGACCGGTTAGACCGGACGTTAACAGCTGTGAATGTGGACGGTCTAGCCTTAAATAATAGTCCCGCCCCTACTTCGGCGGATGTCCTCCTGTCACCTAGCAACTGCTACCGCATAAGAAGAAGTTGCAGAAATGGAGCTCACACATGTTTTAAACTTTTTCCTTGGTTATTTTATGATTTTGGATTCACCAAATTTATGAACTGTAATTAAGAACAAGAATACAAAAACACATGACAGGCCGAATGACTACAGGAAACGCATAAAAACACAACCACTTCAGGCTTTTACTGTTTGTTCAGTCAGATTTTAATAAGCTGTCATTTAAAGTTGTGCTGCTGCGTCTCCCGTTTCTGCTGCCATTGGCTGTGTCCAAATCCAGGGGTTGCGTGCTCATGAGTTCGGACTTTAAGACCAGTGACGTCACAGCGCCGCGTCGAAGACCGTCCAAATTCCAAGAATACTCAGAATGCGGTCTTGAAATGCGTTCTTCTTTTCCTTGATTTTGAGAACGGGTGCGGTGTAGTCTCCGTGGTCTCCTCACCTCCATACATCCCATGATGCACTGCGGGATTGATGTCTGTACCGGCAACAATGGCAGAAGAAACACCTACTCCTGAGACCAATGAGGACGGGTACTCATGAGCACGCAACCCCTGGATTTGGACACAGCCATAATTGTGTCTATGATTGAATCCACCTGAGAATCGTTGGCGGAAACCTGGAGGGGAGGGGAGTGCTATGTCAATCAGGGATTTATCAAGAGAGCCTCGATGTTCTAAACTCACTTGTTGGCACAGCCCCCTGGTCATCAAGCTGTCCAAAACCCCAGCCAAGTCAGAGCGAGTCAAGCCCCACCCTGCCACCCTGCTCGACCCCAACATGTTCCGGTTCTGATGGTGGAGCCGGACCCAGACAGCATGAACCAGGTTTTAAAAGAATTAAACGCAGAAGAAGGAACCGCTAGAAGTTAAAAGTTTAATTTGATGTTTTCTCACAGAACCTCTCATTTAACGGAGCTGGTTCTGGTTTTAGATCTGAATCTGTTTGGTTCGGTTCTGGTCAAATCACGAAGTTTCTTATTGCACTTTTTTTTAGTTTTATCTTTTTAAACCATCAGAAACGTCTTACACAGTTTTTGGTTCCGGTTCTGTTTGTCGTAAAAAAACCAACTTTTTTTTTTGTATTGATGCTTTTTAAAAGTTCTGTTGGGTCACTGGGGTTCGGACCTGCTTCTGAAATTTAAACAAGTTTTTTATTTGCAAATTAATTTTGCGTTTTAAATAAATCCACTGAAATAATGAAAATAAATCAGCTTCGTTTGAAAGTATTTTGTGTTTTAAAAATCTGAAAATCTAAAAGAAGAAAACGAGTCGGAACCAGCTGCAAATTTTATTTCCCTCCACGAATAAATAAACATCAACCAGAGTAAACAACAACAACAACAACATCATAAGCCAGACAACAATCCGGGTTCTGGCCTCCTTAGGTTCTTGATCGGTTCTGATTTTGCTCTTCAAATAGAACCAGAACCTGATGAAAATGAATAAATTCGTGTACAGTTTATATTTGGGTTCTCGAGTTCTGACCCAGAATCCCCCCAAAATCCGGTTTCGGTATTATTAGAACAAGAGGACATGAGTTCAAACCGAACCTCCAGAGTATCGGTTCGGGCCTCACCAGCTCCAGGAGTAAATGTGCGCTAGCGCCTGCGCTCCTGGGTTCTGCTGCAGCAGTCCGGACGGTTCCGGTCCACAGGCCGCGTGCAGCAGCGGTGAGTAGGCGCACAGAGGCAGACCTATGCCGGACCGGAACGTCGCCTCCTGTTCGCAGGGCTCCCGCAGCAGAACCGGGATAGTGACACGGCGCGCCGGAACCAGCTGCAGCGCTTCCTGGCGTCTTTCGGCCCGGGCCCGCTTCATCTTGTAGCGGTGGTTCTGGAACCAGATCTTAACCTGGTTCGGGGTGAGTCGGATCAGGCCCGCCAGGTGCTCCCTTTCCGGTACCGAAAGGTACCGCTGCTGCCGGAAGCGGCGCTCCAGTTCGAAGGTTTGCGCTTTGGAGAAAAGCACGCGCCGCTTCCTTCCGCGGCTCTTCTGCGCCGAACCGAATCGGGATTCATCTGGTTCTGGAGATCTGTGATCGGTTCCGAACACTACGAAAAAGAAAGAGTAATCAGATTACTGTCATAACTTTAATTCACCAGAAAGACGAATGGGAAAAGTTCTGGAGGTGTTTAGAACCAGAACCAGATTGGACATTTTAAATAATCTAACCCTTTATCCGCAGGGGCGGGAAGCTCACCACAGGTGTGCCTCGGCTCCAGCACACCTGGTTTCATCAGCAGGTGATTAACGGGCCACTGAGCACGTGACTCAGGTGTTCTGGAGCCGAAACAACCAGAACCGAGATTTCCCACTCCTGCTTTATCCGATGAAGGTTCAGTACTTCGGACCGGTGGGGTTCCGACACTAGCCGTCAACCCAGCTAACACAAGAAGACCAGTTACCGGGTTTGCGGTTCCACCGGGACCAGCTTCCCGCGCCGCGCTCACACAAACCCAGTGTGCTTTCCTTCTCCGAGGCCTCTCTGGAGTTCTGATCATCGGTACTGGACCTGCAGCTTCTCTTTGGGTTTGGCAGGTCCAGGATGTCCCGCACAGAGAATCCCGTCCTGTTGGTTCCGGATGGCATGGCACCAGGATCAAAATAACACAAGGATCCGGGTTAAGGTTCGGAAAGTTTCTTTAACGAGCATCTGACCGCGGTGTGGTTCGGTCCATGAAGCTGAGAACTGGATCGGATCAAATGAGGACCTTTGAGGAAGAACTGGTCCTTTTAACGGACCGGAGGCGGGTCCAGAAGTCAACCCGGTTCCGCCCGGCGAAGAGGAAGAGAGGGAGGCTGCAGAGACCACCAGAACTGTGTGTGTGTGTGTGTGTGTGCGTGTGTGTGTGTGTGTGCGTGTGTGTGTGTGTGTGTGTGTGTGTGTGTGTGTGTGTGCGTGTGTGTGTGAACCTATAGGTTTTGTTTCAATCGTCTTTAAAGGTAAAAAGAAAATGTTTGGTATAAAATAATTATTGTTGTTAGTAATGATCATAATTATTAATAATGTTAATAATCTTAGTGGGTCTCTTTAATCCCCATTGGTCCTGAAGCTGCTCTCTATCGAACCCAAACAACAATTGTATCATAAAATAATTAAAATAATCAAAAGGATCTGATTCTATGTGATGACATCACTCAGATTAAAAAGGATGAAGAATATCAGACCAGTTCAGTGCTGGTTCTAAAGCTGCTGATGGATCCAGCTGGGTGGTCACACGCACACGCACGCACACACACACACACGCACGCACGCACGCACACACACACACACACATGCATGCACGCACACACACACACACACACACACACACACACACGCACACGCACACACACACATATGCACGCACACAAGCACCAAGCCAACAAAAACACCACAGCGTCCACGTTTATTCCCCAGAACACACACAATGAAGAATACATGTAAGGCTGTTTGACGTTGTCATGGTGATCTGCCTTAGTTTCATGAACACACACACACACACACCCAGCAGATTAAGTTTGTGTTCCATTTAACTTGGAGTAAAAAATATAAAATGCATCAGAACAATAATTCATTTAAAAAAAGAACTGACATGAAAAGCTTTACTCAGTCATGCAGATCAAATGGTTTCATCCCTGCATGCTCTGAACCATAAGGCACTAAATACTGAGTCTTCATTCACAGGAAACGAACCAAAGTTTTCCAAACAACTGGCTACATTTTCAGTCATGCATCAGGTCGTCATTATACACTGCTCAAAAAAATAAAGGGAACACAAAAATAAGACATCCTAGATCTGAATGAATTAAATATTCTTATTAAATACTTTGTTTTTTTTACATAGTTGAATGTGCTGACAACAAAATCACACAAAAATTATCCATGGAAATCAGATTTATCAACCCATGGGGGTCTGGATTTGGAGTCACACTCAAACCTATAGTGGAAAAACACACTACAGGCTGATCCAACTTTGATGTAATGTCCATTTGATCTGCATGACTGAGTAAAGCTTTTCATGTCAGTTCTTTTTTTAAATGAATTATTGTTCTGATGCATTTTATATTTTTTACTCCAAGTTAAATGGAACACAAACAATCTGCTGGGTGTGTGTGTGTGTGTGTGTGTGTGTGTGTTCATGACCAGCCCCGGTGGCCTAATGGTAGAGTGTCCGCCCCGGGACTGGGAGATCAGGGTTCGATTCCCGGTCGCTTGACACTCAGCACTAAGGGGTTGGATTGGGGGGTTAAACCACCAAATAGTTCCCGAGCGCGGCCACAGCTGCAGCTCACCGCTCCCCACCATGGGGATGGGTCACATGCGGAGATGTAATTTCACCAGTGTGTGATGATGACTTGGGACTTTAACTTTAACTTAAAACAAGTCAGAATGAGGCTCAGTAGTGGGTGTGGCCTCCACCTGTCTGTAAGACCTCCCTACAATGCCTGGGCATGCTCCTGATGAGGTGGTGGATGGTCTCCTGAGGGATCTCCTCCCAGACCTGGACTAAAGCATCCGCCAACTCCTGGACAGTCTGTGGTGCAACGTGGCGTTGGTGGATGGAGCGAGATATGATGTTCCAGATGTGCTCAGTTGGATTCAGGTCTGGGGAACGGGCGGGCCAGTCCATAGCATCAATGCCTTCGTCTTGCAGGAACTGCTGATGCACTCTAGCCACATGAGGTCTAGCATTGTCTTGCATTAGGATGAACCCAGGGCCAACCGCACCAGCATATGGTCTCACAAGGGGTCTGAGGATCTCATCTCGGTACCTAATGGCAGTCAGGCTACCTCTGGTGAGCACATGGAGGGCTGTGCGGCCCCCCCACACCATTACTGACCCACTGCCAAACCGGTCATGCTGGAGGATGTTGCAGGCAGCAGAACGTTCTCCACGGCGTCTCCAGACTCTGTCACGTCTGTCATGTGCTCAGTGTGAACCTGCTTTCATCTGTGAAGAGCACAGTTGTGAATTTGCCAATCTTGGTGTTCTCTGGCAAACGTCCTGCACGGTTTTGAGCTGTAAGCACAACCCTCACCTGTGGACGTTGGGCCCTCATACCACCCTCATGGAGTCTGTTTCTGACCATTTGAGCAGACACATGCACATTTGTGGCCTGCTGGAGGTCATGTTGCAGGGCTCTGGCAGTGCTCCTCCTGTTCCTCCTTGCACAAAGGCAGAGGTAGCGGTCCTACTGCTGGGTTGTTGCCCGCTTATGGCCTCCTCCACGTCTCCTGGTGTACTGGCCTGTCTCCTGGTAGCGCCTCCATGCTCTGGACACTACGCTGACAGACACATCAAACCTTCTTGCCACAGCTCGCATTGATGTGCCATCCTGGATGAGCTGCACTACCTGAGCCACTTGTGTGGGTTGTAGACTGTCTCATGCTACCACTAGAGTGAAAGCACCACCTGCATTCAGAAGTGACTGTGTGTGTGCACATTTCTCTAAATGAAGCCATTTAAAAAAAAATAATGATTAAAAACATCTCCTCAATCTGTGGTTCCAGTCTTCTCTAGCCAACAGAGGCTGTCCTCTGTGGTCTGCTGCCGCCATCTGGTGGCTGAAAGGCTAAATTAGAACCCTTTCTTTTTTTTTTCCACAGGACTCAAAGCAATAGACATTTGACCTTCTGACCTGCTACATGAACTCCCTGAAGTGGATGGTGTGCAAAGACAAGAATTCTTGACAAGGATAGGAAACTAGAATGTTTTATTGGGTTCTGATTCAATTTAATCAGACCTGAGGGCTATGGGTTGGAGCATAAGGCTTTAACAGTTCAGTAATATAAGGAGGAGCTTGGCCATGTAGAGCTCTGAAAGTTCTAGTCAGCAGTGGCGGCTGGTGACTTTTTTTTGGGTGGGGCGCTAACCACATATCATCACTAGGGGACGCCAAATTACCATTCTTATGTGTCAGCGTCACACAACTAGAACCTGACCGTCAGTGACGGCCACAGTAGTGGGTATATGAGCACTTCCGTTGTTACACCAAATTCTGCGACCCTTGACATTTTGTGACTCTAGGGGGCAGTGTTGAGTTCTGTTGCGTCTGTAGTAGTGCGGCACGGTAGACGGCCACACTCTGTGATAGCTGCTACCATATTCTGTGACCTTACTGTAACTTCAGTTACCGTAAATCCTCTAATACAGGCCCGGGCCTTTATTTACTCAAGCGCATCCTGGTTCAGGCCTTTATTGGAAGGAGGCCAGAATTAGAGGCAGGCCTCTATTTCAATTTGAGCAAAATAAACTACCAGTAGAATGAATAAAAACAAGATTTTGTGTCTATTTGAGCGGTGACTGAAGTCTCACGTTCAAATCAAAAGTGATGATTGGTGGGTTTCACTCACGTGACCCTGCCGCTGCGCTGAACTCAAACAGTGGACAGGAAGTGTTTTGCTCTACTATAAAACACAGCGTGACGGATGAAAGTGAGTGTTCTAAACGAGCTGGCACAGACACGATATCTTCCTTTAGGTTATGACTCATTTAATTTTAAAAGTTGGACTTTTAATACCTGCTGGAGGATTTACCCAACGCTGAAGCGATCAGCACAACAAACTATCTCGTGTGGCAAATCTCATATTACACTGCAAACCAAAAGCCTTTTATGAGTCTGAAAGCCTATTTTATTTAAGGTTGGTTAACAGTTTAGAGATCCGGAGAAGCTTTAAATGACCGTTGTCTTGTTTATGCTGGTGAGATGTTTAGTTACGTAATTAACTCGTAATGATAGCTAATGCTAACGATGAGTGTAGGAGCCATTTCTTTGTGATTTCTTTCTTTATTTCTTGTTTCACCTGTGGTGATGGTGGCAGTACCTGATGGAATTACATGGGCGTGGCCACATAGGACACAGATGGTAAAGGTGTGTTCACAGGTGTTTTGGGAAAGGCTAATTAAACATGGGTGGCGGGGTGAGCGCACGGTTTTTTACCGCTCGCCACACCATGATGCAAAGTCTTTATTCTTTGTAATTCTGTATGTACTTTTAAAGCAACAGCACAATGATATAAAAGCAGCATAAGTAAAATAAACAAGATAATCAAAGCAAGCGGACGTTTGGAATTGCTTATTGAAGCGTGTCAAAACCACCTCTCCGCCTCCACCCACCTGAGTGACCTACAATTAAGTCACTACAATGAGTATGTGCTAGGATCTACTTATAACTAACGTTTTAAGCCTTTTTAAATCCACATTTCTGGTACATTTGTTTGATTTTATTAAGGTATTAATGCCACGCTACAACACTGAGCTAACTGCTAAAAACATTAGCACTCTAAAAGCTATTTGCGGTCCGCAAATAGCTTTTAGAGTGCTAATGTTTTTAGCAGTTAGCTCAGTGTTGTAACGTGGCAGGTAAACAGTTTGCTATTTGCGGTGAGGACACGTGAAAACAGTATCAAACTGTTTACCTGCTGTTTTTGTAGCTGCGTTTCTAAATAACTGTTCAATAAAACGCCATGAAAACCTTTAGTAAGCCCTTACCTGTGATGAAGTGATCACTGCAAACTAGCATTTTCCGTTCTGTTTCTGCTCATCTTGCAGCCGGAGATTATGATCCACTAGTCCGCTGTTACCGTAAAAGTTGGTATACGTGCGTCTCGAAAAATCGAGTGAGGGCTCACTTTACCGTCGATCTCCGAAAACACACACACACACACACACACACACACACACACACGCTGTTTCAAATAGTAGCCCCGGCCACTATTAGAGACCGGCCTTTTTTTACCCCCGCTGACAGCAAGACCGGCTAATATAGGAGACCTGGCCGGTAATGGAATACAGGCCAATATTAGAGGATTTACGGCATAGCAACTTTAACTTCAAACTGTTTCTAAAGTTAAAGTTGTTATAACTGAAAACCAAAGCAAAACCAAGTGAATTGGCCTTCTGGAAGTATGTGTGTATATTGTTAATTATTCTGCAAGTGTCTATGAACTCTCTTTACCTTTTCCCTCTGCCACAGTTCCCACCCTCTCCTTATTTTCTGATGCCTCTCTTCTGTTGTTATGACTTGTGAATCATATGAGAGTTTCTTAGGGGGATGTCTCACCCTGGGTGGTTTTTTTTCTGGGAATTCCATTTCCTCGCAGTGGCTCCGGCTCATCCAGAATTGCATGTGTACTTTCTTCCTCCTCCTGCTCACTCTCCCCCATCTGTAGAGAAGGTTTAGTTTCCCCCTCCTGTTGTAAATCTTTGTCCTCACTTGTCATGTCAAGATCCAGCGTGGTCCCTTTATCCTCCACGGGGAGGAACATGCACTGAGTGAGGATGTTCCTGAGGAGCACTCTCTCTGGGCCACCATCCTCTGGCTGTACCACGTACACTGGTACTTTTGGTTGTTTTTTCACCACAATATATGGGCGTGGCTCCCATTTGTCCCCAAGCTTCTGTCATCCCTCAACATGACATATTTTGACCAACACCCTGTCACCTGGGCTGAAAGCTTGATCTTTTGCCTTTTGGTCATAATACTTCTTTTGCTTTCTCTTGGCATTTTGGGACATCTGATTCGCCCGTGTGTAGGCATCTGACAGACAGTCATGATCAATTTTTGAAACAACCATTTTTATTTTCCAAAGTTTGTCCACTTCAGATGGATACTGGACATGCTTAACCTTTGTCCTGGACAGGTTTCAACCGGAAATACTTTAGATTTTTTGACTTAAACACCAAAATGCCAACATCAGGTAAACTGGGATATTTACTATTTATAACACAGTATGATGAATTCCAGAGGCATTTTTTGAAACAACCATCTTTTATTCCAAAGTTTGTCCACTTCAGATCGATACTAGACATGCTTAACCTTTGGCCTGGACACGTTTCAACCGGAAATACTTTGGATTTTTTGACTTAAGCACCAAAATGCCAACATCAGGTAAACTGGGATATTTACTAATTATAACACTGTATGATTGATAGCAGAGTCATTTTTTGAAACAACCATCTTTTATTCCAAAGTTTGTCCACTTCAGATGGATACTAGACATGCTTAAGCTTTGGCCTGGACAGGTTTAAACCAAAAATACTTTTGATTTTTGATTTAAACACCAAAATGCCAACATCAGGTAAACTGGGATAATTACTATTTATTACACAGTATGATTGATTCTAGTCGTTTTTTGAAACTACCATCTTTTTTTCCAAAGATTGTCCACTTCAGATCGATACTAGACATGCTTAACCTTTGGCCTGGACAGGTTTAAACCAGAAATACTTTTGATTTTTGATTTAAACACCAAAATGCCAACACCAGGTAAACTGGGATATTTACTTTTTATAACACTGTATGATTGATTGCAGAGTCATTTTTTGAAACAACCATCTTTTTTTCCAGAGTTTGTCCACTTCAGATGGATACTAGACATGCTTAACCTTTTTCCTGGACAGGTTTCAACCGGAAATACTTTGGATTTTTTGACTTAAACACCAAAATGCCAACATCAGGTAAACTGGGATATTTACTATTTATAACACATTATGATGGATTCCAGAGTCATTTTTTGAAAAAAACATCTTTTCCCCCAAAGTTTGTCCACTTCAGATCGATACTAGACATGCTTAACCTTTGGCCTGGACAGGTTTAAACCAGAAATACTTTTGATTTTTGATTTAAATACCAGAATGCCAACATCAGGTAAACTGGGATATTTTCTATTTATAACACAGTATGATTGATTCCAGAGGCATTTTTTGAAACAACCATCTTTTATTCCAAAGTTTGTCCACTTCAGATTGATACTAGACATGCTTAACATTTGGCCTGGACAGGTTTAAACCAGAAATACTTTTGATTTTTGATTTAAACACCAAAATGCCAACATCAGGTAAACTGGGATATTTACTATTTATAACACAGTATGATTGATTCCAGTCATTTTTTGAAACAACCATCTTTTTTTCCAAAGTTTGTCCACTTCAGATCGATACTAGACATGCTTAACCTTTGGCCTGGACAGGTTTCAACCAGAAATACTTTGGAATTTTTGACTTAAACACCAAAATGCCAACACCAGGTAAACTGGGATATTTACTATTTATAACACAGTATGATGGATTCCAGTCATTTTTTGAAACAACCATCTTTTTTTCCAAAGTTTGTCCACTTCAGATGGATACTAGACATGCTTAACCTTTGGCCTGGACAGGTTTCAACCAGCAATACTTTGGATTTTTTGATTTAAACACCAAAATGCCAACATCAGGTAAACTGGGATATTTGCTATTTATAACACATTATGATGGATTCCAGAGTCATTTTTTGAAAAAAACATCTTTTTCCCCAAAGTTTGTCCACTTCAGATCGATAGTAGACATGCTTAACCTTTGGCCTGGACAGGTTTCAACCGGAAATACTTTGGAGTTTTTTGACTTAAACACCAAAATGCCAACATCAGGTAAACTGGGATATTTACTATTTATAACACAGTATGATGGATTCCAGAGTCATCTTTTGAAACAACCATCTTTTATTCCAACGTTTGTCCACTTCAGATGGATACTAGACATGCTTAACCTTTGGCCTGGACAGGTTTCAACCAGCAATACTTTGGAATTTTTGACTTAAACACCAAAATGCCAACACCAGGTAAACTGGGATATTTACTATTTATAACACAGTATGATGGATTCCAGAGGCATTTTTTGAAACAACCATCTTTTTTTCCAAAGTTTGTCCACTTCAGATGGATACTAGACATGCTTAACCTTTGGCCTGGACAGGTTTCAACCAGCAATACTTTGGATTTTTTGACTTAAACACCAAAATGCCAACATCAGGTAAACTGGGATATTTGCTATTTATAACACAGTATGATGGATTCCAGAGTCATTTTTTGAAAAAAACATCTTTTTCCCCAAAGTTTGTCCACTTCAGATCGATACTAGACATGCTTAACCTTTGGCCTGGACAGGTTTAAACCAGAAATACTTTTGATTTTTGATTTAAATACCAAAATGCCAACATCAGGTAAACTGGGATATTTACTAATTATAACACATTATGATTGATTGCAGAGTCATTTTTTGAAACAACAATCTTTTATTCCAGAGTTTGTCCACTTCAGATCGATACTAGACATGTTTATCCTTTGGCCTGGACAGGTTTCAACTGGAAATACTTTGGATTTTTTGACTTAAACACCAAAATGCCAACATCAGGTAAACTGGGATATTTACTATTTATAACACAGTATGATGGATTCCAGAGGCATTTTTTGAAACAACCATCTTTTATTCCAAAGTTTGTCCACTTCAGATGGATACTAGACATGCTTAACCTTTGGCCTGGACAGGTTTCAACCAGAAATACTTTGGAATTTTTGACTTAAACACCAAAATGCCAACATCAGGTAAACTGGGATATTTACTATTTATAACACAGTATGATGGATTCCAGTCATTTTTTGAAACAACCATCTTTTTTTCCAAAGTTTGTCCACTTCAGATCGATACTAGACATGCTTAACCTTTGGCCTGGACAGGTTTCAACCAGCAATACTTTGGAATTTTTGACTTAAACACCAAAATGCCAACATCAGGTAAACTGGGATATTTACTATTTATAACACAGTATGATGGATTCCAGAGGCATTTTTTGAAACAACCATCTTTTTTTCCAAAGTTTGTCCACTTCAGATGGATACTAGTCATGCTTAACCTTTGGCCTGGACAGGTTTCAACCAGCAATACTTTGGATTTTTTGACTTAAACACCAAAATGCCAACATCAGGTAAACTGGGATATTTGCTATTTATAACACATTATGATGGATTCCAGAGTCATTTTTTGAAAAAAACATCTTTTTCCCCAAAGTTTGTCCACTTCAGATCGATACTAGACATGCTTAACCTTTGGCCTGGACAGGTTTAAACCAGAAATACTTTTGATTTTTGATTTAAATACCAAAATGCCAACATCAGGTAAACTGGGATATTTACTAATTATAACACATTATGATTGATTGCAGAGTCATTTTTTGAAACAACCATCTTTTATTCCAGAGTTTGTCCACTTCAGATCGATACTAGACATGTTTATCCTTTGGCCTGGACAGGTTTCAACTGGAAATACTTTGGATTTTTTGACTTAAACACCAAAATGCCAACATCAGGTAAACTGGGATATTTACTATTTATAACACAGTATGATAAATTCCAGAGGCATTTTTTGAAACAACCATCTTTTATTCCAAAGTTTGTCCACTTCAGATGGATACTAGACATGCTTAACCTTTGGCCTGGACAGGTTTCAACCGGAAATACTTTGGATTTTTTGACTTAAACACCAAAATGCCAACATCAGGTAAACTGGGATATTTACTATTTATAACACATTATGATGGGTTCCAGAGTCATTTTTTGAAAAAAAACATCTTTTTCCCCAAATTTTGTCCACTTCAGATCGATACTAGACATGCTTAACCTTTGGCCTGGAAAGGTTTCATCCAGAAATACTTTGGAATTTTTGACTTAAACACCAAAATGCCAACACCAGGTAAACTGGGATATTTACTATTTATAACACAGTATGATTGATTCCAGTCATTTTTTGAATCAACCATCTTTTTTTCCAGAGTTTGTCCACTTCAGATTGATACTAGACATGCTTAACCTTTGACCTGGACAGGTTTAAACCAGAAATACTTTGGAATTTTTGACTTAAGCACCAAAATGATGATTAAATTAATCTCCGCCTGTTCTCCAGGTCCATTCGCACCATTCTGGGTCTTTTCTGACCCGGTTCTGAGCTGCTGAAACCCGCCAGAAAAATTTAAATTAATCTCCGCCTGTTCTCCAAGTCATTACGCACCATTCTGGGTCTTTTTTGACCCGGTTCTGAGCTTCTGAAACCCGCCAGACATATTTAAATTAATCTCCTCCTGTTCTCCAAGTAATTGCGCACCATTCTCTGTCGGTTCCGACCCGGTTCTGAGCTGCTACAGCCCGCCAGAAATATTTAAATTAATCTCCTCCTGTTCTCCAGGTCAGAGCACACAGTTCTGGGTCGGATCCGACCCGGTTCTGTGCTTCTGAAACCCGCCAGACATATTTAAATTAATCTCCTCCTGTTCTCTAGGTAATTACGCACAGTTCTGGGTCGGATCCGACCCGGTTCTGAGCTGCTGAATCCCGCCAGAAAAGTTTAAATTAATCTCCTCCTGTTCTCCAGGTAATTACGGACCGTTTTGGGTCAGACCCGACCCGGTTCTGAGCTTCTGAAACCCGCCAAACATATTTAAATTAATCTCCTCCTGTTCTCCAAGTAATTACGCACCGTTTTGGGTCAGACCCGACCCGGTTCTGAGCTTCTGAAACCCGCCAAACATATTTAAATTAATCTCCTCCTGTTCTCCAAGTAATTGCGCACCATTCTCTGTCGGTTCCAACCCGGTTCTGAGCTGCTGAAACCCGCCAGAAAATTTTAAATTTATCTCCTCCTGTTCTCCAGGTAATTACGCACCGTTTTGGGTCAGACCCGACCCGGTTCTGAGCTTCTGAAACCCGCCAAACATATGTAAATTAATCTCCTCCTGTTCT
>SSNS01000722.1:180137-203364 GCA_006937985.1 Aphyosemion australe | reverse complement strand
TCTAATCTGGATTATTTATAGTCTTTAATCCCTCTGACCTCTCCTCTCTACTGTTAATAAATGTTTATTTACTGGTTTAATTAACTTTATCAGATCTAATCTGGATTATTTATAGTCTTTAATCCCTCTCACCCCGCCCCCCCTGCACCTAATAATAAAATAAAACAGGAGCAGACAGAAAACTTCCATCCAGCCTTCCTGATGAAAGCCTGAGAGGTCAAAGGTCAGTAGTATTTACTCAGGTTTACCTGCTAATCTACCCAGAGTAATCTGATTACAAACCAGCACACAGATGTTTAGTTACAAGAAAATCAGCAGAAACAAACAGAATCATTCAGCCATAAAGCAGACCACGTCCTGTCTCTGAGAGATGGTGTCTACCTGCACCAGGTGAGAGGTGAGGGACAGGAACACACCTGTAGGGACAGTTTAGAGGCTCCAGGTAACTTCACATGTTTAGTGTGTTTGTGTGGGGTTCCCTAGAATCTGTCACCATGGAGACCAGACAGCTGATTACTGTTACCATGGTGATGGACTCCTGATGGATGTTGAGATGGTTTCACCTTCAGAGCTCCAGAACCTCAGCCTCAGGGCTCAGGGACCAATCAGCTGACAGCCCCTGATACTCCTGCCTGCAGCGCTGCAGGAAGAACCTCAGACTCATGTTGGTTTCCACGGAGATCCTCAGAGGGTCGCCGTGGGGTTCAGAGATCAGGAAGAACCTGTCAGAAGGGTGGTGGGCGTGTCTGAGGTAAACTGCTGCTCAGGTGTGCTCGCTAACGTCTGTCTGTGGTGAGTCTGGATACCAGTGAGCTGGCTCGGTGCCACGTGCGCGTGAGTGCACGCCCGCTCCAACGGCACGCGGCACATGACATAACAGTCCCACAGCCAGAGCCCAGAGAGAGGAGCTGATCCAGGAGCAGCGACAGGATGACTGGTGAGTAATCCCACTTCATCTGGATTGCAGCCTGGTAGAGACGGATTAGACCAGATTATAGCATGTTTTAGTGGATCAGACCGCTCAGACTAACCCTAACCCTAACCCTAACCCTAGTCCTAGTCCAGCTCTGCTGCTTAAAGCTGCTGTTAGATCAGACCAGCTGAAGAGTTCACCGACTGTAGTCTCAGAACAAGTACTCACATGCAGACACCCCCGCAGAGGGTTAAGAGATGAAACTACATCAGCTGAAAACACAGATTAAAGAGGAGAACACACAGAGGACTCTGTTATACACACTTCCACAGCAGCAGCAGAGTGAAGACTGTGGGTCGTAATAAAACTATCAAAGAACCAAACATAAACTTTATTATTCTGATTAAAATCACTTTAATGACCTGACCTTATTGAACTAAAACCTGAACTGATAAAAACATCAGATCATTTGCTGCTGTGGCCCCCAGACTCTGGAGCTCTCTCCCCCTGAGCCTGAGACCAGTGGACTCAGTGGTCTCCTTTAGGAACTCACCTGTTCAGGTGGCTTTGGTGGGACCTCCTGCTGGTTCTGCATCACTACCTTCTCTACATGCTGCTGGTTCTGTCACTTCTGTCTTCTCCAGGATCTCATGATCACCTTTTCATTTTTCATTTTTATTCACACTTTTTAATTAAAAGTTTTCCTTTTTCTTCCATTTTTAAGAGGATCTTTTCTTATTTGGATGGTTATTGTGAAGAGCCTCGATGATCTGTACAAAATCCTCTCTTCTTCTAGAATAATAACAACAATAATAACAATATTAATATAATAACAATAACAATAATAATAATTATTATTATAATAATAATATTATTATAAAAATGTAATAATATTAATACAACAATAATAACAATATTAATACAATAATAATTATTATTATTATTACATTACATCATTTTATGATGACTTTGTCTTTTGTTTTGTTGATCTTTGTGAAGCACTTTGTGATTCTTTTTCTGTGATAAGTGCTACACAAATAAAATTTACTTACTTACTTACTATTATTGCAATATTAATATAATAATAACAACAACAACAATAATAATAATAATTTGAGTTGAAGAGACTAAACTTTATGAAGGACACCAAAAACAACACCAGGTTCCACCTCTACACCGTGTCTGTTGCAGCAACACTCACAGGGTTAAAGCTCCTCAGGAGGGGTCAAAGGTCACACCAGCAACCCCAGAGTTTAGACCTGCAGCCATTGAACTCAGAAGCTGGACTCATTTGCATCTCAGGAGATAAACAAACGTTCCTGAGCTTCATTCAAATAAGAGACTAATAAAAACATGAGTTACTAAAGAAAGGAGCTTTGTTACACACACACACACACACACACACACACACACACACACGCACGCGCTAGTGTGTATTACTGGCTCAGGTTTCAAAGTTCACACAGGAATCTGTTGTCACGGAAACATAGCAGGAATTTTTCTACCAGGACTGAACATGAACCATTTCCTGGTCAGAACCAGAACCTTTCAGAACCTGCAGGAGCAGAAATCACCACATTCCACCTTAAAGGGGCAGTTTTAGCTGGAAGGTTGTTTCTGATTCTGAACGTTAATTTATCAAAACAATCAGCTATTGGTCAGACTGACGGGACTTTACCTTAGGGACTCACCTGGTGGTGGGATATAGTCATTAGGGCCTCTGGCGTAAACAGCATTAGCTCAAACCTTTAGCTTAGTGTTTATTTATATTAAAATTACATGAAGAAACTTCAGAAGCAGCCGCTAATGATGGTTCCTCTGAACCATACAGAATCAGCTTGAACAAACAGACCAGATGGGATCAGGCTAAACCTGGCTGGGACTAATTCCTGGGTTATAACTAGGGTTAGGGTTTGTTCTAACAGAACATCTGGTTCTGTTTGGGTTCTCTAACATGGTTGTCTGTTTTACAGGAACTTTCATCAACAGCAGCAACACCACGGTAACCACGGTAACCCCAGACTTCTGTTACTCCAACAACACACAGTTTAAGTACCGCGCCTACATCTTCACCTACATCCTGGTGTTCCCAGTGGCGTTCCTCTGTAACATCGGAGCGCTGGCCGTGTTTTTCAGGCAGAGCAAGTTCAGGTCAGAGTCCATCTTTGTTCTTATAAATATTATCAATAACATGATGATATCCCATAATATCAACTTCTGGTGTTTTAGGTCACAATTGTCTTTTCTCATGTTTTTATTCTGTACATGTTTACACTGTTGATACTATAGTTTTATTTTCATTCTTTATTTTTTCTTTGTGTCCGGACAATATTATATTACATAAACAGATGAACCACCCTGAGGGATTAGTAGTTCTTTCTAATCTGTTCTAATCTAATCTAATCTAATCTAATCTAATCTAATCTAATCTAGTCTGATCCAATCTAATCTAATCTAATCTAGTCTAATCTAATCTAATCTAATCTAATCTAGTCTGATCCAATCTAATCTAATCTAATCTAATCTAGTCTAATCTAGTCTAGTCTAGTCTAATCTAATCTAATCTAATCTAGTCTAGTCTAATCTAATCTAATCTAGTCTAATCTAATCTAGTCTAGTCTAATAATCTAATCTAGTCTAGTCTGATCTAATCTAGTCTAATCTAATCTAGTCTAATCTAGTCTAGTCTAATCTAATCTAATCTAATCTAATCTAGTTTAGTCTAATCTAGTCTAGTCTGATCTAATCTAGTCTAATCTAATCTAATCTAGTCTAGTCTGATCTAATCTAGTCTAGTCTAGTTTAATCTAATCTAGTCTAGTCATCTAATCTAGTTTAATCTAATCTAGTCTAGTCTGATCTAATCTAGTCTACTCTAATCTAACATTTTAAAATGACATATTTTTTAGAATGTTGAAACACGTTTGTTAGAATAATCTGTAATATAATCCAGAAAGTTTGGGATTTCTTTGCAGGCTGAGAAATGAGTGTTTTGTTAAAAAGGCAGATTTAATATCTAGGTTTTAAAGGTAAAGTCCCATTAGTCATAATCACACACTGGTGAAATTACATCTCTGCATTTGACCCATGCCTGTGGGAAGCAGTGAGATGCAGACATGTCCGCACTCGAGAACCATCTGGTGGTTTAACCCAGTCCAACCAATCCTGTGTCAACAGAGGCATTGGGTCCCACTTTTAAAGACTTTGGTATGACCCGACCGTGGACTTTAACCCACGATCTCCAGTCCAAGGGCAGACACTCGTACCACTAGGCCACTGAGCTGGATAATTATAGACATTATTACGAATCCTAAATAGAAGCATCTTTAATATGAAACACATAAACATGGACTTATTAAACGTGTTATATTTTTATAGAGTTTAAATGATGAAACATGCAACTTTAATTCTGTTTTTCTTTTATTTAAAATAAAAAATGTTCCCGTTAAATCTTCAGAGTCAGAACACATTTATGGTCAATGCTTGTGTCGGAGACAACGTTATTACCCCCACCCTAACCCCCCCGGACCTTTCCGAGACTTCACGTCAACAATGAATTACAGGAGTATTGAACGGAAAGCAAAATGGGGACTGAGGTTGTTTTTGCCAGTTTAGCCTGGTTTCTACTGGTTCAAGCCCAGTTCACGTGTGGAAAGGTTTAGCACCTAGGTGGGGCTCATAGAGAGCGGTGTTTACAAAAGTTAAATGTTAGCTAGCTTATGAACGATAGCTTACATCTTTCCTGCTGCTGTTCACCGATGTAAACAAGTTGCCAACTTTGTCAGAATTCACTCTGTTGGATTTATGACATTATGTGATAAACAGCATTTCACGTTACACTGGAGCTGATAAAAAAAAACTAAAAAAGTCCGGATCCCTAGAGGTTTTTGTCTCTGAAGGAGGGTTCAGCTGCTAATCTCACAAGGGCAAGACAAGATATCTCTTAACTGCAAAGCTCATCATGCTAAATAAATAACTAAAATTACGTTCCTACATTGGAACAATATTATTATAAAAAATAATTATCTTGCAATTCACTATAGTGGATGGTACCGCACATCCTCCATGGTGAAATACAGGATAATCAATACTAAATAATATAAACACATTACGTTTATCATTTCAGGTCAATCACAGTCAGTCCCTGTCTTCCGGGCAGCAGTAGCTCAGGTGGTAGAGCGGGTTGTCCAGTAATTGGACGGTTGCAGGTTTGATCCCGGCTCCAGCCAGAGAATGCTGCTGTGTGTCCTTGGGCAAGACACTTAACCCGCCTTGCCTGCTGGTGGTGGTCGGAGGGACTGGTGGCGCCAGTGCTCGGCAACCTCGCCTCCGTCAGTGCGTCCCAGGGCAGCTGTGGTTACATCATAGCTCATCCCCACCAGCGTGTGAATGGGTGAATGACTGATTGTGTTGTGAAGCGCCTTGGGGGGTTGTAGAACCCTAAAAAGGTGCTATACAAATACAGGCCATTTACCATTTACCATTTCCTCATGAAATATATGAACGTTAATCTTACCCATGAAAACGTGTTTGCTGCAAATCCAAAAGTACTTTGAGGGTTGCTCGTTGATCGCTACGGTTCATCAAGCCTTGGGGGTTACGAGCTATAGGGCTACAAACTGGCTTTTTTTTAATGGCTTCATAGGAGTTCCAATGTCCGTAAACAGTTTCTCAGGTGTCCATCATGGTGAAGGGGGTGGTCCAATGAGCAGTGTGACGTCACATGCAAAGGGTCATTAGCTGGGACAAGCCTTTAGCTAGGCCTAGACATTAGCTGGGACAAACCTTTAGCTAGGCCTAGACAAGTCTAGGCCTAGCTAAAGGCTCGTCCCAGCTATTGTCTAGGCCCTAGACAATAGCTGGGACTAGCTGTTTACTGGAACTAGCAATTACTAGCTGGGACTAGCAGTTAGCTGGGAGTAGCTGTTAGCTCATCAGTCCAAAAATACAAATGTTATTCCTCTGACCGGAAGCTGTTCAGGAAGCTGAACAAACTAAATCAAACAGCAGATATGCCTTTAATAACGCTAGCTAACCAGTTGGTGTTGTACCAAAGGTTTGTTGAAGCTAACTATGTTTAAGGTGTTTAAATGCTTTTAGGAGGATGTTTTGTAGGTTCAATAACATTACAGCCCTGCAGGAAACAGTCTGATCTAATAGGATAATTTATATTTCCATAAAACTATGATCCCTTTAGAAACTCAGGCTTCCAGAACCCTCCTCAGTGGAGTCAAGGACAAAAAACCATCAAACGATTTCCAAAGAAATCCAGGTGTGTGAACCTCATGTCCTCTATTTGTTTCACTACTAACAGCTGGGTTGTTCTGTTGGCTCTTTCATGTCAGCACTTGTTCTGGGTTTATGGTGTGTGTGTGTGTGTGTGTGTGTGTGTGTGTGTGTGTGTGTGTGTGTGTGTGTGTGTGTGTGTGTGTGTGTGTGTGTGTGTGTGTGTGTGTGTGTGTGTGTGCGTGTGATCTCTGGATTGAAGACAAACTTGTTTTTCTTAGTCGTATTTTTACAAAAGCTTTCACTTACCTGCAGACGGACACCTGAGTGAATCTAAATACCACAGCTGTCATTATGAGTCTAAAGTCCTACTAAATAGCTAGTGGGCATCACCTGTCACCTGTTAGTCTGGTTATCCAAACTGTTATTGTATCAGCCTGTGGCTCATTTGCTTACCACGCTGCATGACAACCAGGAAGCAGAGGCGTGAGCCTACCTGCTGAACAGGTGTGCTCACAATGAGAGGCTTTATTTTTTAGACGTTTCTACATGTTGAAACAGCAGCTGCTTGTTGGGGCTTGAGTGACCATAACATTTACATGGAAATAACCTCCTAAGTACAATTTAACTCTTATTTCCATCCTTTTCTAGTAAATTACTGCAGAATGAGGCCGTTGTTTCTCAGTGACCTTTTAACCCCGCCCACTTTCCTCTACTGTTGCTTTACTAACTTCCTGTTTGACCTTTCTTACCCTACTGGTTTAGTTGGGCAGGAGCTGATAAACCCTCTGACCATGATGAACAAAGCTGCAGATGTCTCTGACTCCATCTTTACCTGCCTCCACAGAAGCTCCGCCTCCCAGGTGGTGATGATCAACCTGGCTATCTCAGACTGGTGTTTCTCCCTCACCCTCCCGCTGCGGCTGGCCTACTACATCAGAGAAGGAGTCTGGGACTTTCCTGACTGGTTGTGCCGACTCTATGTGTATGCCTTCTACGTCAACCTGTACTCCAGGTAACGGCTTCGTTCTCATTCAGGAAGTCCTCATCATTTCCTGGATAGTTACTTAGATCATCTCCCTCTTCCTCCTCAGCATCCTCCTCCTCACTCTCCTGAGCTTCCTCCGCTGGCTGGCAGTGGCATATCCCATGAAGCATTCCTCCATGGCCACAACCAGGCGGATCATTTGTGTTTGTCTGGGAATTTGGGTGTTTGTGGCCGGGACCTCAGTGCCATTTCTGTACAGTGGCGTCGTGAAAAGGTGAGACCTAATGACAGCAGGTGAGACAGACAGGTGTTATAAGGTTATGGGTTACAGGAGAGTAGGGAGGGAAGTGATGAGGCCTGAGGGACATCCCAGCAGGCAATGGGACATCAGCCACGCATCCTCTACTAGAGGTGTCCATCAGGGAATCAGAGGTCCAGCTTGATGAAGTTAGGGTCACCACGGTAACCACCCGTGGCTCATTAGGGTCACCGTGGTAACCACCTGTGGCTCATTAGGGTCACCGCGGTAACCACCCGTGGCTCATTAGGGTCACCGTGGTAACCACCTGTGGCTCATTAGGGTCACCGTGGTAACCGCCCGTGGCTCATTAGGGTCACCGTGGTAACTACCCGTGGCTCTTTAGGGTCACCGCGGTAACCACCCGTGGCTCTTTAGGGTCATTGTGGTAACGACCCGTGGCTCATTAAGGTCATCGTAGTAACCACCTGTGGCTCATTAGGGTCACCGTGGTAACCACCCGTGGCTCTTTAAGGTCACCGCGGTAACCACCCGTGGCTCTTTAGGGTCACCGCGGTAACCACCCGTGGCTCATTAGGTTCACTGCGGTAACCGCCCGTGGCTCATTAGGGTCACCGTGGTAACTACCCGTGGCTCTTTAGGGTCACCGCGGTAACCACCCGTGGCTCTTTAGGGTCACCACGGTAACCACCCGTGGCTCTTTAGGGTCATCGTGGTAACCACCCGTGGCTCATTAGGGTCATCGTGATAACCACCCGTGGCTCATTAAGGTCACCGCGGTAACCACCCGTGGCTCTTTAGGGTCACCGCGGTAACCACCCGTGGCTCTTTAGGGTCATCGTGGTAACCACCCGTGGCTCTTTAGGGTCACCGCGGTAACCACCCGTGGCTCTTTAGGGTCACCGTGGTAACCACCCGTGGCTCATTAAGGTCATCGTGATAACCACCCGTGGCTCATTAGGGTCACCGTGGTAACCACCCGTGGCTCATTAGGGTCATCGTGGTAACCACCCGTGGCTCTTTAGGGTCATCTTGGTAACCACCCGTGGCTCATTAGGGTCATCGTAGTAACTACCCATGGCTGTTTAGGGTCACATTATTCTATTGTTTTTATTGTTGCTTTGAAGATGAGCTACAACAACACTTAAGTTCCCTCTGGGATTAATAAATAGTTTTGTGCTCTTAGGAATGAAATCCCGCGCTGCTTTGAGCTGGGACCCATCCGCTCGTGGTCGATGTTCCTGGGCTTGAACTACGTGGGGTTGGTGGTCGGCTTCCTCATCCCGTTCCTCACCATCATCTTCTGCTACAGCAAACTCATCAGGCGCCTGACCACATCCGCCCCGATAGGCAACAGCATGACCTCCCGCAAACCCACCAGAAACAAGACGCGTGCGGTGTACCTGGTTACCATGGTGATAGCAACCTTCCTCGTGTGTTTCCTGCCCTACCACCTGACCCGAACACTGCACCTACACGCCAAATATGGTGGATGGAGCTGCAGGACCACGCACCTGCTGGAGAACGCCGTGTCCGTGACGCTGTGCATGGCAGCGTCCAACTGCATGGTCAACCCCCTGCTGTATTACTACTCTACCACGTCCTTCAGGAAGGACATGAGGGACGTTCAGTCCTCTCTTAGGTCCAGCAGACGAGGGTCCCTGATGCGAAAACCCAGCCAGTCCCAAAGAAAGCAGAGCGACTGATGAACCATCCGAGTCAGAGACATTTTCTTCACCCCAAACCTCCGGTGCACTGGTCTGGATCCTCTGTCCTCCTGCTGTCTCCTGATGTCCAACAGTCCCACGTCTCCTCTCAAAAACCGGTGGGAGCATGAGACTGCTGGATTCTGATGGTGGTGGTTCTGTAGGGTCCTCCACCCCAGGAGGTCCTCCTCACTCTGGGTTATAACCCTGGGGGGGATGTAGAGGAGATCCTGTTTTCATCTGAATGGTTCCAAACCAGCGCCCCCTGCTGGCTGCTGACATTTGACTCCCACCAGGACCAGTGTGGAATCCCCCCCCCCCCCCCNGGACCCCCCCCCCCCCCCCCCCCCCGTTCTGAGGTCACACCTCGCTGCACTGAACTCTGAACTTTGTGTTTGAATCTGAACGATTGTTGAAGTTTAAACGTTTGATGATGACATTGAGTGAACAGGAAGTGTGCTGATATGAAGGTCCCATCAGAACACCCTCTGTTCTCACTGCTGCTTGTTTTTGTTCTTTTGTGGTTTTCTTTAACTGAGTAAATAAACAAGTAAACAAACAGGTTCTTCTGTATTCTGGAGTTTACTTGATCCTCGGGTCAGAGATCGGGGTCTGACCCGGGATCTCCTCCAGCAGGAGAGATGCTGATCAGAACCACCTCAGCTGAGGAGCGGCTCTACTCTGTCCCGACATCGAAACACGTTGTGGTGCTACTGGTGTTAATAAACCAGGCCCTGTTTAACCGGAGCTGACAAGCTTTAGGCCTGCGTCCCAACTACCTCCTCTGTCTAAAGTGTCAGAGAAAACCGTGAACCAGCAGCCGGCGATGTTCCTGGAAGAACACGGGTGGTTGGACGTGTTCCAGTCTGCTTTTGAGAAGGATCTGATTACTGATCTTGGCATGAAGCTAGATTCAGCACTTCAGGAATGAAATGGCTGAGTTAGGCTCTGACATCATGAGCCAGGTCTCTGACGTGACTAAAACATCAGTCTTTCATTTCATCCAACCTGGGAAACAGGCTTCTAATGGTTAAAGGCAAAAACTCAAAACCAATCAAAGGTTTGTTGATGTCAGAATAAAAGAAGTTGAGGGAGGAGGGAGCTAGGACAAGAGGAGGGGCGTCTGTGATGTACTTTGGTCAACTAGCCTGTTGTTGTAAAAGTCCTTAAAAGTGCAATACTGCCCTCTGCTGGCACTGCTGTGTAACAAGTTCAAATGAAAGCAACAGGTCATGGGCCCAGAAGTCGCTGGAAAAGGCTGCTAACTCAGATTTTGTGGGTCATAACCAGTGTTGCTGTGGGATTCACAACCAAAGATAAACTATTGAAACGCTGAGTGGACCTGAGAACTGGGCAACATGGAAATTCCAGATGGAGCATCTTCTGAAAGCAAAAGGACTGTGGGGTATGGTAGAGACTGAGCAGTTAGCTGCGGATGCTAATGCTAACACACGAGCTGAGTTAGCGATAAAAGGCACGTTAAACGTGAGAACACCTCAGCTTTGTTAGACAACCAGCTGTAAGACCCATAAAGAGGCATGAGAGACGCTAAAAGGTCCATTTGAAAGAGACTCTGTTGCTAATTAGCTATTAAAAATGAAGTTCTTCTGGTGTGAAATGAAAGGAGGAGAAAACCTCAGAATGAAGGAGCCTACTGATCAGCTAGGTGTGACAGAAGAGGAGGACCACCTCGTCACTCTTCTAGTTTACCACCCAGCTATAGAATAGAGAATAGAACAGACTTTATTGATCCCACAGTGGGAAATTCACTTGTCACAGCAGCACCATCACTCAAAAGGTCATTAGAAGATAAAAACAAGGGTACATGTATATACACATAGGCAGTAATCTAGTATTGTAATCTTAGATCACTAAAAAACCACAAATAAAGATAAAAACAAACTTGGTACCAACACTATGCAGCATACTGTAAGAGACACAGACAACAATGTGAATCCGGTATTGCACAAGTATAGAACACATGAATATTGCATTGGTGTTATTGTGTACCAGGATGATACCAGCACAGCTTAAACTGAGGAGTTCTACACTCTTACAGCAGAGGGGATGAAGGATCTGCGATAGCGCTCAGTTTTACATCTGGGATGTCTCAGTCTACCTCTGGAGGAGCTGTCCATGACCTCCACAGTGGAGTGCAGTGGGTGGGAGGGGTTTCTTAAGATGGAGGTCATCTTCCCCAGCATCCTCCTTTCACACGTCTCCTCAACAGAATCCAGCGGGCAGCCCAGAACCGAGCTAGCTTTGGTAGCTAGCTTGTTCAGTCTCTTCCTGTCTCGGTCAGAGCTGCCTACACCCCAGCAGACCACAGCAGAATGAATAACAGAGCCAACAACAGAGTGATAAAAGGATTTTAGCAGCTGGGAGTTAACTCTGAAGGACCTCAGCCTCCTCATGAGATGGAGGCGGCTGTGGTCCTTCTTATACAGAGCATCTGTGTTGTGGGACCAGTTCAGTTTACTGTTGAGGTGAACACCCAGGTACTTAAAGGTGTCCACCACCTCAATGTCTGCTCCCTGGATGTTTACTGGTGAGTGAGGAGGAGGGTTACGGCTTTGGAGACAAAGATAGATGATTTGACTCTACAGTTTGTCTTTGATAAATGAGGAACAAAAACGAGTGCATACTTTATTTTTTTATTTATTTAACCTTTATTTAACCAGATGAGTGGATTGAGAACTCATTCTCATTTACAACGACGATCTGGCCATGAGGCAGCAGCAACACATAGTTAGCTTTACACAAACAGATGAGATAAAAAAATGCAGATAAAGATAAGATGAAACAGCTAGACATAAAAACAAAGGACTGTTCTCATATATAATATGTACAAGCCATCAAAACAGACTTAAAACAATCTTTAAGTACTCAGCAGCAGGCACATTGATCAGAAACTATTGATGGTGATGAATTATTGAAGGTAGATAATGGAACATAGGTAGTGAGCTTTAGTGATTTCTGCAGCTCATTCCAGTCAATACTGAAAATAGCACAGTGTCCAGCGGTGCTTCAGCTGTGATCTCAAGGGCGTGGAAACATGCAGACAGATCTAGCTCATGGAGATGTTACAAATGTGGGTAAGAAGGCAACGGTATCAGAAGCATCATCAGGTTAGAACTCCCGTGCTCAGCCCTGCAACGCCACAGAAAGGCGGACCAATATTTCCTACTCTGTAAATGTGTGTGTGTGTGTGGGGGGGGGGGTCCAAATGAGCATTTTAAAAGTGTGTCCCACTCTGGTTGTGATGCCAGTGAAACAGGGACATATCAAAGGTCCAACCAGAAAAGAAATAACCCACAAGGCTAAAGGCGTGGTGTGTGAGGACTCAGAAGACTCGCGTGAAGGTGCTTTTGTTGTAAACGAGTCCCAACATGAAGACTGGGTGAGCATCGCTGCTATACGAGGACAGGATGGAGCTCTACATGGAATGAACACAAAGGTCTGAAGGGTTGGATCAGCTGGATGTTGAGGGAAGCTGCACATCTCACCATCAAGCATCAACTGCATCAGTTGCTGCACGTTCGTGGCATCAGCGCTTAGGCCACACACAGATCAGACAGGACCTAAACCTGGTACCAGGAGGCGGCTTTGCTGCAGAATGAGGAAACCTTCTGTGAAGCTCAGGGAAAGCCAGTGGCAGAGATACGATCAAAGCCATGTTGGGCGTGGGGTTTTCATCAGCTGTAAGCCTGAGTCATCACTATTCTAACTAATAAAGGCTGAAACATCTGGATTAATGAGTCTTTCTCATAGATTACTTTCACCTTTTAGTGACCCGACTCACCCTGGACACTGTCTCTTTGACCCGCTCCCATCTGGCAGGAGGTTCAGATCCATTCGGACCAGAACCTCTCGCCACAAGAACAGTGTCTTCCCTCTGCTGTTGGACTCATGAATGTCAATCCTAGGGCTGCCCACTCCAGTCGCTTGGTCCCAGTCACATGACCCGGTGTTGTGTTTGTACCTGAAGCTGATCCACTCTGATTAGTACCTGCACTGTGTCTATAGTAGCTGCTTCTCTAGTTATTGACACTTTTATATTAATTATTTTATCATGAGTATATTATTACTTCCTATATTTGCTTATCTCTTATTTTTTATCTTTCTTTTTGCACCAAGTACCACAGCAACTTCCTAATGTTGTGATTTCTCACACATCTGGCAATAAAACCCTTCTGATCCTGATTCTGATCCTGATTCTGATCCTGATTCTGATCCTGATTCTGATTCTGATTCTGATTCTGATTCTGATCCTGATTCTGATTCTGATTCTGATCCTGATTCTGATTCTGATCCTGATTCTGATTCTGATTCTGATCCTGATTCTGATTCTGATTCTGATTCTGATCCTGATTCTGATCCTGATTCTGATTCTGATTCTGATTCTGATCCTGATCCTGATTCTGATCCTGATCCTGATCCTGATTCTGATTCTGATTCTGATCCTGATCCTGATTCTGATTCTGATCCTGATCCTGATTCTGATCCTGATTCTGATCCTGATCCTGATTCTGATCCTGAGTCTGATTCTGATCCTGATTCTGATCCTGATCCTGATTCTGATCCTGATTCTGATTCTGGTTCTGATCCTGATCCTGATCCTGATCCTGATTCTGATCCTGATCCTGATTCTGATCCTGATCCTGATCCTGATTCTGATCCTGAGTCTGATTCTGATTCTGATCCTGATCCTGATCCTGATCCTGATTCTGATCCTGATTCTGATCCTGATAGGTGGAATTCCTGACATAAATGAAGCTCTGCCCCATGTGCTCAGCAGGTGATAAACAGGCTTTAGCAGGACCATGACGGCCAGCTGACCAGGTGCTTCAGGTGTGTTGGAGCAGGTAAACCTCTGAAACAGGCTGGATGGGGGACCTGCAGGATCTCACACCTGAAAGCCAGGAGTCAACAGTCCCAGAACAGCCTGACCCTGAGGTCCCGCCCCCACCTGTCAGGACCAGATGGACCTCAGAAGTGACCCAGAGTCAGAGGAACCCTGAGCCTGTGGTGTGTAGTCTAGACCACTAGATGGCACCACAGCAGCAGAACTCAACCACCAGAACAACACAAGAGTCAGCCTCACTCCAGCCAGAGGACAGAACCTCCATGTTCTACAGAACCCAGCTGGACTCACCTGTAATCTGGCTCTAGTTCTACAGCAGCCTCCACAGCACCAAAGAACTTCCTTCAGCCTTTCACAATAAGAGCCTCAAACATAAACATTTCATATGAGCGTTCTGCAGTAGAACCTGATTACCTGCTGGAGCCTGAGGGACAACCAGAACCACAGAAGCTGCTGATGGGTTCTCATGTTCTGGTTCTACACCAGTAACCAGAACCAGGTGGTGTCCAGCAGGGGGAGACACACACACACACACACCGCTATGAACTCATGGTATTTTTCTCAAGCTTCAGCCCAAAAGTGTGACCTTTGACCCCCCCCCCCACACACACATTCATTACATCACAGCAATAAACATGAAGGTATGAAAGGGCCAATCACCTGTGTGTGTGCGTGTGTGTGTGTGCGTGTGTGTGTGTGTGTGTGTGTGTGTATGTGTGTGTGTGTGTGTGTGTGTGTGTGTGTGTGTGTGTGTGTGTGTGTGTGTGTGTGTGTGTTTCCTGTCCTCCAGGTGTTTCCTGGCCCCTCCCTCTCGTCTCACACACAGTTTATTTTACGTTTTTGTCTGGTGAAGCTCCTGGTGAGTTGTATCGTGAGAGGAGCTTTATTAAAGGTCGTACTTCACTAAGTAAACACTCCAGTTGAGCTCCATAAGAAAACCCAGCAGATCGAGTCACTGACTTGCTGTTTCAGAGTCTCTTCCCCATACTTTGTTTCCTCCATTGTTCGTCTCATGGAGTCGTGTTTCAGGGCTCTGATTGGTTCTCAGGAGACTCACCTGAACTCCACACCTGAAACTGACATGGTGGATCAGAGGTTTGGTTCCTGAGGGACGTCCTGGTCTCTCTGGGGGACTCTGACACACCCTCTGAGGTAAGAACACCGTGTTTACCTGGTGGTGCTCCCCAGGTGAGTCCCTCCTGTCTAACAGGTGTACTTACCTGTTGTTCTCGCCCTGCCCCCTGGCCCAGGTAACTGTGAGCGAGTGTTTGACCTGGTCAGCTCCAGCAACGATCCTGAAACGCGCTGACTCGTTAGTTCTGCTGAGTCATGAAGAACTCCGACCCTCTGATGACGAGATCAGGAGATCCAGCAGCTCCTGCTGTCTGACTAGAGGAGGTCAAAGGTCACCTCTCAGGTTACATCCTCCCTAACACAGATCCTCTGTTCCAGGGATGCTCCACTCTGACACAGATTCAGGGTGACATCCTGGTCCTCAGGAGTGAGACTCACACAGGTGAGCATCAGGACTGGGCGTGGTCCTCAGGTAAACATCCCTGCCTGTTTCCCACCATGCATCCGGGGGATGCTCCTGACTCTCACAGACTGTGTGTTACACCAGCTCATGGCGTCACTGTGACGTCATCGTGAGCTGGTGTGAAACAGCTGATGTAGGAACTCCTTGTCTCTTTTCCTCACCTGGAAGCAGAATTCCCAGAAGATCTGACCCCCCCCCCCCCCTGCTCCCAGAAACCGGTCAGAGTGAGACCTCTGCTGTTCCGGTTCGGGGGCGGGGCCAGTCGGGCAGCGCTCGTCTCGGGGACGCGCCCGCTCTCACATGCACTCTCCCGCCGCGCGGCCAGGCCACCGGCCAGCCTCTCTGCCTCCCCCCTTTCTTTTTTCTCCTTCTCCGGTTTCCGTTGAAACCCTCCGTTACCGCCCGGTTCTCCGTGAGCCCCCCGCCCCCCCTCCCGGTGGACACCGGACGGACTAACGAACGGATTACCGACTTTCAGAAACTTTCTGTCCCGGCCAGGCCCGCGGCGGGCCCCAACCCCCCCACCTCGGCCCAAAGCCTTCCTGTCCCCACAGACGGCCTCCGGTACCGGACGGTGACGTCATCCCGGAGTAAAGTGGACCTGGAGGCTCTGTCACACCGGAGCTGACCCGGTTAGTTCGGGTTTAACTTTCCTGTGAGGGGGGGGCAGCAGCGCCCCCACCCTGCTCCACCGCCTGGCTGTCCCGGTACCGACAGGCCCGCAGCAGCAGCTCCAGACCCGGTACCGGTACCAGCAGCAGGCTGCTTCTTTATTTAATGCTTTTGTTCGGACCGGATGGGGACCGTGTGACCGGATCAGCGCGTGGCCTCCACGAGACTGTCGGGACTCTTCCGGTCCGGTAGGTGAGTCACCCTCCGGTAAACGGAACCATCAAACAACCCCCTCCTCTCCGTTGGCACGTGTCACGTTTTTGTTATTGGTTCAGATAGAGATGATCGGTGACGTCATCTAATGTAGATGAAAGCGTCTCCATAGACAGGTGAGGAGCTCAGGTACGCCTCACAGCTGGTTACCATGGTGACCCTGATCAGCTGCTGCCGGTTACCCAGGAGGCTAATTCATTCATTTATTTATTTATTTATTTATTTATTTATTTATTTATTTATTTATAATGCACCATGCTACAACCAGTCAAGGCTGCCCAAGGTGCAACACATGATAAAATAATAAACACATGTATTAAAAACAACAATCAAATACACATTAACAATAAGATCAAACAAATAACACCTAAAATAGTAAAAATGGATACAGACGTTCCAGGTAATAAAAGAATAAATAAAACTGCCAAGTAGTTAAATAGATTTAAAATACTGCTTGAGTTTAGCTTTAAAACTTCTAACACTAGATGAGCGTTTGATATCTAGAGGTAGTTTATTCCAAAGTCTTGGGGCCCGGACTGCAAATGCTCGCTCGCCCCGGGACCTACGGTTAAACTAGGCTCAACCAATAGATCACAATCTGCAGAGCGGAGAGGTCTTTTTGGAATATACCTTATTAAGAGCTCAGACAGATATGGTGGCGTTAGTCCTGCAAGTGACTGGAAAACATCAACAAGGATTTTCATTTCAATGCAATATTTCACCGGCAGCCACCGTAGAGCATTCAAATCAGGAGATATATGCTCCCATTTTTCACCCCATAAATGAACCTTGCAGCTGCATTTTGTACCATCTAGCAGTTGCAGATTGTGTCATTCCCCCATACAGCGAGCTGCAATAATCTAGTCGTGAAATAACAAATGCATGCGTGACAATCTCTAGGTCCTTCCTTGAGATCATTGACCTGATTTTTGACAAGCGGCGTAGATGAAAAAAGCATGATTTGACCACTGCATTTACTTGGGCATTAAAAGATAAAGCAGAGTCCAGTTTCACACCCAAGTTATTAATTACAGTCTGTTCATAATGGCCAAGAGACATGAGATCCACACCATGAGGCTGGCAATCAGTTGAAGAAAAAACTGAGTTCAGTCTTTTTCTCATTAAAACACAGAAAATTAGCAGCCATCCAACAACGTACCTCACTTAACAGTTCATTAAAAGTTGAATTGAGCCCGTGTTCATTGGCAAGTAAATTTGACAGTCGTCGCTAATGATCAGCTGATAGCAGCATTAACATTTCTGTCAGATATTTAGACAGGAACAGCTGATCAGGCTGTTGTTGTTGTTGTTGTTGTTGTTAGAACAGCTGTTGTTGTTATTAATGTTGTATGGTACCGGTACCGGCTGCAGGACCAGCTGTGACAGTCATATTGTTGTTGTTAGAGCAGCTGTTATTGTTGTTGTTTGAAAACAGCTGTTATTATTGTTGTTGTTGTCAGAACAGCTGTTATGATGAATGACAATGATAAATGACCCGCACGTGTAGCGCCTTTCAGAGTCAGAGGACTCCAAAGCGCTTTACACTACAGTGCATCATCCACCCGTTCACACTCTGGTGGGGATGAGCTACATCGTAGCTACAGCTGCCCTGGGGCGCACTGATGGAGGTGAGGCTACCGAGCACAGGTCCCTCCGACCACCATCAGCAGGCAACTTGGGTTAAATGTCTTGCCCAAGGACACAGTGACAGTGACAGACTGAGCAGGATGTGAACCTGCAACCTTCCAATTGCAAGGCAGCCACTTAACCCCTCTGCCGCCATCGCCCTTTAAACAACAATTATTGTTGTTGTTAGAACAACTGTTATTGTTGTTTGAACAGCTGTTATTGTTGTTTGAACAGCTGTTATTGTTGTTGTTAGAACAGCTGTTATTGTTGTTTGAACAGCTGTTATTGTTGTTGTTATTAGAACATCTGTTATTGTTGTTGTTGTTAGAACAGCTGTTATTATTGTTGTTAGAACATCTGTTATTGTTGTTGTTAGAACAGCTGTTATTATTGTTGTTGTTAGAACAGCTGTTATTATTGTTGTTAGAACCGCTGTTATTATTGTTGTTGTTAGAACAGCTGTTATTATTGTTGTTAGAACCGCTGTTATTATTGTTGTTGTTAGAACAGCTGTTATTGTTGTTGTTAGAACAGCTGTTATTGTTGTTGTTTGAACAGCTGTTGTTGTTAGAACAGCTGTTATTATTGTTGTTGTTAGAACATCTGTTGTTGTTAGAACAGCTGTTATTATTGTTGTTGTTAGAACAGCTGTTATTGTTGTTGTTTGAACAGCTGTTGTTGTTAGAACAGCTGTTATTATTGTTGTTGTTAGAACAGCTGTTATTGTTGTTGTTAGAACAACTGTATTTATTGTTGTTAGAACCGCTGTTATTATTGTTGTTGTTAGAGCAGCTGTTATTGTTGTTGTTAGAACAGCTGCTATTGTTGTTTGAACAGCTGTTGTTGTTGTTGTTAGAACAGCTGTTATTGTTGTTTGAACAGCTGTTGTTGTTGTTGTTGTTAGAACAGCTGTTATTATTGTTGTTGTTAGAACAGCTGTTATTGTTGTTAGAACAGCTGTTATTGTTGTTAGAACCGCTGTTATTATTGTTGTTGTTAGAGCAGCTGTTATTGTTGTTAGAGCAGCTGTTATTGTTGTTTGAACAGCTGTTATTGTTGTTGTTAGAACAGCTGTTAGTATTGTTGTTGTTAGAACAGCTGTTATTGTTGTTGTTAGAACAGCTGTTATTATTGTTGTTAGAACAGATGTTGTTGTTGTTGTTGTTAGAACAGCTGTTATTGTTGTTGTTAGAACAGCTGTTATTATTGTTGTTAGAACAGATGTTGTTGTTGTTGTTGTTAGAACAGCTGTTGTTGTTGTTGTTGTTGTTGTTTGAAAACGGCTGTTATTATTATTGTGTTTGTTAGAACAGCTGTTATTATTATTATTGTTGTTTGAAAACGGCTGTTATTATTATTGTGTTTGTTAGAACAGCTGTTATTGTTGTTGTTGTTAGAACAGCTGTTATTATTGTTGTTGTTAGAACATCTGTTATTGTTGTTGTTGTTAGAACAGCTGTTATTATTGTTGTTAGAACATCTGTTATTGTTGTTGTTTTTGTGTTTGTTAGAACAGCTGTTATTATTGTTGTTGTTAGAACAGCTGTTATTATTGTTGTTAGAACAGCTGTTATTATTGTTGTTGTTAGAACAGCTGTTATTATTGTTGTTGTTGTTAGAACAGCTGTTATTATTGTTGTTGTTAGAACAGCTGTTATTATTGTTGTTGTTAGAACATCTGTTGTTGTTTTTGTGTTTGTTAGAACAGCTGTTATTATTGTTGTTGTTAGAACAGCTGTTATTATTGTTGTTGTTACCGCTGACATTGGTACCGGTACCGGCTGCAGCCATATTAAATGTTGTTGTTTATCCAGTCAGCTGATTTTATTTCCATCCCCACTAAAGCAGCTGGTGTTCCTCTAACAGCTGTTCCAGATGTTTGCAGCTGAATGTTTGGCTTTGAACTTTATGTGTTTATATTACAGTTTAATCCTGGTTCTGGTTCCGCTCAGGTGTGGTTCTACCTGGAGCGGTTTAAACCCGGTTCCTCCGGTCTGAACCATCTTCAGGATTCTGAGGCTTTGATGATTGTTCCTCTGAAACCTAAAAGTTCTGGCTGGTTTGGATCCGAACCAGAACTTTAGTGATTTTTAGTGATGAAGTTTCAATATGATGAAACAGCTGTTCCTGCTCCAGGTAGGAAAACCCAAATATGGTTCTGTCATTTAGACTCTGACCCGAGTCCTGATCTAGATCCTTGATCCGGATCTGGTTTACAGGATCAGGGATTAAGCCGGGATATCTGGGTTAGCCTGGCTCAGAAACAGCATGGTGTCCGTTACCATGGAGATGTGTGTGGAGCTAGCCTGCTCCACACCAGGATAAGCTGGGGCAGCAGTAGGTCAGGAGGTAGAGAGGGTTGTCCAGCAATCAGAGGATTGTAGGATTTATCCCGGCTCCCACCAGAGAATGCTGCTATTGTGCCCTTGATCAAGACACTTAACCCACCTTACCTGCTGGTGGTGGTCGGAGGGAATGGTGCCCTAGGGTAGCTGTGGCTACACTGTAGCTCATCATCACCAGCGTGTGAGTGTGTGCATGGATGAATGATACGCTGTAGTGTAAAGCACTTTGGGGGGTTCTGACTCTGAAAGTGCGGCTCATTTATCATTTATTTAAGTTCCAGGATCTATTGAATCACCCTCGTCTCAGTCAGCAGCAGTCACCACAACATCTAGAGGCTAACGTGGAGCTAACTATGCTAACGGCTGTAAACGTATCACCTGAAAATATTTGAATGGTTTCATAAAAAATATCCATGATACCATAAACACACACACCTTAGCTACACCCCTGCTGACCTCTGACCCAGACGGGTCAGGCTGCAGGTCCCTCCTGAACGTCATCATCAAGAACAATCCCAAACCTCCACCTCTGACATCATCTCAGTTCAGAGTCCTGATGTATGATTGGATCTCTCAGCTGATCAGCTGACTGGCTGTTTACAGCCTGTAGCAGCGCTGAGATTTCCCACGAGACCTGAAGGCAGCAGTGAGTGAAATGTTTTCACAGACTGGGCGTCGGAGCGAGCAGACTCTATCTTTAGGTGTGTGTGTGTGTGTGTGTGTGTGTGTGTGTGTGTGTGTGTGTGNAAGTTATGTGTGGTTTATAACGCTCAACACGCAGGTCTGTGTTTTATTCTGTTCCAGTAGGTGGCGGTAGTGCACCAGTTGTTTTTGCCAACCGCGATAAAACCACAGTGTCATGATTTGGTGAGTGTGGGATCCAGTTGACAGGTGAGTTAGTGATGTTACCTGTGACACGCAGGATTCGAAGCTTGTATCACCAAAACGAACCACCGCAGAGCAAAGCACTGTGTCGGAGCTTGATTTGTTTGCTGAAAGTCACGTGACCAATGACTGACGAGGCTTCGTTTCACCGTCCCACCCACGTGACCGCTTCACACAGCGCGTTTCAATTATTTAAAGCGTCCCAAACAGGGAGGCGCTGTTTTTGGTGTTTGTGGCGAGTGACGGTGAGACCTGTTGCAAAGAGGGGGCGTTCTGGCATGTGGGATTTTTTCAAATGAATCTCTCCAAATAAGTTTTGAAAATTTACATGGCTGGGCAACACATTAGTGAGCTATATTAGTGATGACACGATCTTGCTCAACTATACATTGTGATTATTGAAATATATGAAGATATTTGTGAAACACTTATTGATTTCCCTCCATGAATAATGAACTCAAATATTTACACCAAGAACAGTGATTTTATTATATTTAATGTAATGTTCAAATGCGAAATACAGTTATTATATGATCCTGGGGAGGCTTTATAATGATTTATTTGTCCATAAAGTTAAATCCATCATTCATTTTCAACAGAGTGGAATTGGCTGGAAACAATACAAACATTGACCAGCAGATGTCCTCACAGAGTTCTGAAGCATCGAGCCTTGAACCTTTTTTCAATACAATTGGATTGAAAAGCTTTGTTGGTTCAAAAGGCTTCACATCACCATCACTAAGGTGAGTAACTCCAGCAGGTGGTGAGGAAGTTTAAAGTCTTTAATTTAACCAAAAAACCAGGAGACAGGAACACAGGACAACGCAGGAATACACAGACGAACCGACGACACACAAGGCTTATATACACACTGGGATGGGTAATTAGGTAACAAGAGGCAGGTGGACACAATTAAGGGAAAACACCATCAGGGGAGGGGGAACAACATCATGACACACAGAAGAAGACGTACTGCGCTAAGATGGCGAAGCTCGACGTGTGACTAAAGACTGTATACAAGAGTGTGTGACCAGACCATAGACATAATAATTGTCAATGTCTATGGACCAGAGAGCAGCAGCTGTAAAGCATCACCAGGCTGTGGAAACGTTCTTCTCTTCTGTAGTATCAGCTGGGATGTGTTAGGTAGGAACGTCTAGAGAGGAGCACTGTTTTTGGTAGGACATTAAAAGTGTGACTCAATAAAGGAACTTCCTGTTAAGAAAACGAACGCCTCGTGGTCTTTGTCGTGAGTGTCTCACCGACATATTCAGTTATATGGATATATAACAGAACATCCTCCTCAACAACTTGGTGGAGTTGTTTCCAGAAGCAGAGAAGATCTTCTGCGGTCTTCGTGACAATCGGAGCTCCAGCATCAGGTGAGAAAGCGGTGAGTTCAGCTTTGCTCTAGACTTCCTGCCCTCTGGATCTGCTGCTGTTCCTTTGGCCTCTCTGAGAAACGCGCTCGTTTTGCTGCTTTCATCAGACTGAAGAGGTTCCCTCTATCAGACTCGCTCATTTGAGTTGGTCATGATGCAGGATCGCTGCTCGCTAGCTCTCTGGTCCATCCTGCTCACACTCTCCGACGGAAAAGCCCCGAATCTGAATGTGACTCTGGAGGAAAAAGCGGTTAGCTCTACTCCGTGAACTCTGGTGACCAAAGGTCCTCTTTTCCAGACTGGATGTGTCCTCAGCTGATCAGAACCAAAGCGTTGGGTCTTTCATCTCCTGCGTTCTTCTGAAGCAGCATCTTAATCTGCTCTCCTGCTTTGTTTCTATTGCAGCTGTTAGCTAAACACGGCTAAAGGAAACCTGCTACCACTTCAGGATCTGGGACTGATTCATCGTGGCTTCTGGACAGAATGGACACAGGTGTGTGTGTGTGTGTGTGTGTGTGTGTGTGTGTGTGTGTGTGTGTGTGTTCTATCTTTAGTCATTATTTTAACTACTGAAGGTTACAATAACAGCCTGCTGCCTTTGTGTATTT
>SSNS01000722.1:163342-180105 GCA_006937985.1 Aphyosemion australe | reverse complement strand
GACTCTCACAGACTGTGTGTTACACCAGCTCATGGCGTCACTGTGACGTCATCGTGAGCTGGTGTGAAACAGCTGATGTAGGAACTCCTTGTCTCTTTTCCTCACCTGGAAGCAGAATTCCCAGAAGATCTGACCCCCCCTGCTCCCAGAAACCGGTCAGAGTGAGACCTCTGCTGTTCCGGTTCGGGGGCGGGGCCAGTCGGGCAGCGCTCGTCTCGGGGACGCGCCCGCTCTCACATGCACTCTCCCGCCGCGCGGCCAGGCCACCGGCCAGCCTCTCTGCCTCCCCCCTTTCTTTTTTCTCCTTCTCCGGTTTCCGTTGAAACCCTCCGTTACCGCCCGGTTCTCCGTGAGCCCCCCGCCCCCCCTCCCGGTGGACACCGGACGGACTAACGAACGGATTACCGACTTTCAGAAACTTTCTGTCCCGGCCAGGCCCGCGGCGGGCCCCAACCCCCCCACCTCGGCCCAAAGCCTTCCTGTCCCCACCGACGGCCTCCGGTACCGGACGGTGACGTCATCCCGGAGTAAAGTGGACCTGGAGGCTCTGTCACACCGGAGCTGACCCGGTTAGTTCGGGTTTAACTTTCCTGTGAGGGGGGGGCAGCAGCGCCCCCACCCTGCTCCACCGCCTGGCTGTCCCGGTACCGACAGGCCCGCAGCAGCAGCTCCAGACCCGGTACCGGTACCAGCAGCAGGCTGCTTCTTTATTTAATGCTTTTGTTCGGACCGGATGGGGACCGTGTGACCGGATCAGCGCGTGGCCTCCACGAGACTGTCGGGACTCTTCCGGTCCGGTAGGTGAGTCACCCTCCGGTAAACGGAACCATCAAACAACCCCCTCCTCTCCGTTGGCACGTGTCACGTTTTTGTTATTGGTTCAGATAGAGATGATAGGTGACGTCATCTAATGTAGATGAAAGCGTCTCCATAGACAGGTGAGGAGCTCAGGTACGCCTCACAGCTGGTTACCATGGTGACCCTGATCAGCTGCTGCCGGTTACCCAGGAGGCTAATTCATTTATTTATTTATTTATTTATTTATTTATTTATTTATTCATTTATTTATTTATTTATTTATTTATTTATTTATTTATTTATAATGCACCATGCTACAACCAGTCAAGGCTGCCCGTGGTGCAACACATGATAAAATAATAAACACATGTATTAAAAACAACAATCAAATACACATTAACAATAAGATCAAACTAATAACACCTAAAATAGTAAAAATGGATACAGACGTTCCAGGTAATAAAAGAATAAATAAAACTGCCAAGTAGTTAAATAGATTTAAAATGCTGCTTGAGTTTAGCTTTAAAACTTCTAACATTAGATGAGCGTTTGATATCTAGAGGTAGTTTATTCCAAAGTCTTGGGGCCCGGACTGCAAATGCTCGCTCGCCCCGGGACCTACGGTTAAACTAGGCTCAACCAATAAATCACAATCTGCAGAGCGGAGAGGTCTTTTTGGAACATACCTTATTAAGAGCTCAGAAAGATATGGTGGCGTTAGTCCTGCAAGTGACTGGAAAACATCAACAAGGATTTTCATTTCAATGCAATATTTCACTGGCAGCCACCGTAGAGCATTCAAAGCAGGAGATATATGTTCCCATTTTTTCACCCCATAAATGAACCTTGCAGCTGCATTTTGTACCATCTAGCAGTTGCAGATTGTGTCATTCCCCCATACAGCGAGCTGCAATAATCTAGTCGTGAAATAACAAATGCATGCGTGACAATCTCTAGGTCCTTCCTTGAGATCATTGACCTGATTTTTGACAAGCGGCGTAGATGGAAAAAGCATGATTTGACTACTGCATTTACTTGGGCATTAAAAGATAAAGCAGAGTCCAGTTTCACACCCAAGTTATTAATTACAGTCTGTTCATAATGGCCAAGAGACATGAGATCCACACCATGAGGCTGGCAATCAGCTGAAGAAACAACTATGAGTTCAGTCTTTTTCTCATTGAAACACAGAAAATTAGCAGCCATCCAACAATGTACCTCACTTGAACAGTTAATTAAAAGGTGAACTGAGCCCTTGTTCATTGGCAAGTAAATTTGACAGTCGTCGCTAATGATCAGCTGATAGCAGCATTAACATTTCTGTCAGATATTTAGATAGGAACAGCTGATCAGGCTGTTGTTGTTGTTGTTAGAACAGCTGTTGTTGTTATTAATGTTGTATGGTACCGGTACCGGCTGCAGGACCAGCTGTGACAGTCATATTGTTGTTGTTAGAGCAGCTGTTATTGTTGTTGTTTGAAAACAGCTGTTATTATTGTTGTTGTTGTCAGAACAGCTGTTATGATGAATGACAATGATAAATGACCCGCACGTGTAGCGCCTTTCAGAGTCAGAGGACTCCAAAGCGCTTTACACTACAGTGCATCATCCACCCGTTCACACTCTGGTGGGGATGAGCTACATCGTAGCTACAGCTGCCCTGGGGCGCACTGATGGAGGCGAGGCTACTGAGCACAGGTCCCTCCGACCACCATCAGCAGGCAACTTGGGTTAAATGTCTTGCCCAAGGACACAGTGACAGTGACAGACTGAGCAGGATGTGAACCTGCAACCTTCCAATTGCAAGGCAGCCACTTAACCCTTCTGCCGCCATCGCCCTTTAAACAACAATTATTGTTGTTGTTAGAACAGCTGTTATTATTGTTGTTGTTAGAACAGCTGTTATTATTGTTGTTGTTAGAACATCTGTTATTGTTGTTGTTAGAACAGCTGTTATTGTTGTTGTTAGAACAGCTGTTATTGTTGTTTGAACAGCTGTTATTGTTGTTGTTAGAACAGCTGTTATTGTTGTTGTTAGAACAGCTGTTATTGTTGTTGTTAGAACAGCTGTTAATGTTGTTTGAACAGCTGTTATTGTTGTTGTTAGAACAGCTGTTAATGTTGTTTGAACATCTGTTATTGTTGTTGTTAGAACAGCTGTTATTGTTGTTTGAACATCTGTTATTGTTGTTGTTAGAACAGCTGTTATTGTTGTTTGAACAGCTGTTATTGTTGTTGTTAGAACAGCTGTTATTGTTGTTTGAACAGCTGTTATTGTTGTTGTTAGAACAGCTGTTATTATTGTTGTTGTTAGAACAGCTGTTATTGTTGTTGTTAGAACAGCTGTTATTATTGTTGTTGTTAGAACAGCTGTTATTGTTGTTAGAACAGCTGTTATTGCTGTTGTTAGAACTGCTGTTATTGTTGTTTGAACAGCTGTTGTTGTTAGAACAGCTGTTATTATTGTTGTTATTAGAACATCTGTTATTGTTGTTGTTGTTAGAACAGCTGTTATTGTTGTTGTTAGAACATCTGTTATTGTTGTTGTTAGAACCGCTGTTATTATTGTTGTTGTTAGAACAGCTGTTATTGTTGTTGTTAGAACAACTGTATTTATTGTTGTTAGAACCACTGTTATTATTGTTGTTAGAGCAGCTGTTATTGTTGTTGTTAGAACAGCTGTTATTGTTGTTGTTTGAACAGCTGTTGTTGTTAGAACAGCTGTTATTATTGTTGTTGTTAGAACAGCTGTTATTATTGTTGTTGTTAGAACATCTGTTATTGTTGTTGTTAGAACAGCTGCTATTGTTGTTAGAACCGCTGTTATTATTGTTGTTGTTAGAGCAGCTGTTATTGTTGTTGTTAGAACAGCTGCTATGGTTGTTGTTAGAACCGCTGTTATTATTGTTGTTGTTAGAGCAGCTGTTGTTGTTGTTAGAACATCTGTTATTGTTGTTTGAACAGCTGTTGTTGTTAGAACAGCTGTTATTGTTGTTAGAACAGCTGTTATTGTTGTTAGAACCGCTGTTATTATTGTTGTTGTTAGAGCAGCTGTTATTGTTGTTAGAACAGCTGTTGTTGTTAGAACAGCTGTTAGTATTGTTGTTGTTAGAACAGCTGTTATTATTGTTGTTAGAACAGATGTTGTTGTTGTTGTTGTTAGAACAGCTGTTGTTGTTGTTGTTGTTGTTTGAAAACGGCTGTTATTATTATTGTGTTTGTTAGAACAGCTGTTATTGTTGTTGTTAGAACAGCTGTTATTATTGTTGTTGTTAGAACATCTGTTATTGTTGTTGTTGTTAGAACAGCTGTTATTATTGTTGTTGTTAGAACATCTGTTATTGTTGTTGTTTTTGTGTTTGTTAGAACAGCTGTTATTATTGTTGTTGTTAGAACAGCTGTTATTGTTGTTGTTTGAAAACGGCTGTTATTATTATTGTGTTTGTTAGAACAGCTGTTATTGTTGTTGTTGTTAGAACATCTGTTATTGTTGTTGTTGTTAGAACAGCTGTTATTATTGTTGTTGTTAGAACATCTGTTATTGTTGTTGTTTTTGTGTTTGTTAGAACAGCTGTTATTATTGTTGTTGTTAGAACAGCTGTTATTGTTGTTGTTTGAAAACGGCTGTTATTATTATTGTGTTTGTTAGAACAGCTGTTATTGTTGTTGTTAGAACAGCTGTTAGTATTGTTGTTGTTAGAACAGCTGTTATTATTGTTGTTGTTAGAACAGCTGTTATTATTGTTGTTGTTACCGCTGACATTGGTACCAGTACCGGCTGCAGCCATATTAAATGTTGTTGTTTATCCAGTCAGCTGATTTTATTTCCATCCCCACTAAAGCAGCTGGTGTTCCTCTAACAGCTGTTCCAGATGTTTGCAGCTGAATGTTTGGCTTTGAACTTTATGTGTTTATATTACAGTTTAATCCTGGTTCTGGTTCCGCTCAGGTGTGGTTCTACCTGGAGCGGTTTAAACCCGGTTCCTCCGGTCTGAACCATCTTCAGGATTCTGAGGCTTTGATGATTGTTCCTCTGAAACCTAAAAGTTCTGGTTGGTTTGGATCAGAACCAGAACTTTAGTGATTTTTAGTGATGAAGTTTCAATATGATGAAACAGCTGTTAGTTCCTGCTCCAGGTAGGAAAACCCAAATATGGTTCTGTCATTTAGACTCTGACCCGAGTCCTGATCTAGATCCTCGATCCGGATCTGGTTTACAGGATCAGGGATTAAGCCGGGATATCTGGGTTAGCCTGGCTCAGAAACAGCATGGTGTCCGTTACCATGGAGATGTGTGTGGAGCTAGCCTGCTCCAGACCAGGATAAGCTGGGGCAGCAGGAGGTAGAGAGGGTTGTCCAGCAATCAGAGGATTGTAGGATTGATCCCGGCTCCCACCAGAGAATGCTGCTATTGTGCCCTTGAGCAAGACACTTAACCCACCTTACCTGTGGTGGTCGGAGGGAATGGTGCCCTAGGGTAGCTGTGGCTACACTGTAGCTCATCATCACCAGCGTGTGAGTGTGTGCATGGATGAATGATACGCTGTAGTGTAAAGCACTTTGGGGGGTTCTGACTCTGAAAGTGCGGCTCATTTATCATTTATTTAAGTTCCAGGATCTATTGAATCACCCTCGTCTCAGTCAGCAGCAGTCACCACAACATCTAGAGGCTAACGTGGAGCTAACTATGCTAACGGCTGTAAACGTATCACCTGAAAATATTTTAATGGTTTCATAAAAAATATCCATGATACCATAAACACACACACCTTAGCTACACCCCTGCTGACCTCTGACCCAGACGGGTCAGGCTGCAGGTCCCTCCTGAACGTCATCATCAAGAACAATCCCAAACCTCCACCTCTGACATCATCTCAGCTCCAGAGTCCTGATGTATGATTGGATCTCTCAGCTGATCAGCTGACTGGCTGTTTACAGCCTGTAGCAGCGCTGAGATTTCCCACGAGACCTGAAGGCAGCAGTGAGTGAAATGTTTTCACAGACTGGGCGTCGGAGCGAGCAGACTCTATCTTTAGGTGTGTGTGTGTGTGTGTGTGTGTGTGTGTGTGTGTGTGTGTGTGTGGTATGAAGACCATTCATTACCACATTCCTACTCAGGCCTGTGCCTGGGAACTGTGTGTGTATGTGTGTGTGTGGGGGTGGGGGGCGGTTTAGGGAATTTCTGTTTGAACCTTGGTGTTTGGAGCTAAAGGTGTTTCTGCTGGAGGCTGCAGAGCAGAACCAGAGGAACCTTCTGATGGTGGACCCTCCCTGCAGGTCTCATGGTTGTGGTCCATTAGCCTCCTGCTTTGAGTCTGGGTTAGGGTTAGTTCCTGGTGGTGCAGATCTCAGCTGGATCTAATTAAAACCCAGAATCTCTGCAGCTTCATTCACCAACAGCAGAGATCCTCCAGAAACTAAGCTAGGACTGCATCATGTCTGGAGTTATTATCCATCTATTTACAAACAAGAAGACCCAGGATGAGCATAGATCTAGAGTCAGCCGGCGTGGCTCCTGCTAGCTAGCTAGCAGCTGCTAGTGGTCGCTAGTGGTCCTCACACGTCTGTCCGAGACTCAGAAACCTCTGGTTCATGTTCGGCCCTCAACGTTACCCTCAGCTTCATGGTTTTTAATATTAGCCTTTCCACCATGACTGACCCCCGTTTAACACAGTAACAGGTACGGGGGCCTGCTGAGGCCAAAATACCTAAGTAATGAATCTTTCCCTACTGATACGAGTGAATCCTGAGATTCCAGCCAGGCTGCATGAACCGTGTGAGCGTAATGGATGTGCCGACATCATTTAATCAGCATATCATGGTATATTTTATTGTCCTGGGAAAATAAAATCTACTACACTATCATGACTGATCTGATCTGGACCACCCCTGGATGGAATAGGGAGCCTAAGCCACGCCTACTTTGGGACCATGGGTCCCCTACAGCTAAAAAAATGAATAGGAGTCTATGGAGCGATGAGTTCTGTCCTGATCCCGTCTGATACATGCCATGGATTTACCACGATGTCCGTGAAGTTTAAAGACACATTTTGATGCCAAGAAAGTGCTGATTTCCCACAGGCGGCAAAGTTATTTTAGGTTTTGCTCGTCTCACCTAATTGACGTCATTAAAGCAGACAAGGAAAAGATTAGCGAGCTTCGGATCCTTATTCAAAGATGAAAGGAGCATTAAAGGTGGAGAAAACCACTAAAAATCTGACCATGTGGAGAGTAGCAGCTACGCTGGGGGAGAAGAGATTCTGCTGTGACGTCATAGATGACACGTCTGATTTGGAGTCTTTTTATTACCAATTTTTACAAGCTAGGTGCTGGTCTTAAAATTAGAATATCAGGACAAAGTTGATCTACTTCAGTAATTCCATTCAAAAAGTGAAACTTGTATATTAGAATCATTCATCACACACAGACTGATAGATTTCACACGTTTATTTCTATTATGTTGATGATTCTAACTGACCACTAATGAAAATCCCAGATTCAGGATCTCAGAATATTAGAATATTGTGAAAAGGTTCTATATTGAAGACACCTGGTGCCACACTCTAATCAGCTGATGAACTCCAAACAGCTGCAAAAGCCTTTAAATGGTCTCTCAGTCTAGTCCTGTAGGCTACACAATCATGGGGAAGTCTGCTGACTTGACCGCCGTCCAAAAGACGACCATGGACACATTGCACAAGGAGGGCAAGACACAAAAGGTCATTGCTAAAGAGGATGGCTGTTCACAGAGCTCTGTGTCCAAGCACATTAATAGAGAGGTGAAGGGAAGGACAAGATGTGGTAGAAAAAAGTCTACAAGCAACAGAGATAACCACACCCTGGAGAGGATTGTGGAACAACACCCACTCAAAGATGTGGGGGAGATTCACAAAGAGTGGACTGCAGCTGGAGTCAGTGCTTCAAGAACCACCACGCACAGACGTATGAAGACATGGTTTCTGCTGTAGCAGTCCTTGTGTCAAGCCACTCTTGAACAAGAGACAGCATCAGAAGCGTCTCACATGGGGCCCCCCCAGTCTTTCCTCCCCATCCTCAGAGATTTCCCTGCTGCTCCATCACATCACCACACACACATACACATAGGGCCTTGGGGTAAGGTCTAGTTCTGTGGGTGCGGGTATGATTCCCATCTCCGCAGTCCCGTGGCGGCCAGCGCCCCAATTTTAATTTGCATATTAAACACTTCCATCAACGACATTTCATGCAGATTCAGACTTAGGGCCTTGGAGGGGGGCACACACTCAACGGCACCTGAAGAGGGGGATCACTCAACCTCTCCTCGGGTGCCGGTGCCCACTTCCAATTTTAAACTGCACCTAGACACCAACGGTTCTGGGGGGAGGGGGAATTGGGGTTGTGTGCTGACACCAGATGGTGTAGGCCGGATGATGTCTGCCCTGCCCCATCCCCCCCCAACCGCAAAATGCACTCTAACAACACACATCAACACCACATTAGAGCAGGCGGAGGGAGACTAGGGGTCTTCCCACACTACTGTTCTCGGTTCGCTGCCCGGGGGTGGAGACTTGCTCTGCGCTGGCCGGGGTTGCCTGTTCATCATCACCCCAGTTAGAACAGGACCATCTCTGAGTCCAGTAGTGGTTGTGCTCAGTGTGCAGCTGTATCAGACCACAGTGTGTAGGGTGTGTATGGGGAGTGTGAGTGGGTGTATTACGTGCATTCTTGTGTGTCTAGGTCGAATGTATTTTTGAGTGAGTAAGAGGGTGGGAGTGTGTGACTGTGTTTGTGTGTGACTGCCTATGTGTCAGGTAGAGTTTTGGACTCCTCCCCTCTCCTGGGACATCTTGTGATGCTATAACATCTTGACCTACCCTCCCCCTGCCTCGATTCCTGCTGGTGGGTGATACCTCGGTCTGCCTGCATATTTGCAGCTCTCGTATGTGGGGCTGAAAGTTTTTTTTTGCAGCTGTCAGCTAGCTCCCGGTGGCTGCTTGTAGGGGCCTGGAGTTCTGAGCTCAGTCTACCTTCAGGTGGGTGACTTCAGGCTGGGCTGGGGGCTTGCCGTCGTCATCTCCTGGGCCTCTGGCATGGCTGCTGGTTGGCCCCCCTGGGAGAGCCTCTGCGCCCATCGGGAGAGGGGTTGGGGCTGCTCCGGTGGCGGTCTCTCTGGGGTCCCCGCGCTCTGGGGAGACCTCGGGATCTCAGGGCTTGGATCTCCTCCATCCTCCATGGGTCTTTTGGGGGCAGGTCTGTGGCCTCTGACACTCACTATTGGACATTCCTCTAGAGAAACCTTACATACACATTTATTTTATGACCTGGCCAACAGGCTGCATAAATAAGTAAAACAGTGAATGCATACAATATAAAACATAGCACAAACATTTACATTAAAAAAAGTAAGTATAAAATATTAAAAAATAAATAAATAAAAGAGCTTATATATTTAGTATCCAGTTGGTCTTAGTGGTGTTCAAACAGAGGTGGAGATTATAAAAAAACTGCTCTATAGAGGCTAAGCTGAGTTGAAGACTGGAAGCCACAGATTGGGGAGAGGGACCACTTGTGTACAGAATGGTGTCATCTGCATAGACGTGAATCCGGGAGGTGCCAGCAGCCTCGGCTATATTATTGATATAGATAGAAAAAAGCGTTGGGCCCAGAATGGAGCCTTGAGGCACACCTTTAGAGACAATCAGTGGATCTGACATAATGTCCTCCGCCTTTAATTGCTGGACACAGTTAGTGAGATAACTAGCAAACACGTGTACACAACACAGGTGCTCACATGGTGCTCTCAAGTATGGGCTTGGGTGTTTTTAACACATAACCTAAGGCTGTGGTTGGCACTATATGCACTAGGATTTATTACCGTGTGCTTGCTGCTGTTATACATCCTCATGTTGTTGGTGCAGTGATGTTTTGGTTCTGTTGGATTTTTTGTGTCCCCTTTTTTCTCTTTCTCTTTCTGCAGGTCTAGAAGTGGATTATTTTGCATCCTTTATTGTTTATTTTTGTGAACTCCCCCCTTCCTTCTCTATCCCCCCTTTCTCTTTCTCTTCCGTGTCCGTTGAAATTTTAACCAACCGAAAACATTTCTAATAAAGTTCTGATATCAGGCAGGGTGTTATAGCTGAATCTATAACGATCCACCTGTGGGAATAAAACTGTAAGGCTTGTTTTCTGCACTCAGACATCAATTCTGTTTGCTACACAGCCAAACAGGACATGGGGTCTCACCTGGGCTAAAGACAAAAAGGACTAGACTGCTGCTGAGTGGTCCAGAGTTCTGTTCTCTGATGAAAGTAAATGTTGCATTTCCTTTGGAGATCAAGGTCCCAGGGTCTGGAGGAAGAGAGGAGAGGCTCAGAATCCACGTTGCTTGAGGTTCAGTGTAAAGTTTCCAGTCAGTGATGGTTTGGGGTGCCATGTCATCTGCTGGTGTTGGTCCATTGTGTTTTCTGAGGTCCAAGGTCAACGCAGCCGTCTACCAGGAAGTTTTAGAGCCCTTCATGCTTCCTGCTGCTGACCAACTTTATGGAGATGCAGATTTTATTTTCCAACTGGACTTGGCACCTGCACACATCAGTGCCAAAGATACCAGTACCTTTTTTAAGGACCATGGTGTCCCTGTTCTTGATTGGGAGACGTCAAAGTTCATAGTTTGTTTATGCCATCCACCATTAAACCAAAAAGAAGGAACTCACTTGTGACATCACTGTTTGATGTCATATATAATGTTGTTCCTCTCCACTGCCAGGATTAAAGCCATGAAAAACACACCGATGCACTTCTCAAACGATGTGGTCAGTAAATAAGCCGCGAGGTCACACGTATAGACGTAATCTACATAGATACGAAATCGCATTGCTGCAATACTTTTATTTTGAAAATTACTGGGCATTTTACACTGAAACCGAGTGTGATTTCCTGTCTAACCCTATGTTAACTGCGGAAATTGACGCATCCCAGAAGCGGCTCGTGGAAAAAATAGAACTCGATCCTATCTTTATCTTCTGGGACGTGTCTGGAAATTGCCGCGTCGTGGCTGGTTTGTGTCACCCCCACAGACTATAATGGATTCTATTTGAAGCAGCGCCGTTCTGCTGCTGTTCCGTGCCGCTGATGCTTCCAGTGTGCAGTAGGGGTCATTCGAACCACACATAATTATTCATCATTTAAATTGAAGTACAACTTGTGTGTGATTCAGAGCGTAAAGCAAAGCGGATTAGAAAATGGCTTTCATAGCCCCGTTCAGGGACCCATGAGCCGACCGGAGGGGGAGGAGCCTTAGCTTGGTGTTGTTCCTACAGCTTTAGGGTCTGGCGTAGTTCCTGCAGCTTTAGGGTCTGGTGTAGTTCCTGGAGCTTTAGGGTCTGGTGTTGTTCCTACAGCTTTAGGGTCTGGCGTAGTTCCTGCAGCTTTAGGGTCTGGTGTTGTTCCTACAGCTTTAGGGTCTGGCATAGTTCCTGCAGCTTTAGGGTCTGGTGTAGTTCCTGCAGCTTTAGGGTCTGGTGTAGTTCCTGCAGCTTTAGGGTCTGGTGTAGTTCCTGCAGCTTTAGGGTCTGGTGTAGTTCCTGGAGCTTTATGGGTTGATGTAGTTCCTGGAGCTTTAGGGTCTGGTTTAGTTCCTGGAGCTTTAGGGTCTGGCGTAGTTCCTGCAGCTTTAGGGTCTGGCGTAGTTCCTGGAGCTTTAGGGTCTGGCGTAGTTCCTGGAGCTTTAGGGTCTGGCGTAGTTCCTGGAGCTTTAGGGTCTGGCGTAGTTCCTGGAGCTTTAGGGTCTGGTGTAGTTCCTGGAGCTTTATGGGTTGATGTAGTTCCTGGAGCTTTAGGGTCTGGCGTAGTTCCTGGAGCTTTAGGGTTTGGTGTAGTTCCTGGAGCTTTAGGGTCTGGCGTAGTTCCTGGAGCTTTAGGGTCTGGCGTAGTTCCTGGAGCTTTAGGGTCTGGCGTAGTTCCTGGAGCTTTATGGTCTGGTGTAGTTCCTGGAGCTTTAGGGTCTGGCGTAGTTCCTGGAGCTTTAGGGTCTGGCGTAGTTCCTGGAGCTTTAGGGTTTGGTGTAGTTCCACATCAGGAATGTGTTCTTGTGAAGCTGTTAGTTGTGTTTGGGTTTGATAAGCTGATGTTTTTAGTCAACAAATTCTGGTTGAACTGGGAAGTCTGTGTGTGTGTGTGTGTGTGTGTGTGTGTGTGTGTGTGTGTGTGTGTGTGTGTGTGTGTGTGTGTGTGTGTGTGTGTGGATACCTGAGGCATTAAGTCATCATTCCAGCCCTGAATTGGTGGCATGAAGGCCGTTTGCTCACCTACCCCCCCATTCTCTCTCTCTCTCTCTCTCTCTATCTCTCTCTCTCTCTCGCTCTCTCTCGCTCTCTCAAACACAATGAGATTAGAGTACAATCCAGTATCTATGTCCACCATCTTGTCTGTGTGTTTTCCTGCTGTGTTGACAGAGCAAATACATACTTTCTAGTGTGTGTGTGTGTGCGTGTGTGTGTGTGTGTGTGTGTGTGTGTGTGTGTGTGTGTGTGTGTGTGTGTGCGCNGAGGAGCACTGTTTCTGGTAGGACATTAAGAGTGTGACTCAATAAAGGAACTTCCTGTTAAGAAAACGAACGCCTCGTGGTCTTTGTCGTGAGTGTCTCGCCGACATATTCAGTTATATGGATATATAACAGAACATCCTCCTCAACAACGTGGTGGAGTTGTTTCCAGAAGCAGAGAAGATCTTCTGCGGTCTTCGTGACAATCGGAGCTCCAGCATCAGGTGAGAAAGCGGTGAGTTCAGCTTTTCTCTAGACTTCCTGCCCTCTGGATCTGCTGCTGTTCCTTTGGCCTCTCTGAGAAACGCGCTCGTTTTGCTGCTTTCATCAGACTGAAGAGGTTCCCTCTATCAGACTCGCTCATGATGCAGGAGCGCTGCTCGCTAGCTCTCTGATCCATCCTGCTCACACTCTCCGACGGAAAAGCCCCGAATCTGAATGTGACTCTGGAGGAAAAAGCGGTTAGCTCTACTCCGTGAACTCTGGTGACCAAAGGTCCTCTTTTCCAGACTGGATGTGTCCTCAGCTGATCAGAACCAAAGCGTTGGGTCTTTCATCTCCTGCGTTCTTCTGAAGCAGCATCTTAATCAGCTCTCCTGCTTTGTTTCTATTGCAGCTGTTAGCTAAACACGGCTAAAGGAAACCTGCTACACTTCAGGATCTGGGACTGATTCATCGTGGCTTCTGGACAGCATGGACACAGGTGTGTGTGTGTGTGTGTGTGTGTGTGTGTTCTATCTTTAGTCATTATTTTAACTACTGAAGGTTACAATAACAGCCTGCTGCCTTTGTGTATTTACCTGTATTATTGCTCCGATTCTCTAAGTGTTTCCTAAGCAGTAAATTTCCCCACTGTGGGATCAATAAAGTCTATTCCTCCAATATCTCTGAGTTTATTTATTAAACAAATAAACTCAGAGCCATAAATACTTCCTCATTCATAATGCCTCATTCATGCTGAAAAACACATCGTTTCTTTCCTCTAAAGCAGATAAGCTGTTAGGTCACTGGTACAGATGTTCTGTTTACATGGTTAGAGAAATTTACCGTATGCTTTTACACTGATGGCGTGTGTGATTTTCTGTCTAGCTCTATGTTAGCTGTGGAGCTGGACGTGTCCCAGATGAGTGTCACAGCAACAACAGAACCCAATCCTGTCTTCAGCAGCGTCTGGTGTGACTCAACCCGTACAGTAAAATGGCTTCTAGCTGACACGGAGACCTGCCGCTGCCGTAACGCGCTACAGACGCTCCCGATGTGAATCCTGAGTTTTTCAATTAAGTTCAGTCAAAAAAAATCACAAATGTCATCTGGCTGGTGTCACATATCAGACATACACCAATATTGATGCTGATATATTGTGCACCCCTAGTAGCGACCCTTTTCTATGTGATGATGCCAGCTGGTTTAGTTACACTGCAGATGGAACATCAGCTCTTAACATTATTATCCAAGTTCTTTATTCTGTATCTATGTTTAGTATTAAGTAGAGATCTCTGAATAATTCAGTTACTACCTTTCAGTGCTGATCATACCTGCCTGTGACTCATCCTGTGCAGCCTGCAGAGACCCGGTGGTCGGTAATTCACATTATCATATGTTTCTGTTTTCTACAGATGTTCAACAGGTGGTGCTGGTTAAAGAAGAAGCTCCTGAAGAACAGAGTGCTGGTGTGGACCAGCAGGACCCAGAACACCTCCACATAAAGGAGGAACAGGTGGAACACCTCCACGTAAAGGAGGAACAGGTGGAACACCTCCACATAAAGGAGGAACAGGAGGAACTCTGGACCAGTCTGGAGGGAGAGCAGCTCAATTTGAAGGAGGAGACTGATGCTGCCAGGTTTCCAATCACTGCTGTTTCTATCGAGAGTGAGGATGATGAAGAGAAACCTCTGTTCTCACAGCTTCATCAGCTTGGTGAGTGGATGCATGCTTCATGTTAGAGTGGCTTAACTGCAGTTTTCTGGCTAAAAGCGCCCGCAAACCTCCATTAGCTTCGGTTTGCTCAGTCAGCTTGTAGCTGGCAAAGTAATGGCTGACTCACATCTCAGAGCCTTGCTCTTAGCTCCACCTCTTTGGACATTTTTGCATTGTCTGGAAGTGTCGAGACGTGTGAAACTCGCAAGATGGCGGTGAAGGTAACCGCCCTTTGGGCTACAAATTCAGCTCCTCAGAAACGTCTGAGTGATATCACGGAGGGTTTGTACATATTTTTTATAGTCGTTGCTTTTGGCTCGCTGTGATGGAGGAGAATGTTCTGTGGTTCTGCTGAACCTCACTATGGCTTTTGAAGCTGTTGACATTTTTATGTCACTTGGTTCTTTTTTTAACACAGAAAAGAGATTGTTTTACCTTTTTTTCTTACTGATGTTTCGACCACAGCTGTGGTCTTCTTCAGAGCTAAGCCGCTGTTAGCAGCTTCACTTCCTTCTCCATTTATCTGCAGGCAGCAGAGGACAGTGTCGCCCTCTGCTGCTTGTGCTCTCCTCACCGATGACACAGTCTCATGTGATCCAACGAGTAAACCCCATCGTCTCTGTTCATGGTTGTGTGTCCACGTCTCCTTATTTCTATCGCTCCTTTGATCCGTCTTTTGTATTTTTGTTGTTCTGTGTTTATGATCCTTGTTCTGTTCCAGTCCATTATATGATTCTCTCTTGTGCAGTGATCTGTTATGGCTGATTTTTTTATTCTACTTTCTACTTCTNTGCTGTGTTGACAGAGCAAATACATACTTTCTAGTGTGTGTGTGTGTGCGTGTGTGTGTGTGTGTGTGTGTGTGTGTGTGTGTGTGTGTGTGTGTGTGTGTGCGCACTAATATAATTTCAAACTGTCAGTGTTCATTTAGGTATTTTCCATTAATATTGTTAATAAAAAAGTATAACTATAGAGTTTTGTTGATCAAAGTGTAAAATGTGAACTTTTCATATATGTCTAATAGGTGTGGAAGAAGAAACGTTCTTTTATATAACGCCTCTCAAGATAAAATCACGAGGCGCTTCACAAGAACAAAAAGTTAAATAAAAATTAACAAATGATTAAAAATATCAAAAAAGGGAAAAGTAAACATTGTGATGAAAAAAGGAAAATGAATAGGGAAAGATGATCAGTGGATCATGGGTGATATTGATTCTAGGCCCAGCCCTAGTTAGTCGACTAAAATCAGACAACAATTCAAACAAACTGGACGACTAAATTGTGAATAAAATTAAAAATACTTTTAGTCAAAGACTAAAAGTAAATAAAAGGTTCTTCATAATCATAATGAACACTGGCTCCAGATCCCTCCGTTCTGCTGATAAGGACTTGGTTCCCAGGTGGCGGGGGTATTGGCGAGGAGATCCATCTTTTGCTATCATGGACCACAGACTGTGGAACCACCTCCCTCCCTCCTGACATCAGAGGATCCACCTGAGTAGCGTTTTAACTCTTTTAGGTCTATATGATGCCGGTTCTGGTTGTTACTGTTTGGTAGCAGAGTAAGGGCTGGTGGTGGATCTTAACCCGTGATGTTCTAAAGCCAACAAGGTGCACTGATCTTTACATCTGAGTGTGTTGTAGCGTGTTCAGAACCTCGGGCTGCCTAGACTGGTGGCACGAAGATAATGATGACCTGGTTATAGTTTAGGGCAGACTAGAACCACGTAGGACCACATAGAACCAAGTAGAACCACATAGGACCACATAGAACCACATAGGACCACGTAGAACCGCGTAGAACCACATAGGACCACGTAGAACCACATAGAACCACATAGGACCACATAGAACCACATAGAACCGCGTAGAACCACATAGAACCACGTAGAACCACATAGGACCATGTAGAACCACATAGGACCATGTAGAACCACATAGGACCATGTAGAACCACGTAGAACCACATAGGACCATGTAGAACCACGTAGAACCACATAGGACCACGTAGAACCACATAGGACCATGTAGAACCACGTAGAACCACATAGGACCACATAGGACCATGTAGAACCACATAGAACCACATAGGACCATGTAGAACCACGTAGAACCACATAGGACCACATAGGACCACGTAGAACCACATAGGACCATGTAGAACCACATAGGACCATGTAGAACCACATAGGACCATGTAGAACCACGTAGAACCACATAGGACCACATAGAACCACGTAGGACCACAAAGAAACAAGTAGAATCACATAATGATGGGTTTAGGTTAACGTAACTAGTTCTGACAGAAAGACATTTAACCTGCTGCACCTGTGTGTGTTTGAATTACCTGGGTGTGTCGGCTTGTTAGTGACATCTGATCACACACACACACACACACACACACACGCACAGACAGACACACACACAGACACACACACATGCATACACACACACACAGACACACACACAGACACACACACACACACACACACACACACACACACACACACACACACACAGACACACAC
>SSNS01000722.1:138371-149958 GCA_006937985.1 Aphyosemion australe | reverse complement strand
TAGGTGTGCGTGTGTGTGTGTGCGTGTGTGCGTAGATGTGTGCGTGTGTGTGTGTGTGTGTGTGTGCGTACGTGTGTGTGTGTGCGTGTGTGTGTGTGCGTGTGTGCGTACATGTGTGCGTGTGTGTGTGTGCGTCCCTGTCTCAGGGTTGGACAGCAGGACGTGGACATTAAACTTTCAGGCCAGTTCATCAAAGAGATCCACTGCGTGTTTGTGAGTGAGACCAACGACCAGGGAGAAGGTCAGTCACCTGTTTGATCGGATTCAAATAAACTTTGTTCAGCTGTTTCTTCTGAACGCTGACGAGGCGTCAGCCTGAGAGCTGATTGGCTGACTGGTGATGTGTGACAGTTACCCTGTGGTGTGTCTGTTGTCATGGCGACGGTCTGAAACATCCCTGTTGTGTCTCAGAAATCCCAAACAGCTGATTTTAGTTTGTTCCCGTTTGACCAGTGGTGGTGACTCTGGAGCCGCTGGTGGGAGCTGAAACCTACGTGAACGGGAAGCAGATCACTGACGCTGTGGTCCTGAAGCAAGGTACAGGATTCAAACTAGCAACTCCACCAGAACCGTAGTGAGACATTTTTTATTCGTGTATTCGAAGTAAAACATTCACCAGCTAACATTAAGGTCCTAAAATCAGACCTGGAATTATGAAAGCTACACCAGAACCCGTCTGAACAGGTCTGTAGTGTCCGGCAGCAGGAAGGATGTGAGAGGTCTCGGTGGTAGGTTGGAGAGCAGATGGAGATTGAATGAAGAGTCTTTGTGACACCAGAACAAGGTCCGATGGTCTCGTGTGTTTGCTGTTCCTCCCCACGGTTCCATCGGGGTTTAAACGGCAGACTCAGCTGCTCTGGTAACATTTTTCTGTGTTGCTAGGAAACCGCATTGTCATGGGGAAGAACCACGTATTCCGCTTCAACCACCCGGAGCAGACTCGATTGGAGCGAGAGCGCAGCGCCACAGCCGACCAGCAGGGGGAGCCAGAGGACTGGAACTACGCTCAGAAGGAACTGCTGGAGAAGCAGGGCATCGACATCAAGCTGGAGATGGAGAAGAGGTCAGTAGAACCAGGTCCACATGGTCCAAGCCTCAACTGGTCCATGGGTCAGGTCCGACTAGTTCAATGGGTCAGGTCTGACTGGGTCCATGGGTCAGGTCCGACTAGTTCAATGGGTCAGGTCTGACTGGGTCCATGGGTCAGGTCCGACTAGTTCCATGGGTCAGGTCTGACTGGGTCCATGGGTCAGGTCCGACTAGTTCCATGGGTCACGTCCGACTGGGTCCATGGGTCAGGTCTGATTTGTTCCATGGGTCAGGTCCGACTAGTTCCATGGGTCACGTCCGACTGGGTCCATGGGTCAGGTCTGATTTGTTCCATGGGTCACGTCCGACTGGGTCCATGGGTCAGGTCTGATTTGTTCCATGGGTCAGGTCTGACTAGTTCCATGGGTCACGTCCGACTGGGTCCATGGGTCAGGTCTGATTTGTTCCATGGGTCACGTCCGACTGGGTCCATGGGTCAGGTCTGATTTGTTCCATGGGTCAGGTCCGACTAGTTCCATGGGTCAGGTCCGACTAGTTCCATGGGTCAGGTCCGACTAGTTCAATGGGTCTGGTCTGATTTGTTCCATGGGTCAGGTCTGATTTGTTCCATGGGTCAGGTCTGACTAGTTCCATGGGTCAGGTCTGACTGGGTCCATGGGTCAGGTCCGACTAGTTATGGGTCAGGTCCGTCTGGGTCCATGAGTCAGGTCTGACTAGTTCCATGGGTCAGGTCTGATTTGTTCCATGGGTCAGGTTCGACTGGGTCCATGGGTCAGGTCTGATTTGTTCCATGGGTCAGGTCCGACTGGTTCCATGAGTCAGGTCTGACTAGTTCCATAGGTCAGGTCTGACTGGGTCCATGGGTCAGGTCCGACTAGTTCCATGGGTCAGGTCCGACTAGTTCCATGGGTCAGGTCTGACTAGTTCCATGGGTCAGGTCCGACTAGTTCCATGGGTCAGGTCCGATTAGTTCCATGGGTCAGGTCTGACTTGGTTATGTTGGTTTTCTGCATTGACTGATGGTGGACCTGTGGACGTGTCTCAGGCTGCAGGACGTAGAGACTCAGTACCGTAAAGAGAAGGAGGAGGCGGACCTGCTCCTGGAGCAGCACAGACTGGTGGGTCACCTGAACACCTGGTAGCTGACAGCTGTCTGAGATGATTGTTGACCTGTGTGTGTGTGTGTGTGTGTGTGTGTCCAGTATGCAGACAGCGACAGCGGAGACGACTCTGATAAACGGTCCTGTGAGGAGAGCTGGAGGCTGATCTCCTCTCTGAGGGAGAAGCTTCCTGCCAACAAGGTAAAACATCTGGATGAGTTTTGTTCCACCAGGTATCAGGTTCCATCAGGAACAGGAAGTGATCACCGGTGTGTGTCCAGGTGCAGACCATAGTGAAGCGCTGTGGTCTCCCCAGCAGTGGGAAGAGGAGGGAGCCCCTCAGGGTCTACCAGATCCCCCAGAGGAGGAGGATCAGCAAAGACCCCAAACGGGTCACGGTGGAGGACCTACGCATGCAGGCCGTCAAGGAGATCTGCTATGAGGTCTCTGAGAACATTGTGTCTTCTGTCACCCACCCGGTGGTTCATCTCAGCTCATTTCTCACTGTGTGTGTGTGTGTGTGTGTGTGTGTGTGTGTGTGTGTGTGTGTGTGTGTGTGTGCGCGCGCATGTGTGTGTGTGACCCCCCAGGTGGCTCTGGGAGACTTCCGTCACTCCCGTCAGGAGATCGAGGCGCTGTCCATCGTAAAGATGAAGGAACTCTGCCGCATGTACTCCAAGAAGGACCCCAGCGAGAAGGACAGCTGGAGGGCGGTGTCCCAGGACGTCTGCGACACCGTGGGCATCGGAGAAGAGAGGAGCCCCCCCACCGAGGAGGGAGGAGGTGTGGGAGAGACAGGGGGGGGGAAAGAGAAAGGAAAGGTGTACGACCTGAAGGCTCACATCGATAAGCTAACGGATATCCTGGAGGTGAGTTCTCACTCATCAGATCACCTGAACTCACCTGTGTGGTGATCAGCAGGTAAACACCTGCAGCTGTTGATCTGATGGAAACATCTGACTCCTGCAGGAGGTGAAGCTTCAGAACAACATGAAGGACGAGGAGATTAAAGCTCTGAGAGACAGAATGATCAAGATGGAGAGCGTCATACCTGTTCAGGTACGTCCTCCACTGTCCTGTCAGTAACAGTGTTCATCAGCCGTGTCAGATAAGCCTGGAGCTTTGGAGTCCTGACTTGTTATATAACAGTGGGTCACACCCAGACCCATTAAAGTCCACTTGTGGCTCTACGGCCCGCTGAGCCGAGAGCAGAGCCTGCACCCTGCACTGATCAGTAACTCCACTCGTTTCCAGGACGACGACCTAAACGGAGAGGGAGGCGAGTGTCCTCAGAAGGACAGTGGCGATGCAGACGACGACCCTGACCACCCAGATGTCAGAGTTCAGAAACTGATGGAGGAGGACCCGGCCTTCAGGAGAGGGCGCCTCCGCTGGCTGAAGCAGGAACAGCAGCGGATTCAGAACCTGCAGAAACAGAACATTACCAAGAAACTGCGAGGACAGACCCAAAGCCAAGGTTACCGGGGGTGGGGGGGCTGTATGACACACATGATGGTTACTACATGTATGTGCAGAGCAACGTGAGGTTACACTGTATCTCTGCATCTCTGCAGGTCAGAACACTCCCATGGTCCCGGTTCATCTTCCTGGGACTGGCCGCTTCATCCCTCCCCAGGAATGTAAGCTCAAGTTCCCTTTCAAGAGTAACCCCGCCCACCGGTTGTCCTGGGGACCAGCCAGCGAGGCCCTGCTGGCTCTGGGTCTGGGGGAGGGAGGAGGGGAGTGTGGGGAGTGTGGGGAGCAAAGGGAAAATGGAGGAGGAACAGAAGGTTCTCCACCTCCCCCTCAGGGTCCACCTCCTCCCCTCCTACCCCTTCCTTTCATGACTCCGCCTCCTCGAATGCGGACCCCTAGCCCTCATCGGGCCTGGCAACAGCGTAACCAAGGCAACCAGGGCAGCTTTCCCTTCAACCAACAAGGAAACAACCAGAACTTCCAGCGGCGCTATCGCCGCAACTCCCTGGATAGCTCCTCCCACAGTAACCATGACAACAACCAGCAATATGACGGAGGCAACAACGGTCACCAGGGGCGACCAAGACAGAGGAGGGGGGTGTCACCGGGAGGAGGGGAGAGAGGGGGAAGGGGGGGTGGAGGGAGCAGAGACAGAGACGGGGGGTTCTACTTTAATCAGCGCCTGCACCATCAGTACCACCCACACCCCTACTACAACCCCCAAAATGGACCATTCCAGCCAGGACTCCCCAACTACCACAGTCTGCCCCGCCCTGGAGCCCCGCCCCTTACACCCAACATGTTAATGGGGGTGGTGCCACCAACGGTTGGGTGGGGCTTCACCACCCCGCCTCGGATGAGACGACAGTTTAGCGCACCGGACCTCAAAAACAACAAGGAAACCCCGATCTGAGGCCCGCCGCACGGAGGCCTCTGATTGGCTGCAGGATGCACGAGGATCCTCATGCTGTAGAGAGAGAGAGTGTGTGCATATATATGTGTGTGTGTGTGTGTGTGTGTGTTTCGGCACTTTTACCGAACACTCTGTTACACAGCCAAAACTAACGTCACACACATCCAGAGTCTGTCCTGCTGTGTGTTTGTGTGGGAGTATGAATGTGTCATCGCACAAGTGAGCTGTTGCCACAGCAACACTGTTTTAGCGGTTTTATATGTGTGCTGTTTGTAGTCGGCTTGGATCTGGGTTTTATTTACTGATTTTTTTCATCTGCTGGTTCTTAACAAGGTGCCTTAACGAAGCGTCTGCTACTGTTAGCTAAAAGCCACGAATGAAGCTGATTTTAAATCATGTTTAGTTCACACGCAGGATAGAGGTAGCCAGTTAGCTTTGGCTCTGTTAGCATGTTACCTTTGGCCCATTAGCCAGTTAGCTTTGGCTCTGTTAGCATGTTACCTTTGGCCCATTAGCCGTTTAGCTTTGGCTCTGTTAGCATGTTACCTTTGGCCCATTAGCCAGTTAGCTTTGGCTCTGTTAGCATGTTACCTTTGGCCCATTAGCCGTTTAGCTTTGGCTCTGTTAGCATGTTACCTTTGGCCCATTAGCCGTTTAGCTTTGGCTCTGTTAGCACATTACCTTTAGCTCTGTTATCCTAGCTCTGCTCATCCCACACAGACCCAAATGTAAGTTCTGGTGAAATCATCAGATAACTTTATTATGAAGAAAGTTTTGTATTATTTGGTGTTTTTGCTCAGGAGGCACCTGAAGGAACGTCACTCTCTTAGAAATTCTTTTTGTTTTAGTTTTATTTTAAAGTAATTTCCTCCTGACTGCTTCCTGAACAAATCTGTCCTCAAGGTTGGGATTTCCCATTTCCCTTGAACGCTGCAATGTCAAGTGCTTTAAACCAAAGAGAGCTGCTCTGCAGCGCCTCCTGCAGGCACTCAGAGGACGAGGTGTGTGAGTGGATGTTGCACCTCACAGGAGTGTGTCGTGTTTCTGAACTGTGTGTATATTTGAGGTGTTTCTGAATTTTAAAACATGAAATTTGCTGATGGTGAGTTCACTGTCACAGGCAATCATAGGAAAGGTGAGTGATGGAGTCATTAGAGTAAGGATTTATTTTAGAGATGTGGAAGATTGAAGGTGATGGATTCTGGTTCATGTAGGGCTGTGAAGGAGAGGATTCTGGGAGATGTAGTGAGCTTCAGAAGGCAGTGAGTGGATGATGAGACCTGAAAGCATCTAAGAGGAGAGGAATGTGTTACTGACACTACATTTTTAGAGCAATGCATTCTGGGAGATGAGCACCTAAGTGCTCTGTGACTGACATATTCTAAATGGTTGGACCCAACCAGCCAATGGGAGCGCTGCTTCCTGTTGGAAGGGCGTCGTTGACAGTGACGATGACAAAAACATAATAATTGATTGTGATTGGTCTGAGCAGAATGACATCAATCACATTTAATTTCTGCTGACCAATCACAGGACAATCCTGAAACCTGCTGCAACTGCTGGGGCTGATGGGAAACGAAGTTTCCTCGTTGTGCTTTTTAACAGTTTTTTCCTTGTTTGTTTTTTTTCTCCAGTTTGGGCCTCTGATTGGCTGTTTGGGTTTTTGTGTACTCACTTGCTTCCTGTCTGGATATTTTAGCCCCTCCTACTTCAGAATTTGGTTTATGATGTCATCATTTATCATTAATATAATTATAATAAAGTTTTGTGTCAATATTTGGTTCTTTTGGATGCTGCTAAAGGGAGACTCTTCGCTGTCGTATAACGTGTGTGTGTGTGTGCGCGCATGTTTGTGTGTGTGTGTGTGTGTGTGTGCGCTTGCGTGTGTGCGTGCGTGCGTGCGTGTGTGTGTGTAGTGTGTTTGTGTGTGTGTGTGTGCACGCATGTTTGTGTGTGTGTGCGTGCGTGTTTGTGCGTGTGTGCGCGCGTGTGTGTGTGCGTGTGTGCGTGCGTGCGTGCGTGTGTGTGTAGTGTGTTTGTGTGTTAATTTAGAATCATAACCTAAAGCTTGTGTTTTACTTTATGAAGCTGACTTTTTTCTTTTTACAATGTGTTCAGTTCTCTGTTTTTTTGTTGTTGTGGAGATGTGGCCTAAGGGTTGTTGTCATGGCGACCTGATTCCAGTTCATTCTAGACACCCCCCCCACACCCCAGACTCTGTTTTACCTCTGCTCCACTACACCCCTAGAATCTGTGACATGACAGCATGAAGCCCCTTCAGGACTGTGGAACAGCAATATGGACATGATGACATCATGATGTAATCCTCCTCCTATTGGCCCAGAGCTCCTAGGTTGTTGTTGTTTTTTGTCGTATCAGGAACCAATCTCAGGCTCTGCTTAAAGACAACATGATGGCAATAAACTAAGAATCTAAAAGTCCTCCTGGTCTTCTTTACTGCACTATGGTGGCTCAGAGAGGACAATCCTCTCACTACATCAAACTATAAAGTCTTATGGTCTGTAGACCTTAGTGATCCGCCCGGTATAAACTGTGGTGCTAACCTATTAGGAATGTTGTATACAAGCTTTGTGATTTTAAAATAATTATGTTTTCCAGCTCAGCTCTCTCTTCACTACGACAGACCGGTACAACGCCCACCTCACTGCAGACGCAGCACCAATCCAACTATCGATCTCCCACTTCATCTCTCTCTCACTCTTGAACAAGACCTTGAGATACTTAAACAGGACCACATCATCTGCAAAAGCCAGAGACCTGATCCTCAGGCCACCAAAACAGATCCCCTCACCACCTTGGCTGCTCCTAGAAATCCTGTCCATGAAAGTTATGAACAGAATCGGTGACAAAGGGCAGCCTTGGCGGAGTCCAACCCTCACCGGAAACAAGCCCGACTTACTGTCAGCATTGTGGACCAAGCTCTGACACTGGTCGTACAGGGACCTAACAGCCCGTATCAAGGGGCCTGGCACCCTCCAGGACACCCCCCCACCCCCCACCCAAGGGTATAGAGCTGGTCCAGTGATCCCCCTGTAGTTGGAACACACCCTGCGGTCCCCTTTTTTAAATAGTAGTGCACTGCTTTGATCTCCTGAGGCCCCTGATGGTGGACCAGAATCTCCTCAAAGCCGTACGGATTTCTTTCTCCATGCTTTCACAGAACTCCTCCCATGCCCAGACTTTTGCCTCTGCGACCACCCGAGCCACAGTCCGCTTGGACTGCCGGTACCTATCAGCTGCCTCTAGAGTCCCACAGGCCAAAATACCAGATAAGACTCTTTCTTCAGCTTGACACTGACAGCATCTCTAACTGCCGGTGTCCACCAGCGGGTTCGGGGGTTACCGCCATGACAGGCCGCAGCTCAGGTCGACCGCCTCGACAATGGCATACAAAGACAACAAAGTCGCTCATCGAACCGTGGTCTAAGCTATTCTGGTGCTACAAGCACACATGGACCTTTATGTTTGAACATGGTGTTCATTGTGGACAATCCATGACGAGCACAAAAGTCCAATAACAAAACACCGCTCCTGTCCCTTATACACCTCCAGCNGAACTCTGGTGACCAAAGGTCCTCTTTTCCAGACTGGATGTGTCCTCAGCTGATCAGAACCAAAGCGTTGGGTCTTTAATCTCCTGCGTTCTTCTGAAGCAGCATCTTAATCAGCTCTCCTGCTTTGTTTCTATTGCAGCTGTTAGCTAAACACGGCTAAAGGAAACCTGCTACACTTCAGGATCTGGGACTGATTCATCGTGGCTTCTGGACAGAATGGACACAGGTGTGTGTGTGTGTGTGTGTGTGTGTGTGTGTGTGTGTGTGTGTGTGTGTGTGTGTTTTCTATCTTTAGTCATTATTTTAACTACTGAAGGTTACAATAACAGCCTGCTGCCTTTGTGTATTTACCTGTATTATTGCTCCTATTCTCTAAGTGTTTCCTAAGCAGTGAATTTCCCCACTGTGGGATCAATAAAGTCTATTCCTCCAATATCTCTTCGTTTATTTATTAAACAAATAAACTCAGAGCCATAAATACTTCCTCATTCATAACGCCTCATTCATGCTGAAAAACACATCGTTTCTTTCCTCCAAAGCAGATAAGCTGTTAGGTCACTGGTACAGATGTTCTGTTTACATGGTTAGCATGTGTGATTTCCTGTCTAGCTCTATGTTAGCTGTGGAGCTGGACGCGTCCCAGATGAGTGTCACAGCAACAACAGAACCCAATCCTGTCTTCAGCAGCGTCTGGTGTGACTCAACCCGTAGAGTAAAATGGCTTCTAGCTGACACGGAGACCTGCCGCTGCCGTAACGCGCTGCAGATGCTCCCGATGTGAATCCTGAGCTTTTCAATTAAGTTCAGTCAAAAAAAATCACAAATGTCATCTGGCTGGTGTCACATATCAGACATACACCAATATTGATGCTGATATATCGTGCACCCCTAGTAGCGACCCTTTTCTATGTGATGATGCCAGCTGGTTTAGTTACACTGCAGATGGAACATCAGCTCTTAACATTATTATCCAAGTTCTTTATTCTGTATCTATGTTTAGTATTAAGTAGAGATCTCTGAATAATTCAGTTACTACCTTTCAGTGCTGATCATACCTGCCTGTCACTCATCCTGTGCAGCCTGCAGAGACCCGGTGGTCGGTAATTCACATGATCATATGTTTCTGTTTTCTACAGATGTTCAACAGGTGGTGCTGGTTAAAGAAGAAGCTCCTGAAGAACAGAGTGCTGGTGTAGAACAGCAGGACCCAGAACACCTCCACATAAAGGAGGAACAGGTAGAACACCTCCACATAAAGGAGGAACAGGTGGAACACCTCCACATAAAGGAGGAACAGGAGGAACTCTTGACCAGTCTGGAGGGAGAGCAGCTCCATTTGAAGGAGGAGACTGATGCTGCCAGGTTTCCAATCACTGCTGTTTCTATCAAGAGTGAGGATGATGAAGAGAAACCTCTGTTCTCACAGCTTCATCAGCTTGGTGAGTGGATGCATGCTTCATGTTAGAGTGGCTTAACTGCAGTTTTCTGGCTAAAAGCGCCCGCAAACCTCCATTAGCTTCGGTTAGCTCAGTCAGCTTGTAGCTGGCAGAGTAATGGCTGACTCACATCTCAGAGCCTTGCTCTTAGCTCCACCTCTTTGGACATTTTTGCATTGTCTGGAAGTGTCGAGACGTGTGACACTCGCAAGATGGCGGTGAAGGTAACCGCCCTTTGGGCTACAAATTCAGCTCCTCAGAAACTTCTGAGTGATATCACGGAGGGTTTGTACATATTTTTTATAGTCGTTGCTTTTGGCTTGCTGTGATGAAGGAGAATGTTCTGTGGTTCTGCTGAACCTCACTATGGCTTTTGAAACTGTTGACCATGATCGGCTGAGACGCTGGGTAGGCCGATCAGGAACTGACTCCAGAGCTTCCTGCCCGCTGTCTCGCTGCCTGAAGTTGTTTCTGTGTTCAGAGTCTGAGGAAAAACCCACGACTGAGCAGAATGTTCAACACTGCTGCCATTGTAGTGCTGTGTTATGTTTATGTGCAATCATACAGGGCTGCAGCTATCGATTATAATTATTAATTTGCCAAAGTATTCGATTCATCGAATAATCGGATAAGACTTTATATATGCTTAGTTCTGAAAATGTGGTTAAAATGTAAACGCAGCAATACTAGTTGTGAAAAACAAGTCAGCCAGCATATTTCTATGACAACATTGATTTTTATTCAGCTTCTTTTCATTTGCTGTCTTGAACTCGGCAGCAGGTTCAGCTGAGAAGGATGGCTTTGCCCGGGCCAGTCTGTCAATAGGGTATTCTACAGTTGACGTCACCACGCAAAGGCTGCTGGGAAGGGCCATACTGATAAGCCGCATTAACAATAGAAAATATACAGTTTCAGAGCGTTTTGACATCGATATGAAGGCATAAAATGGAGGAAATTGTTTTGACAAAAAAAAAACATACCAGAGAGCTTTTCGTGATGGCGACCCTGCTAATTATCGATCACCAGAACTGAAGCGCTAGCTCAAATGAAAGTGAAAGTAAAAACTAACCCTCGCTAGCAGCGCTGTTGTTTTAAACGCCATTATTCCCATCACGGCTCCTTCTTGAGTAATATAAAAATAAGTTCATTACTCTCAGTGCTCAAGTAACATTTTATCAAGGTAGTTTTTTAACTGTCAGGTTATCATTTGTGTCCCTACTTTTTATATTCCACTCACCTCTGGTCAAAAGACTTTTTCGTGGACGTTTGGGTGGACATGCTGTTTGGCCGAGACGTTCAGCTGGACCGCTGCCTCCTTGTTAACTCTCCTCCGTTAACAATGCTGCCTCTAACTCTCCGTTAACAACGCTGCGTCCTGCATTAACTCTCCTCTTCCGCTGCTCCTCCTGGATAACCCCACGACTGAGAGCGTCGTTACGACCGGCGGCTGGTCATTCTCGGATGTAGGACTTTCCCCTCCAGGAAGATGTAAGTAACAAATATATGTGCTTTTCTTGATCTGCTCCACACAGTTAAAATCCGCTCGTCCAACTTAAAAACTACCACCGCTTTGCTTCTTCTGTCTTTAGCTTAGCCCGTGTAGCTTTCCAGCTGTTTCGTGGTGTCGGCCTGAAACTGGCGTCTCCGGGTCTGCAGCGTTATACTATTGACTTTACCGGCTTTGGAAAAGGGATAAAAAGTCCTCTCCAACATCCGATCTGGGCGTCTAGAGTCCGATTAGCACCTCCCCCAGCAGCAGCGTTTGAAAATCTTTTAGGAGACGAAAAAATAACTTTAGCTAGATCTGAGCGCCTCAGTCCCATAGGAATCCATACTAAAATGTATATTGTTTGTATGACCATATTTCCCGGAGTGCTTTGCGGCAATCTATTTTTAGCTACTGTAGAAAGCTCTATTGAAGCTGATTCCTGAAAGATGGAGAATAAATGTAGTTTACCAGCTAACAACGGTGGTTATTTTACTAACAATACAATTAAACTCCAGAGCAGTTGATATCCATTTTAAATGTTTTTCCTT
>SSNS01000722.1:117313-130786 GCA_006937985.1 Aphyosemion australe | reverse complement strand
CACACACACACACACATATACAACTGACATAAACATACAATATACATTTAGAAAACAAAACTCAATATTTAAAAGCCCAAATATCCATCTTAAATCATAAAATAACCCCAAAACACAGCTCACCTTCACACACCTTTATCTAATAAACGTAAATACCCATAAATAAATATAGATATATATACACATACATATACAAATTTATACATACATACATCTACACATATCTAAAATACATAATCTATCTTTGGGTAAATAATCTTCTCATGTTAATTTCAAACAACAAAAATCCTGGTAATGCATTCCATACCACCATTTCTTGATAGAACACTGTTCTACATTTGATTTGTTCTGCACAAAGGTAACATAAATCTCCCCGACTGTTTTGTCATGTAGAATAACTGTTAATCTACAAAAAAAGATAACTTACTGAAATTACTTCTGGTGTTTGTGCCATAATTATGTTTGTATAAATGCTATTCCAAACCCTCTCTTACTTTCAGCCAGGCATGTACAGCATGTGAGGTGAATATACAAAGATTATAAAAATGTCATCTTTCTAGAATTAATCAGATTATTCTAACACATTGACAACCTGACACCCCCTAACTGATGAACCAAACTCCTGATTTGGGCTGTTCTGCACTCACAGTATAGTTCCAGGCCAACAGAATGCCATTTTACACCCTTTTGTTTTCTTTTAAAGTAGTGACAACTTAAAACGGCAGGTTTTTATCCATTCAACTGATATAAAATCTGATAAAAAGTACCGCCCACTCCAGAATGTGGGATTGGCCCCTGCACAGTGCCCCTTGTCAACCCGTGCCTGCCAGATAGGCTCACATTCCAGCCATTATTGCTTAGCTTCTCCATAGACGTGCCACAGTGGAATGCAAAGGGACGTTTACCTACACGAGTGCTGAAATGTTTTTGGTCAACCTAAAGTGTGCAGCCGTCTTCCCTATGTCTTGTACTATGTTAGCATCCCAGCCAAGCTAGCTAACGCAAATGGCATATTTAATGGTTGACCCGCTAGGTGAAAAATTTTAACGTGAAAAAAAAAAAATAAAATTTTTACATATTGAAGATCTCCTCTCGGTTGCACATTTGTTCACTACATGCGAGTAACTTTTGCTAACAGTCTAGGTTGACCAGATTTCCCACTTTGTGTGGCAAAGTCCCGCATTTTCATTACTTTTCACACGTCGGGTCACACGTCTTATATATACAGTCTTTGGTTTGAACCCACTGTGCAAATATTAAATGAAAACTCTGAAAGGCTGTTTAAACCTACATTTTTAATTGTAGGCCCATGCATATTTTTAAAAAGGAGTTACCGTTTTAAAATAATTTTATCTGAAGTTATTCAGAGCAACTGTAGAAGATCCGAAGAGCCTGAGTTAAGCTGTGGGAACTTCAGAGGAAGCATTTGCTGGTCGTTTGTTCAAGTTGAATTCAAATAGAATATATAGTACATGAAATATATGAAGATGATAATAAAGGTTTTATGTATATTTAACAGTTATATTCAAACTAAAAGGCAGAATAGAAGTGATTTTTTAGCTTTATTTTATCTCGTTGCATTGGAATTTCACGTAGTCTCTGTCCCAGTTTGTGGCAAGTTGGGATGTGGTCACCCTAGGATTCATGTGGGACATTTCTACTGGAACATGAACTGAACTTGTGGTATGTCTGTGTAGCTTTGGTTGAGAAGTGCTATGTTTTTGTTAACTTGGCTGTTTATGTGTGTTTTCTTATATTTATTTACTGCATTTATTGCATAGATTGCATGACACATTCATTTTGGTTGAATAAATGACAATGACAAACAATGTCCCTTTCATCTACCGCAATTTGTACAGAAGTACTGTTTGGAGTTTACTATCCTGCTTATGCCTTGGTTGCCACATCTGTGTGGATTTTTAATTTGTTTTTAATGAACATTACAATAAAGTTTGGCCACTGTGTGACTGCAAGCTATGCACCAACGTTAACTAAACTACCTCATCGTTTTATTGCAGGAAGGGAGAGTTTGCAAGTGGATGAAGTGGACATGTAAGATTTTAACATGTCCCTCAGCTAACCAGCGCAGTATCATTAAACACTGCAAATTGAAACACAGACACTATAGCAGGTCTTGTCCTTTGCCTTGCATCTACATTAACTGTTTGCTCTTTCAAGACTCAAGTAGCTCTCATTCAAAGATGTGGGGGAGATTCACAAAGAGTGGCCTGCAGCTGGAGTCAGTGCTTCAAGAACCACCACGCACAGACGTATGAAGACATGGTTTCAGCTGTCACAGTCCTGGTGTCAAGCCACTCTAGACCAAGAGACAGCGTCAGAAGCGTCTCACCTGGGCTAAAGACAAAAGGACTGGACTGCTTCTAGAAGTTCCAAAGACCAGATAGAAAAGTCCAGGTGATCGCTCTTTCCAGGCTGTTGCACCCCGACTCTGGAATGAACTTCCTTTGTCCTTACGTGTTCCTGACAGTTGAAACGCAGCTGAAGACCCTTTAATTTAAAGCAGATTTTACTTAAAACTTTACTTTTTATTCTTCTTTAAACTCAAATTTATAATCATCTTTCACCTGTTTTATTGTTTTATAACGGTGTTTTCTGATTTTAATTTATTTTATGACATTTTGTTTTAAGATTATTTTATGATTATGACTGATTTGTTTTGTTGGTCTCTGTGAAGCACGGTGATTCTCTTTCTGTGGAAGTACAATAACTTTTACTTACTTACCTGTGATTTTGATCTTGAGAAGCGCTGCACGAAAAACTGTTTCTTCTTCTTCTTCCTAGGACTTTGAACGAACAAACTCTTTAGGTGATGTATTGGTGAGATGAGTTTTTATTACTCCCTGCAGAAATAAAAAGACAGGCAAAGCAACAGTCAGACACAGCTAGCATCGTCTTCGGCTAATAACTAAATAAATCTATTAACGTAACGACTGACGCTGTCAGGTCACTGTTATTCAGCCGTAACCCACGGCTTACAACGTCTCCATTTATCCACAGAACAGGTCAGGACAGAGCGGTTTTCCTTAGCATAGCATAACAGCCGCTGACCGGAACCGGAAACAACCTTTGAACTGCCCTTCAAAATAAAACTGCAACGCATAACATTACTCTGGTATCATTACCTCTTCAAATTATTACAATAGTAATAATAATAATAAATCTGACAACACACAAAGTTGTAAGTTTCTTTTTACTCTTCTGCACTATCATTTAGTGTTGAGAGCTTTTAATGTTTTAAATCAGTTACTGACGGCAGCTACAGTTTTACTTTTGACTCAATCAGAAGCTGTTTGAAGTGAGAGACAGTCAGTATGACTAAAGGGGAACAGATCTTGGCCGCCTGCGTGAATCCACGGACGGAGGTCTTTCTGCAACGATCTTCGACATCTGGGTCTGGAACGTGAATGGTTCTCAGCCTCCATCCGAACAAACCTCACTTCTGCTTTCCTCTGTCGTTATGTTCCTTTCAACTGGTCTGAACTGGCTTGGGGGGGTCACACCTTCCTCTTTTCACGCTCTTGGGCCCAACAGTGGAAAGTCTGGAGCTTCCTCCTTCCTCTGTGTGCTGTCACATCCAAACCCTCTTCCTCTGCTTCAGCTCCTCGGCTCTGAGCCTGAAGTTGCTCACAAACTCAACCTTTGACCTTTTACTCATCACACGATCATTAAACACATTTATCCTTTAACGAGACAAGTCTATGGGCTCTATGCACGCTCCAACGTCCACATTCCACATAAGACCGCACCCCTATGTCCGGTTAGTCGTCGGTGAAGCTGTGACATGGCTGAGAGTGTGGAGTTCGACGTAAGGCACATTTTCTCTTTGTTTAGATGAAAAAAAAGAAAAAAGTGGTTCTTTCGATTTTAAAAAAAAACCTCCACCAATAACACGTCAGACTAAAAAGCCATAAGCAACTAACCTCCAGGAAGCACCGGGCGAACTCCCAGCCATGTCACAGCTTCGCTGACCACTATGACAACCGGACATAGGAGTGCGGTCTTAGGTGGAATGTGGAAGTTGGAGCGTGCGTAGAGCCCATTGATTCAGATTGTCACATTACTCGATTTATATGCAGTTCAATCCCACAACTGGTGCTGGTTATAAGAATCATCTCATCAAAACCCGTTTCTTATGCAAACATCACGTAAAAGCACACATTTGATTATTTGTATGAACGTTTTGCATTTCAGATGTCTCTGTTTTTGCCATGGGTGAAGGGATTCTCCACTCATGGTGACAGAACGGCGCTCTCTCGCAGCTCCAGAGCTCCACGGAGCTAAAGCTGTGGCCAAGATCATCCTGCTAACCACGAGACTTTTTAGAGGTTTTGTAAGATAAACACGTCTCCAGCACAGCTGCTCTGAGGTGAGCTTCACTTTCTGCATAGCTCATGCTCTGAGTTAATCCACAGGTGGGCGGTGCTGGAGAGTGGGGCAGCTGTGACGGATCATCTCATCAACCGACGGAGAATAAAGGGAGGTCTGAGACCATGATTATTCCCTGTTGGGTGACTCTTGCCAACTTGTCTTTTGATTACTTGAACCTTAATCTGTGTTTGCAGAAATAGCGAGTCGGGTTACTGGCCCTGAGATCTCTGCTCCTCTCCAAACTCAACCTTCTACATTAACCCCTCTGGATCCCACTGCAGACCAATCTCACCTTCCCTCCGCCGACCCACTCTCCCACTGCTCACACGCCTGGAGACCCCAGACCTGGCACCCCTCCCACTCGCCGTCCATTGCCTCAGCTAACGTAAGACCTCTAATCCGAACCACAATTCATCTGCTCATGCCAAGTCCCTAAAGAGCTACAGCTACGATCACTGGCTTTTGCACTGCTCCTTTTGTTCCTCCATTATTAATAAATATTTGTTTATTTCTCACCTGTGGTCCCGCGCTTGATTCTGTATGTCTTGGGTTAGGCAACTTCCTCAAAACATGTCAGAGTTAGCACTGAATTTGGTCAGATTAAAAACATTCTCTGACTTCGGGGAGTTTTCCAGTTGATTTTTTTCTACTCGGAATATCTGACTATTAAAGCCCCATTCCTGAACTTTGCAGTTATATGGTCTCTGTCGCCCTCTAGAGGCTTGCTGCGTAACGTCACTGTCGTAACATTAAATCTCTCTCTGGGCCATAAGTGGCATGTTTACATTCCTAATATCAGGCAAAACAACGAAAACAAACTTTTCCACCTCCACACATTGAATAAATAGTTTCATCAGGACTGTATAACAACTTTATGCCCGACCAAACACAATAACCCCGGTGAAATCATTTATTACTTACCTAGCCATTAGCAGCCAGGCTAGGTCAGAGTCCGTAGTTCATGCTGTTCTTTCTAAAAGAGCTCTCCAGCGAGGAAAAGACGGCCCAATAATAACTCTGGTCTTTGCTCTTGCTCTATCACGTTCTCCTTTTCTTTTCCTATATTCCTCTGATAAGGGATTTCTAGCTTTCTTTGGTGAATCTGCTGCTGCTACAGCGAGTCTACGTTATACAATTATGGCAAGCCAAAGGGATAAAAAAAATGCGCATTCTAAACTCGCATCCGTCAAAACGCATGTCTTGAACGAGCGTTTTGGCGGACATAATGCTCGCTTTTAGAACGCGCGAGTTTTGACGCCAAAGGGGGCAAAAACTCACGTTCAAGACGTACATTTTGGCAGACATAACGCGCGTCTAGAACGCGCACTTTTTTTTATCCCTTTGGCTTGCCATAAACGGCCGTAACGCGACACCCAGTCAGTACTTCCAGTAGAGACCCGAGCTCAAAAACTGTATAGTGCGGTAAACAGACGTGGGACTAGGGCTGGACGATATAGAAAAAAAGCTTATCGATAAAAAATAAATCATATTGATCGATATCGATAATTATCGATAATTATCTAAACATTGAAGCGCCCCCTGCAATTTTATGCTTTTCGTTAATAACTTGTATTAAGAAACTTGACACAAAAACTGAATTCAATTAAACCATTTATTTTAACACCTTTTTATAACATCTTTTAGACTCTTCAGTAAATACTGATAAACAAAAGGAAAAGACGAGTGACCAGAATATCAGATAAATAAGTTTTAGTGTTTGGAGGAAAATAACATTTCTTTGGATAGAAAGACACCTCTACCTGTTGGACCGAAGGATCAGAAACTGGTAGGATCTGGCTAAAATGTAAACAAAATAAATAAATAAATAATAAATAAATAAAATACTCAAGAGCTAAATAAACTGTAGGCAAACATCAACTCACTATTTAACATAGCACCACAATGGGGTATTTTTTTAATCATCCTCCTGGATATTCAGCCAGCTATAGCTTACCAAAAACAGGCAACCTTAATCTAAAATTATGGTTCATTTTTGTGTTTCTACTTTACCCATATTCAGTTTTTACTTTGAAGCTGCTGGCCCCTCAGCATTTTCTTCCCCACATTTTTTTTCTTATCTTTTAAACTGTGGGAATCTGTATAGTGTAACTGAAAATTTCAAATAATAACATTTAACAAATATTAGCAATAAAACAAAGAGTAGGGCTGGCACTGGCTGGCAAATTTTGTTAATTCAAATTGTTTGCAAGGAACACAAGTTGATTCACTTTTTGAGGCTTTAAGGCAGCCCTGGTACATGTCACAACATTCCCACCACAACTGAAAATCCTTTCAGAGGGGGAGCTGGTGGCTGGGATGCATAAGTACTTTTTTGCAAGTACGCTCAGCCTTGGAAACACACACTCATTGGCCTTCCACCACAGCAGTGGGTTAGATTCTGAATCTGCATCTGGTGACAACAAGTATCTCTCCAACTCGCTCTCTACCTTTTCCTTTTCAGTCAGATTTTGAGAGGCAGAAGGGGCAGGAGGACACGCTCTTTTGAAGAAGCTACCCAAGGATTTCCGCTGCTTCTTTTTAGGAGGATCATGTTCTCCAGCGGCATCCGTACCTGTTGGTAGTGGCACTGCACCTGGAACAGAAAGGAGGGGGGGAGAGGCAGACAGACAAAAAGGAGCACAATTAAGTTCTGCAGACATAAACAGCTTGAAATGTTTGAAACTAAATCATACTGGACACATTGAGATATTTAAGTGGCTAAATAGTTTGATAAACATATTTAACTGTGCTAAAACATTTTCCAACTTGGAAATTCCAAGTAAAGATTCTATGAAAACAATATGAATAGTTTACATAATTTTAACAGGAATTAGTGCAATTATTTATCTTAATTAACTCACCTGCTACTTCTGAAGCCCCTGAATGAAACTGGCCAGCATCCATAGTTTCCACCACTGCCCTTCCTTTGATGGCCTCTACCTTGTCTTGCTTGATGTAGGTCATCTTGAATCTGGGGTCAACCAAGGTTGCCATGTCGAGCATGTCATCTGTGTCAGGGTCTGCATATTTCTCATCAAGGTATCCCATGATTTTGGTTTTCATCTCTTTTGTGAGTGATGTGTCTTCTTCACTCACATGCAGGTGTTGAGAGCGGAACAAATGGAGCACAGGCTTCACATATGACACAGTCACATATGACTCTCCAGAGAGGCTGTCTGTAAAGTCCACCAGAGGGCCTAGTGCCTCATTCATTGATTCCCAGACATCAATATCTTGCCAGTGTGGTACCAGGTGTCGGGTGTGTTTGTCAACAGCAAGGACTTGGGAGATGGGCTTCTGTTGCTCCAGCACTCTGGATATCATTTTCTGTCGAGATCCCCATCTGGTCAGCGACTCCGTGCATAGCTTGTGTTGAGGGACCCCGCACTGTATCTGAGCCTCAGCCAAATCCCTCTTCTTTTTCCAGGAATATGAAAATGCTGCAACAACTTTTTTGCACACAGCAACAGCCCTTTCTACTCTCATATCCTTGGATGCTGCACCTGAAACAGAGGTTTTAAAATGCATGGAATAAAAGCTTTAATGTAACATGGATGCCTAACTTTTGTTAACTATTATTTTATTAAATGCTATGTAATAAGATATATTTTAATGGTAATTTAAATTGTTGGCTTATCTTCATAGTTTTAAATTTAAAACTTTTCATAACCTTATATTAATGACAAAATTATTTGGCTTAGTTTGTAAGCCAAAACAGGGCCATTAAAATTTATTCCAGTTCACTGAGTAACAACTTACTTACCAATTGCTGAGTGCAGGCGATGCCCAAAACACTGCAGCCGAGTCCAGCGGTTGAGTTCAGTGGCTTTCACAATGTTTGCACCGCTATCAGTTGTGATGCACACAAGTTTGTCTTCATCCAGGCCCCATGACTCCAGTAACTCCTTTAAGCCTTTTGCTATTATTTCTGCTGTATGGTCCTCAGGAAAGTAAACCGTTTCCAGACATTTACTTTGCAGGTTCCAATCTCCATCTACGTAATGTACGGACAAGCTGAGATAGGGCTCAGAGGTGCGACTCGACCAGAGGTCCGACGTTGTGGCATAGAAGGACACAGATAACAGCTCGTTTTGGACGGATTCCCTGCACTGATTGTACAGATTAGGAAGCGCTGTGTTGGAGAAATACTTGCGGCCCGGTACTTCATATCGCTGGTCAAGAGTAGCGAGAAGTTGTTTGAAACCAGGTTTTTCAACTGTAGCTATAGGTAGCATGTCCTTGGCTATAAAGCACGTTACTGCATGGGTAATGTCTTTATGCCGCTGGGAGGCTTTGTCGTATTTTTCGCCGCAAACGAAGGCCAGTTTGGTTTGCTTCGCTTCCTTTGAGCTAGCAGAGGTGGGTGCAGAGCCAGAGGATTCCTCCGAAGACGTTCTAGAGCCGTGCGGTGAGCGAGACAGTCCGTATTCTTGCGGATGTGAGCGGCTTAGATGGTAAAACAGGTTGGTGGTGTTACCAGACTTCGTTTTTACCACATTTCTGCAAATCCTGCAAATGACGGTTGTTTGGTTTTTGTCAGACTTATAGTAGCCAAAATAGTTCCATGCTGGCGAACTACTAAACCCTCTTTTTGGAATAATTTCCTCAGCCTCGTCTTGCTGCGACATGTTTTGCTCTCCATTGTGGTTTCACCATTGACACAGGGGAGGGGCTTAAGACGACGAAGTGCGTTTGTGATTGGTTGGAAGTAAGTCTGAGTTTAGTAGTAAGCTGCCCCATTGGCTAAAGTAGCAGAAACTTTTATTTTTCTATCGAACTTTTTATCAAGCCTTTTTTTTTTCTATCGCACCACACGTCTATCGATCGATATATATCACTATCGAATTATCGTCCAGCCCTACGTGGGACCCCCCCAACACTATCACAGGTATGAAAATGAACATAATAGATGATAGTATGACGCCCAAATTTTTACAAAAGAGTATAATTTTAAGGTGTAAAAGTTGCGGAATGTTGCTTTAAATTCCACTGGAACGAACCATTAATATGAGGGAATCTCACTGGAGTCGTACCAGTTATTATTTATTTACTTGCTTTGTTTTTCAGTCATTCCTTTGGGGCTGACTGTTTATGACCCAAGTTCTTTATTGTTTCTTTTTCTTTGGACAAACAAGTCAGAACATGAATTCACAAAATATGAAAAGTGACTTAATGAAAAGATAATTAATGTTTTGCACCTTGACGGACGTCCTTGTTTCCTACCTCAGCCTGGCTCCTCCCTCACGTTGATTAATAGTTCCTCATTTAAAATTCAAACAGCAGGATTGCCCTCATATTACTGAGAGTATGTGAGTGTGGACTGAACAGGTGGAAACAGCTGGAAAATCTGGCTTCATCGTTGTGTGCATGCGCGAGTGTCTGTGTGGCAACAACTCACACAGTATGGCCTGTTATCAATACACGACGTTCACTTTCCCGAGAGCTTACGGGCAAAATCCCCAAAATATGAACACTTTACCGTCTAAAGACAGGAGGAGGGTTAGAGAGGAGCTTAAAATCTGCAATGAAGACAAACTCAAGTTATTTAAAGCCCGTATGAGCTCTGGGATGACGCCGGAAAACGTTGGTCCGATTCACCGGTGTTTTCTCCACAAATCTGCTGGGAGACATTCTTCTGCAAAACAGAAAGCCGTGGTCGAGCTGAAAGCAGAGTTACAGCGTGATTCACATCAGCTGTGGGTGATTACCAAAGAGAACGGATAAATCCTCACGGTGACTGCAAAGCCGGATAAGTCTCCATTAATCAGTGTCTTTATTTATTTATTATTATAATCACAGGTTGAGACACCTGAATCAGAACGCTAAAACAACATGACTGTGGATTTAAAACTACACAAAGATGAATATTTTAAAAACATCTTCTCTTATGAACAAAGACTTAGTCACAAGGACTTACCGTGAACAAACGAGCCTCACAAACTCCGTTCTTGCAGGAATCTAGGCTTTCTTCAGACAGTCGGGTCATCTCTTTGGTATTTCGCAGTCCTTTACGGAGGAAATTCCAATAAAACCTTTTATCAAAGCCTCCCACGGGCCGAACGATCGGCCACACAGCAAGAATCATCCATCTGCTTCACTAAATCCTCCAAACGTGCAAAACAATCGAATTATAGGCAAAATACGCCATTTATTGCCACCCAAATCTTATGATGCAGTGTGAAAAACATAAACATTGACGTCACAACAGATCCTTCTATTGGACAGCATGGGTGTGAGACATTAAGGACAAGGACCTCATTCTAGACCACGTGCATGCACAAATGGAGAGGTGGTTCAACAAGACAGACGGTGGTGTTATGAGGGGTATACAGCCCAGTAGGAAGGGCTGTTGTCAGAGGAAACCGTTTGGGCTGGTCTGCATGACTGTGATGGTGAAGACCTCAAACATGAGCTGTATCCAGCAAGGAAGAACACAGTGGGGAACAAACTCTCTGGTGTTTTGGGGTTGACCACCTTTCCAGAGCAGCTTTCTGTCTGTGTACAACAGCTTTAGCCTTGCCTGGCTGTCAGCAGTGCTACTTGAGAACCTAGCTTCTCAGTGCAGCACATTAGCGCCACTCAGCCAGGTAGGGCTGTAGGGTTAGGGTTGGGGGTTTACCAAATAGATATAGACAGACTTTATTAAGAGACTCAAAGGTCCAGAGTATACAAAACACCAATACATCACCTAAAAAATAAAACACCTAAAACCAGATCACTACCATATACCATCAAGTAAGAACAACATAAAAAATTTTAAAAGAACATCCTACAAAATGGTACAGATAAAAAAAAATAAAAATTAAACACAATTGATAAAAAAGAAAAGAAACATACCACAATCTGACCCATATACTTAAAAAGATACAGAAGTTAAACTCATCAGCCAGTGCTTTCTTAACCCTGATGTGTAACGACAGCAGCCAACAGTAGGATCAGAGATTGCTACAATAATACTGTTATCTGAGGCATCAACACGTTGTCTAAAAGCAAACATCAATTTCCTCAAAAGGGCACACACCAGCATTTACAAACAACCGACTGGCGCTCCCACCCCTAGGTACTCTAAGAACAATTCCCAGTGCATCATTGTACGCAGCAACTTCCTCAAGCTGCTTTGTCTGTATGATGCCCACAATTGGGCAGCAGAGTGGAGGGCAATATGCATAAACAGAGCCACTTTAACATGAGGTGAACAAAAACTGAACTTGCGAGCAATAGTATTAGCCTGAGCATAGAGCCTACTGCGCTGCCTATAAATGTCATCATCATCATTTAAGTGATGACCAAGGTATCTCACCTTTACATTCACAGTAAGTACATTGTGTGAAAGTTTAAACAAAGGAAAGTTTAACCTGTTATCTTGCACAGTTCTACATATCAAAATTGCACTTTTAGTGGCATTAAACTGGATATCATTATGCTCCCCATATTCAGTACAGATATTCAGAAGCTGTTGTAATGCTGCACTCCTTGGGCTGAAGACTACCAGGTCATCAGCATACATCAGATGGTTTATGAGTGTCCCCCCAGCACACATCCTGTTTTACAGGCTCTTAATTGCTGCAACAGATCATCCATATAAACATTAAAAAGTATAGGAGACAAAATGCCACCCTGTCTAACACCATTACTAACACCAAAGGGGGCAGAGACACTGCTTCCCCACTTCACCTGTATCTGTTGGTGTGCGTACCAGTAAGAAAGAATCCGTACAATAACCCCAGAAACTCCCCGTTGAGAGACCTCTCATATACATTTTATGAAGACCAAAGGATTGTTTCATTACTTTAGTGTGAATAAAGCCTTAATCAGGATTTTTATTTTAATTTAAAGTAAAATCAAAACATTTTGGCTCCTGTCAGTCATGACCATTGGAATTGTCCTAATTGTTCACCCCTTTGCGGGGTCCATGTGCTGATGGTCCATTATGGTGCTATCTTAGTGAGGACCCTCCATTGACTTCCATTCATTTTAGGGACTCCACTATGCCTAACCCTAACCCTAGCCCTAACCCTAACCCTAACCCTAGCCCTAACCCTAACCCATCCAACAGAATTAGATCTGATTTCTACGTTTTAAAGAACATTAGACAAATTTACCATACCATACCATACCATACCATACCATACCATACCATACCATGTTTATTTATAAAGCACATTTAAAAATAGCATGACAGCTGACCAAAGTGCTGTACAGCAGCCAGGGGCGTAGCACCAAATTCTTGGCCCTAGGTACAAGCCATCTAGGTGGGCCCCCACGCTCACTTGTTTAATATCTCTTGTGCACATTTTTTGTCATGCTATAAGACAAGTTAATAAACATGATCTTAGTTTAACCTCTATATTGAGCAAATACAAATGCCAGCATAATAAAAGTGAAATCTCAGTGCTATCTGGAGAGAATGAGGGCCCTGCTGCTGCTGCTGCATCTAAAGGGCCATGTGGTTCATGATGTTAAGCTTTGCTAATACTAATATATATTGTTGCAATAGGTTAAATTGACCAAGCACATGCAGGAGTACTTCTACAGGTATTCTGTAGTCAGTCTCTCTATCAGGGAGGAAATTCCTCCTGAAATTCCTCTTGTACTGCTTTTCCACTGATTCTGAGTCAGCAACTGTTTTACTTGTTAGGCTTAAAATCTCTCTGACCAAGTCAATAAAAATCCTCTAACATATAAGCTGCCATGTTTGTTATCAACCTGAGCCTTGCTCACTGATTTTGATGGGCAAGATTGACAGATAAAACAAAATCATGATGAACAAACATGAAATAATGAAATAAATTATGAAATATCTATACATTAATTTTAATGAATTAAATATTTTTATGGTTCATGTAATTAAATATTTAAAATATTTAATGATACATTTATAAAATTAATTAATGCTTTAGCTATTTATTGAATTGTGTCACTTTTGGCTCTCCATACCTTGCAACAAGAACTCATGTAATAACTAGACTATGCCTTTTTCCAGCTTTCATTATGGGCCATCACTTATGGCCTAAAGTCAGTTACCTCCACTGTGGGCAACTTTACCTTATAGAGTTAAAGTAGCTCATCTGGGATTAACAAGAC